>CM032228.1:177072500-177502500 GCA_019009955.1 Riptortus pedestris
TAGTGCGTGAGTCCGGTACAAATTGACTCAAATGAACTTTTCCCTTTGGTGGTGCATTAAACAAGGCTGGAAATTAACGAGGAAAAGGGGATGAAACGTGCCTTTATGGGGATGAGAAAAAAAAAAAAGTATAAAAAATTTATTATGGGAATGGTCTCTTCAGTAGTTTTTTTTTAATTTAGATTTACAGCCAGGATTGAATTTATTCTGATATTTACCTACGTATCGTTGAACTTGCATATAAATATAACATAGGTGTTTGTGCGCACACGGGTGCCTATAATTAATGTGAAAATGTATTTTATCTTGTGGAAACGCTCTTTAACAACAAAACTATTTTTCTCAAGAAAACAAAATTCTTCTCTATGCACAGAACAGTCAGTAATTTTGAAGCAACGCAGAAAGAATACTATAATAATGGAATTATTATCTGTGCCACAAGAAATAAAATGTTGTAGGTTACGTTTTGTAGAAAGAATGGGCACTAGAGGTTATCAATAATAGTATTTAGTACACTAGGAACGTAGGAATTGATTAGTCATGCTCTAGAGCTGTAAAACTCAATAAAAGTAAATAATCACACAATAAATGCAAGTAGTAAGGGACTTATTACAGCCTTGTACAAAGTTCACTCATATTATTTAGCCTAAATTAGTACCAACCAACGCTACCTCAGTAATAGTACTTAATAAGGATGATAATTGAATAATCCTATACTATTCATCAATATGATTAATATTGAATAAACACAGTATTTAGAACAGGGTAATGGACTGGTCAGGTTATTATTTCTTTTAATTCTTCAAGACTAAAAACTTTGCTTCAGTAACTAGGTATTCTTCTTATATAAACCTAAGGTGAAGCCTTGAAATAAAAATCATTCCTCATCCCATTGATTTCCAGAGCGAAGTGGGCATATTATATATATATCACTTCTTTTTATTATTCAAGACTAAAACGTTCATCTCAGTATATTCGTTTATTTTTCAGGTATACATCAAAGGTGTATATAACTAAAGCTACATAAAATAGCAAAACATAGAACTTTTACGATGATTATGATCCCAATAAAATTGTAGACCCAGCTATAGTTTTTAGGGTATAGTTTATGCTCCGGTAAACGAAAAATGTTTGTATAAAAACGTTACGCTAAATAACAAATCAAACAACTTTTGCTATGTTCTTGATTACCGAAAAAACCAGTAGGCAACGAAATATCCCAATTTTCGTTTTTGGCCTCCCTTAACCCCCCCCCCCTCCTGGGCGAACTCTCGTTCGCCTCTTAGGATATTAATATAGCCTAAAGAAAGTTGCGTTAGTAGTAATTCACAGACCAAGATTCATAAAATTCGGCGTGAAAAGGTAACAAATAAAGAAACAGACACCAAAGCCAAAAATGGTTGATCTTTCAATTCTACGTGAAACGAAAACGTATCGTGAAATTTTGAAGAATAAATCGATGTACAGACAGAGGTCACAATTACACACACATATATATATATATATATATATATATATATATATATATATATATAACTATTATTATTATTTATTACTTAACCGTAGACATTCTTCTCCAGTGTTGTTGGACGGTAGAGGAACCAATTGATCCTGATTAACTGTAAACACTATACACTTCTTAAAGTACATGGTTTTCTTAAATCATTAATAATCTCAAAATAGCAACATCGTTTTTATAATCCTGTAAATAATTAATCAATACGTACTTATTTCAATTTTGTGAGGAGAAGGGAATTAACTTTAAAAATGAACAGCCCATAATTGTCAATATGTACGACCTTCGTAACGTACAATATTACCTCACTGTTTTATTATGTATTCTCCGCAATATCTAAAAGTGATTCCCGACTCGCCGAAATAGAAACAGCAAGAGATTTGGAAAATAAGGGCGAGATATTCCACTGAATAATGTATGACTGTAGTACTAAGGCAGTTTGTATATAAATGCCAAGATTGGGTCCATCCTCTAATGTCTGCCACCTTATTCTATTACAGTTGCAGGCAGAATCAACTGCGATTCATTATTTATGCCCCTATCAGGAACAAACTTATTTATTAACTGATCAGTGCTGATCGATTGGTACATTATGTAAGAAGTGATTCATGCCTAGGCGTTTCAAGTAAATTATCACTAAAATAGTTTAGTACTGTCATTTATCGTTTACAATGATAAAAAAGTACTGTTTGAAAAACTATTAAAAAACAAAACCTAGTGGGTGTGAACGTAGAAAAATTTAAGAGCTTACTTAAATTGTGGTAAAATGTATCAACAAAAATTCTTCCCTACATTTACAGTAACTAGGAAAAGAAAACAATAATGGTAATTAGCTCATACTAATCTCGAAACGAAAATGAATGTCCTATAACGAAATTTGATTATGTTTGACACGTCTTAAACTAAAGTCATATATATAAGCCATATTTGACAACATATTTCTTATAACATTGTTTTAGACGCACTTCAAGCACCAAATATTGTTTTTGATTTGATATTGAGAGAGTACCAGGGTGCATTCGCCCTGGAGGACAACATATCAACTACTCTTTATTAGACAAATGGATGAAAGGCCTATACTAAGATCTAATATAACAAATCCAATCCTCGATTCCACAGGATACGATAACTTTACATTGGGCGGAACATCTGTCAAAACGGAAATTGGCAGGCCACCTACATTGAACAAACAAGAGAATGGTGGATAACCGAGCACATCAGATTGATTGACAGATTTAAGGACTGCGGACTATGAAACCATCGCTGAGAAGAAGAAGAGAAGGAAATGTATATATATATATATATTTATTTGAGCTTCGCAGCTTTGGCGATTTTGCTCTAAAATAAAGCTTAAAAAACAAAACAATACTTAAATGAAAACACAATACAAAAAAATAACAAAATTAAACAAAACACAAAAGGAACACAAAACATAAAAGGAACATAGAACACAAAAGGAACACAAAACATAAAAGGAACATAGAACACAAAAGGAACACAAAACATAAAAGGAACATAGAACACAAAAGGAACACAAAACATAAAAGGAACATAGAACACAAAAGGAACACAAAACATAAAAGGAACATAGAACACAAAAGGAACACAAAACATAAAAGGAACATAGAACACAAAAGGAACACAAAACATAAAAGGAACATAGAACACAAAAGGAACACAAAACATAAAAGGAACATAGAACACAAAAGGAACACAAAACATAAAACATAAAAGGAACATAGAACACAAAAGGAACACAAAACATAAAAGGAACATAGAACACAAAAGGAACACAAAACATAAAAGGAACATAGAACACAAAAGGAACACAAAACATAAAAGGAACATAGAACACAAAAGGAACACAAAACATAAAAGGAACATAGAACACAAAAGGAACACAAAACATAAAAGGAACATAGAACACAAAAGGAACACAAAACATAAAAGGAACATAGAACACAAAAGGAACACAAAACATAAAAGGAACATAGAACACAAAACATAAAAGGAACATAGAACACAAAAGTCCGTCACACAGAGGCTGCGTAAACTAAGCAGATTTCCCACGTGAACTTTTACAATAGAGAAATCTGCCTAATAACAACTGTAGTAGTAAGAAACCTCTAAACCTAAAAAACATTATTTAGGGCGTAATAACCCAGTAGTTTCTAGCCCCAAAAAACAGTTAACCTAACCTCTAAACCTATTCACGAGGGACGATAGTTATGGAAACGGCCGCCAGAGCTCTCGGCGGAAACTCCGAACATAGCCTACTGGTGACCACACGCAGAATACAAATGCAAATACCTCGGTTAATATTCAAGATAGAGAATTAATGTATAGAACAATATTTATAGTAAATTTAATGTGCAATAAGATTGGTTCTATACAATTTTTTGATCCGACGTATAGTAACGGAGATATTTCGAATTTTCGAAAATCCTCCCCTCTAAAACCCCCCTCCCACTGGTCCGATTTCAGCCGTTAACGAACTTGATCTTTCTTTTTACATAAAACGCTTAAATATGAAGTTTGGTAAGGATCAAACAAAAATTGCGACCGCTAGAGCGGTAACAGACAAATATATATATATATATATATATATATATATATATATATATATATATATATATATATATATATATATATAGTTTTGAACGGACCTCATTTTCGTCATCTACTAGGTAGGATCGATGGACATTTGAAGAAAAATGTCGAAAATTCCGTCATGAGTACAACCTCAATAGCTGATTTCCCTTAAGGGAAATCTGCTAAAACACAAAAGGAACTACTGACAAAGGGGAGTCCATACATAGATACAATTCTATGTATGGTATAGACTATACACATCTATTCAAAAATCTGATATATTATAAATTTAAGTTTTACATTTTTATTTTTACAACATTTTTGGATGCAAAAATAAACATTTTATCTAAACCCCAATTTTTTTTGTTTTCAAGTTTTCACTCACTTGAGTGTGTATTAGAGAGTTGCAGAGTTTTATGTAAATAGTCACCTGGACCAACTTATATTTTATCAAAACCTTAATAATTTTAAATTTCTTTTATTCATTTTATATACCAATTTTATTTTAATTATTGATTTACTTATTTATTTATTGAATATTTAAATATTTTATTACTGATTTCCCTATATCATTAGTTTCGTTTTTCAGTTTTGTACCTAGTTTTGAATTTTGTTTTTATTTGTTTCCCTCGTTCATTTATTTTGTTCTTTGTTGTGTTCCATTCTTTACAACGGCCATTCTTCGGTTCAGTATTTCTTTCTTATTTTTATGTGTTTCAAATTCGTGCCTAAAAAAGATCTTAAAAAAAAAATAAGTACCTAACTTAAAAAAAAAAGGCAATAAATTCTTAAGATCCTTCTTTTCTCTTCTATCCTCTTCTATCTTCGATCCTTCTTTCTACGAATTCGTATTCCGTTTGTGGTGGTGCTTCCAGAAGAACAACATTCTGCTGTTATTTATTGGATGCACATTTTCAGGAAACCATATTATGGACCGATGGGTCGACATTTACACAGGCGGGAGTAACAAATTTCCACAATCTCCATTCCTGGGTAGATGTAGGTGAACCCCCCCCCCCCCAAGTAAAGGCAAACTTATTTCCAGATTTAGTATTAACTTGTGGGGAGGTATCCTTGGCAACACTTTGATTGGACCACACAATCTCCAGGGCAATTTAAATAGAGATAATTATTTATAATTATGAGGAGATGTCTTGCCAGAACATTAAGAAAATATTCCCCTCGACTCAAGGGAAATATTAATTCTCCAAAATGTTTGTTGCCCAGCACATAACAGACTGACTGTCGGGGAATTTCTGGATAAAAACTACCCTGGAAGGTAGATTGGATGAAATAGGCCGGCCAATTATACTGCTAGATCGGCCTGCGCCCATAACTCATAGATTATTATTTTTGGGGAAGAATGGAAGAATTATTTTATGAAGTAGACATAAAAGAGCGAGAAAATTTATTAACTTGGGTTAATGAAGGATGATTCACCATTAAAGAAATAGTTCAGGTTAGACGTCATCAATACAGGAATAAGAAAGGTAAAAGAAGAATTTTAAGAATTTGTTGTCTTTTTCTTCAAATTAGGATGTTCTTTTTGGGTTTTTTAAGAACGTTTTTTAGACATAAATTTCAATCAAAAATTTATTAGTTGCAAAAAGTGGAGGTTAATAAGTAAATAATAAATGATCAATCAAAAATAATTAGAATAAAAGAAAAAAAAATGATTTTGTGCTCTTAAGTGATAATTTGTTTGGAGCATATTGTAGCAATAAGAAAGAAAAACTGAAATGTAGAATGACCGTTGTTTTTAAAAATATTTGCTGTTTTCCAACACTTGTTAAAGTTTCGTCGGCATAGGATTGTATGGTTAGAAAGTAAATTGTTGTTTACGAGTACCAGAATGTTTTCAAAACACTCATCTTATAACTTTAGATCAATAATATATTGGTAAAATTAATCAGGAGAACATTTCTCAAGATGAAAGGACAAGCTTAGAACACGAATGGAGAGGTACTAGGGAAGTATATACTGAACCTGAATCGATTTGGTCTCTGTAGGAAGAGTATAACAAGGTTCCAGCTCTATATCTCAACTATATTGCCGCGGCAACTGAGTCTTGGGCTGCACAATCAATGCGCTCTACCCATAAAGATAGAATGGGTCGCAAAATGAATTTTTTAAAAGTTGTTTTCATTTCATTAATGTTATTTGAAATTTTGAAGTAGATTGCTGGTTGGATTCCAATTTACTTTTCTAAGGAGAAATCTTTCATTATTTTCTAGTACGTGAGGAGAACTTGTTAATATGTAAAGCTCGTAGTCTTGTTTTCCAACAATTTCTAGAAAAATTTAGTGTTTTCCAACACATAAAAAAAAAAAAAAATGTTACTACTACGTAGCATGCAAACAAATTTTGTTATATTTACAAAACTTCATGTATGCACATATCTTTCAGAGAGATACTGGTCAATGTCTGGACAATAAATGGATTAACTGCAATATTTTTTAATATGATAGTCTTATATGATGAAGGTTTTTAAAACATATTAATTAATTAATATATTTTTTTGTTTGCTTTTGAGCTATAAATGTTTTCGTATCTTATAGGTGTTTGGCCCGGATCTGTCAAATGGACTAGTCGAATGCCAATTTAGCAAAGGAACAGATCCCGGCTATTAGCCGAAGGAAAACCGCAGTTTTTCTAATTTTTTTAATTTTTGTTTACTGAGGTTATACATTCTTATTTCCATCCAGGCATTATTCATTTACCCATGGTCAATTATGTTCCTTACTTGTTGTATATCCTCTCGAAGATTTTCTTATCATATCATATTCATTTCACTCTAATATTTTTATTTAATTTAGTATTAGCATTGTATAATTTGTATTCCTTAACGCCATTTTCCAGATAGTATTAACATTTCAGAACAATTAACTGTCAAGTAACCAATTTACTTGAAATAACATAAGTATGTTATTGAATAATTTTCCGGATGGTGGTTCATCAAATAAACGACTAGTCTTACAGCTCCCATGTGATATCATTTATTCAACTTCAGTGTTCACAAGTGTCAGGTGCTCTCTTCTGCTTCCAAGTTGTAGTCTTGTATTTCAACGCTCAATGTGATTAAGCGTTGGCTAAGATCTTAATCTGCATTTTGTCATAGTTCTTTATTAATTCTCAGCCAGTAAACCAGGTTGAAATTGGGGGGTAAATCACTTTTGAAAGGACTATAATGAGAATAAAAAAAGATTCATACTCCCACGCAAGAACTTATTTACTATACCATAATTTATAATATGCCATTCGACCACAAGAAGATGAAAGTGTTCCGTTTTTGTGTTGTGTTTTTTTTTTTTTTTTCCCTATTTTCATAATTTCAGTATCCCAGAAATGAAGGACAATAAATATATAATTCGTCCCATTTATAAGTCCCATCTTTTGATATTAAGTACAACGGAGTGGTTTAATAATTGTGCATAAAATAAAAATTAGGTTTACTTAGTAAAAATACAATTAAAAGTTCAAGATAATTATAAAATTCAGTAAACAAGCAAGTAAATATAACTTAAAAAAATATAGGAAACAATATTTACTACAAAAAAAAATTAGCCATGAGCTAAACGAAAAAAAAAGAAATAATGATAAAGGAAAGGAAATATGGAGACATGATTTTAATGTTTGAGAGATTTTTTCCTTCATACAACTTTTTTTCTACAAAATTTAACTTCATAGTTTTTCATAATTTATATAATCTACTGGCAGACCTGACAGACATTGTCCTGCATGATATTTCCAGTGATTGGGATATTAAATTTAATAATTAATAATAATGTTTAAAACAAAAGCTACTTTTAATAACACAAAAAGCAACTTTTGTTTGTTGTTTGCCTAAAATTATGTGCATGTTTGCCGAGAATCTTATAGAAAATGAAATATCGCGAATTTTTTATTCAGGCCTCCTTTATAACCCCCACTCCCGTTCGAACCTAAAAAATGTAATATAGCTTATAATCATGGAAGAATTAATGCTAATTTACATATAGAGTTTTGTTCTGTTCAATCGTTAGTGCCGAATAAAATTGTTGGCTCCCACTTTAATTCTTTAGTGTATATCTCGATTATTCTTTGTTATACGACAAAGTATAGTTACTCTAAATAACAAAATAAACAACTTTTATCCTGCGACATACACACGTACAGTAGAATTATATATATAAAGATAAGTCATATAAAATCATTAATAAAAACGAAAACGTCTATCTGTTGTTGTGGTCATTAATAATACATAAATACTAAACATACGCCAACTGAATTCTGTTAGCAGATTTCCCTTAAGGGTCGTACTCATGACGCGATTTTCAAAAGTTTTCTTTAAATGTCCATCGATCCTACCCAGGAGATGACGAAAATGAGTTATATATATATATATATATATATATATATATATATATATATATATATATATATATATATTTGTCTGTTAACGTGTTAACAAAAAAGTGTATAGAACTAATCTTATTGCAAATAAAATTTAAAATTTATTATTAATATCGTTATATACATTTATTCTCTATCTTGAATATTAACCGAGATATTTGCATTTATACTATGTGTGTGGACGTAACGGACGAGTTGAGATCGGGTAACTTCGGCCGTATTCCATGGTTTTCTGGCAATAGCTAGTTCGGCCGTTTCCATAACTGTTTGGCTCTCGTGAAATTTCTATATTGTAAAACTTCACGTGGGAAATCTGCTTAGTTTACGCAGCCCTGCGTGACGGAATTTTTATATAAATGTTGAATTTCCTGTACATAGGAGTAGAGAATCATGAATACAAAAAGCGTAGATAATAAATAAATTTTACTATCATCGTTATTAGTAACAAGAATTGCAATCCTCTAATTCTTGTGGCAACCTGGAGAATTCGCCTTTAACAACATTCATTTCAACATTAAACCAACGATGCTGTAACTAATATATTGTATTCAAATGAATACCCTCAAATTTGCTGATCTTCTTTTCAAATCGTTCATTGTTATTGACAGAGTGCTCGTGTTCGGGAGTTCCATTAGGTAAAATGTAATGGGGTCCCTGAAATTACTGTTCTGTAGTTACTGTAGCCAATTAAAATTATTATTATTATATGAAAAATTGTAGTTTATTTGAAAATGTGGAGAAGTCTCTTACTTCCATTTATTACTGGAAATGACACAAGCATTTCTGTCAATTAGAATTACAAATTAAATGTGATTCACAAGTACAAAAATGAAGCTATTAAACTTAATTTTTCTAGCACTGCTAAATGAATAATTCTAAAAATCAATAATAGCTCCCATTGAGTAGAAAATGTTACATCTTCAACCATTATCTGTTTATGGGTTTAGATTGTAAACATTATCACAAACTAAGGTCATAACTGTTTTGAGGAAGTGTTAGGTTCACGTCCTAGTTCGTAATAACTACAATTATAGAGTCTGAGGCACTATTAGTTCACTAACCCGAATCTTGATTACAAATATTTAAAAATTCCTGAAAAAGCCTATTCATAATAATAAAATTAAATATGTCTATTTAGTTCAGTTTCAGTTAATAAAAATGAAAACCTCATTAAATTTACATTATAACTCCGTTCCTGCGAATTTGCGAACTTGATCTTTTGTTTTACAAAATGTTAAAATATCGAGTTCTGTAACGATCGGGGCAGCAAGAGGGTTAACAGTCACTTCTGGAGAGAACCATCCATTCTCCCGTGCACAAATACACACTCACACACTGTGGTTTTGTGTGTGTGTATTGTTTATGACCCGGCCTTTAACATCATCTCCTAGTTAGGGTCGCTTGACTTCGAAGAAGTTGGTGAAAAATATTTTCACAGCTGATTTCAATTAAGGAAATTTTACTAAAAGTGCTCATCATAGAAATCTGCTGAAATACTGAAACACTGCGACCCTAAATTAAAAGGTATGGCTCAGAACGTAGAAGATATTGCAAAAGACAATTATAAATGCAATTAGATTCTGGCATGAGACGTACAAATGTCTGTTTTATTTATTTTTACACAGAATAATCCTAGTAGGTAGAGTGCTGAGCTGAAAACGTGGTGTAATAGCCTGATCAGAACTAATAATAGTTATTTGAGAGGTATTAGCACGTAATCAATCCATTTATCATAATGTCATGATCATCATGCTATCTTGTTATGCAAACGAGTCGTAAACCTATTGCTGGTATTAATTGCTTTGTAGAGTTGTAGTAAATTATCTATTTAAAGCTTATTATACGTATAATGGGGTTCAATGGATGAAATATTTGTTAATTATTATAAATTCGTTAAAATAATAATCCTTCTCTTATTAAAATGATCCAAATATTTCACTTTAATTTTCATGCTTTATTTTAGTTTATAGTAAAATATTTTTGGGGTTTGGGTAATTTTCTGCAATGAATAGAATCATACATTTCACCTAATATGAGCTTCAACATAATAACAAAATTCCATTCGAAACATCAATATGACTTTTGGTGATAATTAAAGTTAAAAAAATGGATGAATTATATATAAGTGATTCTATTAGGTTCAATCTTTTAAATATTATATAACCTTCGAAATGAATTTCGGTTATGTAGAATTAATTACTGTGACAGGAGTCAATCTACAAGTAATACAATTACCTCAAAATTGACAAGTTCCAAAGCACATAGAAGTCAGCCATATTTGTTTTATACGGTACCTTCATGTTTCATTGAAAAACAAAGAGAAAGCATAGACGAGCAAGCATTATTTTCTCTATATTTTCTTTAATAAAAATCCTTTATAAACTAGAAATTAAATTTAAGTTAGCATTTGGTGGTTGATGATATATTTTCAAATAAATGTCTTGTGAGCAGAGGTATAATGTCAACTAGAAACGAAAATATACAAATGCTCTGTTAATAAAAGAGCTTAGAAATGTATGGGACAACAGTTCAAGGAAAAATATATAGAACAACAGTTCGGAAAAATGTATGGAACAACAGCTCCAGGATTTCCACAAGAAGAATTCCTAGATAGCATTTTTTTTTTACTTTTATGATTTCATTTTTACATTAATCATTAAAAACAAAGTTTACGACAAAATAAAGGTTGCATGTACAAGGAGTTTATATTTGAATGTACTTCACCATCTACTAGACAGGATCGGTGCATATTTGAAGAATGTATCCATGAGAAACATCTGAAAATATGGTCCTATAAGAGAAATCTGCCTAAAGTGAAATATTGTTACATAAAATGTTTTAATGAACCAGAATCTTTTTTTCCAGTGTCATCATCTACTATGGTACAATTAGAGAGGACCCATCAAAAACTTGTAAGAAGGGTGGAAGCATTACTAAATGCATGATCAATAGTAGAAAGTTTCTCAACATTCCATCACAACAAAAAAATAATTTGCATAAGCTACAAACTACAATACCTCTTTTCAAGCTGGGTAAACAAAAGTTAATGAAAACTCAGTTATGTAAAAAAGTAGTAAAGTGCCTCAATAACTTGAAATAATTATTTTTAATTGTGAGTAAACATGCAAATGCATCTATTGTGAGAGCCCGAGTTCTAGACTTTTTTGTCAAGAAATAACAAAATAAGGTCATATCCGGATTTACCTCTGCAAGAGACTAACAATAAAGGTACCAGGAAGATTGGAGATAATTCCAGATGACTAAATGCCAAAAACGATAAAAAAGCCATTCCTTAGTAGCATACGCCGGCGATTCTTGTATGTACACTTACCCTACCGTAATTGCAGTATTTTCTCTTTAACTTGTTTCTATTTAGAGAAACAATTTACAAGCCGACAGGACGGGAAACGCCATTAGCAATACGAAATAAATAAATGATGAATCCATGTTTTATTTTCAAATAATATAATTTACATTTCTATACCATATGGAAAATATGTATAGAATAGATTGTAAAGAAGATAAGATTTTAAGATGTAATAAGTCTGGAATTATGGATTATTTTCTCTTTACAGGTTTTATGTATACACACTTGAACTCATAAAATGTTTCTGTCACAACTGAATTCTGGCGCGAGTCAGATAAAAAAAAAACTCGGATTTATTGGATGTCATATTATACATCGTATATGGTTTATAATAAAGGAACTAATCCACTTATGTTAAGATATTTTGTACTATTCGATTGATTTCCTTTTATATTGAAGTAATTTTTGTATTTTTCTTTAACTATAACTATTTTTGATTAATTCAATTTTATTTTCAAACTTTAATACGTGTTTTCGTTTTTATGAGTTATTTATTATATTTATATATTATTTACATTTGATTTATCACCAACTGTCATCTCTACATATGCAATTTAATTATAGTTTATAATTCAACTAAATTTGTTTATCGCGCATTATTTTATCAACCTTTAATTTATTGTACCTTACAATGAAATTAGTTTATAGGAAGTTTCAATTTAAGTTTGTTATAGGAATTATATTTTTTGTAAATTTATTAATGATAACATATTTGTTTGATATATATTCTCACACATATAAACACAAACGCATGCACACTCACACACACACACACACACACACACACACACACACACACACATGCACACAAACATTCGGTTCCTTACTATAGATAATGTCAACTTTCAAAACCAAATAGTTTGCATATTTTGGAATCTATGCCATTTAAGTTACAATGTTTGTTTAGCATTCGTCATGTTGATACAACAATCAATCAGTAAATGAAAGTATAATTTAAGGGTTTAAATTGTCATTATTTGTATATGTAAAACAAACCTAGACTCTTATAAACGTATATTTTGGCCGATTCCTTATTTTTTTTATAGCGTGGTCATTAGCAGTGAGGTAGAAGCAACTTCCATATAATTCAGATGTGTCCATTAGATAGTGTGAACAGAGCAGACCGATAAAAGCACAGCAATGCCCTGGATAGATGATATCTAGTTCACAGCAAACGTTATTCAGAAACTGAATCGTTTAATTCGCCCTTTCCCTCTGATAAACCAAAATCAAATAACGGAATGTAAATTTATTTTCGTAGAACTTATGCAGTTCCAAATGAACTATCTGACGAATGAAAAGTTTTAAATGTAACAAAACTGTTATACAAAATGAATCAGGTGTTTATATACCGTTAAAATATATTGCAAAAGCTAAATAATAATAAAGAAACTGTCAAGTGAAGCATTTTTAAAAAACATAAATACAAAAGTAGTGAAAACAGAAGTTGCCTGCAACCAAAGCAGGGATGATCATGGAGTAAGAAAAATACCGTCACACAAGGTCTACGTCAACTAAACAGATTCCCCATTTATTTTCATTTATAATAAAAAAAAAAAAATAAATAAAGTGCTTCGTAATATAAACGCTTATTGTTAATATGACATTAGTAGGAGTGGGGTATACTGAAGCCCGATAACTAAAACAATGTGAATATTTTGGATAATAATCAAGATAGTGAAACAAACATACGTACATAACAACATTGATAGAACACTACATTTGGAATAAGATTGGTAATATACAATTTTTCGATCCGACTCAGAATTACGGAGATATCAAGAATTTTCAAAATTCCCCCTCTAAGCCCCCCCCCTCCTGGTCCTCCGATTTTAACCATTAAGGAACTTGACCCTTAATTTTAAATAAAACGTTGAAACATGGTGTTCGGTAACGATCAAACCAACATTGCGACCACTAGATTCTTAACAGACAAATTAAATACAGATTTCAACGGACCTCATTTTCCTTCATCTATTGGGTAGGATCGACGGACATTTTATGAAAGTTTTCGAAAATCGCGTCATGAGTGCGACCTCAATAGCTGATTCCCGTTCTGGGAAATCTGCTAAAAACCATACTTACTACAATTCATAATTGCTTAAGACTACATCTAGTGCCTTTAAACATTGTTGAAGAACGTCTTTGAAGTAATCAACCTGTAAGTTGGGCCAAATAGGTAACCTTTTATATGTGTGTCAATACAGTTTTCCTTTTATACTACTAAAATAGAAGAGTCAGTCTTTCATTTTTCTCTAGGAAAAGCATCTCTGTGAACTTTGAGGCCAGAGAATTCAGGTGCGGTGAACTGTTTGCGGCATGTTTTGCGGGCATAGCAGGTTGGATCTGGGCATAGCAGGTTGGATCTGGGCATAGCAGGTTGGATCTGGGCATAGCAGGTTGGATCTGGGCATAGCAGGTTGGATCTGGGCATAGCAGGTTAAATCTGGGCATAGCAGGTTGGATCTGGGCATAGCAGGTTGGGTCTGGGCATAGCAGGTTGGATCTGGGCATAGCAGGTTGGATCTGGGCATAGAAGGTTGGATCTGGGCATAGCAGGTTGGATCTGGGCATAGCAGGTTGGATCTGGGCATAGCAGGTTGGATCTGGGCATAGCAGGTTGGATCTGGGCATAGCAGGTTGGATCTGGGCATAGCAGGTTGGATCTGGGCATAGCAGGTTGGATCTGGGCATAGCAGGTTGGATCTGGGCATAGCAGGTTAGATCTGGGCATAGCAGGGTGGATCTGGGCATAGCAGGTTGGATCTGGGCATAGCAGGTTGGATCTGGGCATAGCAGGTTGGATCTGGGCATAGCAGGTTGGATCTGGGCATAGCAGGTTGGATCTGGGCATAGCAGGTGGGATCTGGGCATAGCAGGTTGGATCTGGGCATAGCAGGTTGGATCTGGGCATAGCAGGTTGGATCTGGGCATAGCAGGTTAGATCTGGGCATAGCAGGGTGGATCTGGGCATAGCAGGTTGGATCTATTGATCTGAGACTACCCTATCACAAAGACCGGAGATGAACATCTTGATACCTGCTATAATAATGCGTGATAAAGCCAAGGAGAATTGTTCGGCACCAATATATTCACAAAATTACTCAGAACTGATTGCGTTCCCTTCGTTGATGGGCTGAAGTTGAAATCGAATTAACCCTTCGTGCTCCGTGAAAATTTGAGTAATTAAGACACACGTTCCGGATGAAACTTCATTTATTTCTCCTTAGTCGATATCATGCCTTTCATTCCACAAAGAGTTTAATTCCACTCTTCAGGCAAAATAAGAAAAGTTTTAGCACTTCCTGGCTTTATATAAATGTACTACATATTCTGTGGTTAGGGGTGGTTAGGGGGGTGGTCTGTGGGTCTTCTTACCTAATGGAAATGCCAAGCATCCAAAACCTCAGAGTTAATCAGCAAAGGATTTATTATCAAGGATCAAAATTTAAATGTCCATGATTAGAGGACTTTTATTCATCACGGAAAAAGTAAAAGACAGTGCTTAGGAAATAATCTGCTGTCTGTTATCCTAAAAATGAAAGGTAAAGAGGGGAACCAAGATTCCGATGTACAAGGGATGTGAATGACAACCCTCGACGAAGTGATTCCCCACGATAGAGGACGATTGCTGTTATGGTTCTCGGCTATATACATGAGTGCCCATATATATATATATATATATATATATATATATATATATATATATATATATATATACTAGCTCAGATACCCGGCTTCGCCCGGGAATTGATTTGAGGCTGAATGGTGGTGGTATTTCTTTGGCAAGGCTTTACTTTGCACACTATTTTGACATTTACCCGTCCCAGTGTTCAGGGTTAATACCCGTTGTTGGCATTTGTTAATAATAAAATTAATTTTTTATGTAAGTCTTCACTGTCCTCCAAATTGTCATATTTCCCGTCTCCTGTGCATTATGCATAGATTTCAGCTATTAAGGACAAAATATGAACATTGATTTGAGTTAATTTTTCCAGCTGAGGTACCTGATAGTTCAAATAGGAATGAATTGTTGAGCATATCAATATTTCTACGCAAATTACTTGCTCCACACATTGTTCCTGGAGAAATGTATAATAAAAAAAAATTAATCTAAATAACAAAGTAAACAACTTTTGTTATGTGCATGTTTGTCGAAAAACAAATAGACAACCCCCACTCCCGTTCTAACCTAAACATTTTAATATAGCTTATAATCATGGAAGAATTAATGCTAATTGACATACCGAGTTTTGTTAAGTTCGGTTCAATCGTTAGCGCCCAATAAAATAGTTGACTCCCGCTTTAGTTTATTGTGTATATCTCGTTTATACATTGTTAAAAGACAAAAATGAATATCACAAAAGTTATTATAAATAACAAAATAAACAACTTTTGTTATGTTCATATTTGCCGAAAAATGAATAGAAAACGAAATACCGCTATTTTAAATTCAGGCCTACCTTACAGCCCCCACTCATGCCCGTCCCTAGAAATATTGGTATGGCTTATTATAATGAAAGCGTTAGTGCTAATACACATACCGAGTTTTATTTATTTCGGTTAGGTCTTTTGTCCCAAATAAAATTGTTCGCTTCCGCTATAGGTTTTAGCGTATATCTCGTTTATAATTCAGTATACGAAAAAAGTGTATATAACAAAAGTTACTCTAAATAACAAAATAAACAACTTTTGTTATGTTCATATTTGCCGAAAAATGAATAGAAAACGAAATACCGCTATTTTAAATTCAGGCCTCCCTTACAGCCCCCACTCCTGCCCGTCCCTAGAAATGTTGGTATGGCTTATTATAATGAAAGCGTTAGTGCTAATACACATACCGAGTTTTATTTATTTCGGTTGGGTCTTTTGTCCCAAATAAAATTGTTCGCTTCCGCTATAGGTTTTAGCGTATATCTCGTTTATAATTCAGTATACGAAAAAAGTGTATATAACAAAAGTTACTCTAAATAACAAAATAAACAAGTTTTGTTATGTTCATATATTTGCCGAAAACCCAATAGGAAACGAAATATCACTATTTTTAATTTCAGGCCTCCCTTATAACCCCCACTCCTGCCCGTCCCTAGAAATGTTGGTATGGCTTATTATAATGAAAGCGTTAGTGCTAATACACATACCGAGTTTTATTTATTTCGGTTAGGTCTTTTGTCCCAAATAAAATTGTTCGCTTCCGCTATAGGTTTTAGCGTATATCTCGTTTATAATTCAGTATACGAAAAAAGTGTATATAACAAAAGTTACTCTAAATAACAAAATAAACAACTTTTGTTATGTTCATATTTGCCGAAAACCCAATAGGAAACGAAATATCACTATTTTTAATTTCAGGCCTCCCTTATAACCCCCACTCCTGCCCGTCCCTAGAAATGTTGGTATGGCTTGTTATAATGAAAGCGTTAGTGCTAATACATATACCGAGTTTTATTTATTTCGGTTGCGTCTTTTGTCCCAAATAAAATTGTTCACTTTCGCTATAGGTTTCAGCGTATATCTCGTTTATAATTCGGTATACTAAAAAAGTGTATATAACAAAAGTTACTCTAAATAACAAAATAAACAAGTTTTGTTATGTTCATATTTGCCGAAAAACCAATAGGAAACGAAATATCGCTATTTTTAATTTCTGGCTTCCCTTATAACCCCCACTCCTGCCCGTCCCTAGAAATGTTGTTATGGCTTGTTATAATGAAAGCGTTAGTTCTAATACACATACCGAGTTTTATTTATTTCGGTTGGGTCTTTTGTCCCAAATAAAATTGTTCACTTCCGCTATAGGTTTTAGCGTATATCTCGTTTATAATTCGGTATACGAAAAAAGTGTATCGCTATTTTTAATTTCTGGCTTTCCTTATAACCCCCACTCCTGTTCGTCTCAGAGGATAAAGTCTAAGTTGGGTTAGTAGTAATATACATACCAAGTTTCATAAAATTCGGTTCAGCCGTTTATGCGTGAAAAGGTAACAAACAAACCAATAAACAAACAAACAAACAGACACGAAAGAAACAAAATGCAGTTATGGTGTCTATAACATGTGAATCGAAAAGTTATCGTGAAATTTCGCGAAAAAAATCAATGTACAGACAGAGGTTACAATTTTATATAATATAGATATATGGTTTTTCTTCAAATATGCCCATAACAAAAGTTGTTTATTTCGTTATTTAAAGTAAGATTTGTTATATTCACTTTTGTCGTATAACAAAGTATGTATATAAACGAGATATAGACTAAATACTAAAGCGGGAGCCAACAATTTTGTTGGGCACTAACAATTGAACCGAAATTAACAAAACTCGGTATGTGAATTAGCATTAATTCTTCCATAATTATAAGTTATATTTAAATTTTTACGCCTAACGGGAGTGGGGGTTGTGAGGGAGGCCTGAAATGAAAAATTGTGATATTTCGTTTCCTATAAGATTCTCGGCAAACATGCACATAAAAGTTGTTTATTTTATTATTTAGTGTAACTTTTGTGTTCGTAAAATGAAGTAAACACGGGATATACGCTAAAACTATAGTGGGAGTCATTAATTTTATTAGTGCTTATTAAAGTGTTTTTAATGAATGAATATTATGACAAATGATTTTATGTTTTAGTCACATATGATAACTCTATATATTGTATGATTCGGATTAGTGAGGTTATATATCTCCGTCGTCCCCTTCTCATTTATTTATTTCCCCTAGAAAATAACATTGCTGTTTATTTCCAATAGAAATGTAAACTATAAGAGCATTTCCGTTATTTAATTTGCATAATGTATTTTTTAAACTAAGTCATGCTGAATTGGCACAAAGAGTGATAGCGGAAGTTATGGGGATCAAACTCTTTGGTTCTGCTAATATATTATCTTATTTCCGATATCTTGATGTTATTGAAATAAATATGTACCATCATAACAATTAGACGTTAATAGCAATGTTATTATGAAAAAAGACAATATCCATTTAAATTTGATATGATTTAAAGTACTACTTATTTTGCAGGGAGGGCTACGTTCTCTTCCCCTCACCTATATTTTTGAATATAAATCAAATTAGTTTTCGGGTAAAATACTATTATTTAATTCCATCAGGTAGATAAATTATTAAAATAATACTTTGAATCGATATTTTAAGGAAAACGAAGGAGATGCTGGAGCGGAAAGAGGCCGGAGCCTAAACAGTTAATTGAGTTAAATTATTTCCTGTGAAATGATTTCCACTGAGCTCTATTATTACGAATATAATCTAATTACAAAACTATGCTTAAACTATATGAGGTCGGATTAGTTTTTGACAGGAAATAAGTTTCATTATAGTGGATATTTAATTTTAATAAATGCTATTGAAGTATTCAAAAAGGTGAGTTAAAAAGTGGAGAGAGATGGATCAGGAACACATTTTTATTTATTCTTCAAAATTAAAATTTCTCATCTATACGTCGCCTGCCTGACCCTAACGGGAAACAATGATTAGGGACTCATTTTCATTTATTCTTGAAATACAATTTTTTTTTTTCTGTAAGTCGCCTGCCTGGCCCTCACGGGAAAACAATGCGCCCAGACGGGAAGTGTAGTAAACATTGAAGCCTTGCTCAAAAAAAATACTATCATCATTCAGCCTCAAACGATTTCCCGAGCGAAGCCGGGTACCTGAGCGTGTATATATATATATATATATATATATATATATATTTATATATATATATATACACATACTTGTATTACCGCTCCAGCAGTGACAATTTTGGTTGGTTAAACTCGATATACGATATATATTCGTTCCACATAAATCTAAAGACCAACGCTAACTGCTGAAATCAGACCGGACGAGGGGGGTATAGGAGGGAGGCCCAAAAGTTCAAAATATCTAGGTTATTATTAGACCGAAAACTGTATAGAACCAATCTTGTTTGCAAATTCAGTTTCCTATGAATGAGCGCTACATCCACTTTTTCTTTATCAGGTATATGAAGCCATTAATTTCTACTTTTAGCAGATTTGCCTAAAAAGAAAATAAGCTATTGATGTCGTACTCATGACGTGAATTTCGAAAAATATATTGTAGTATTCATATGTCTTACCCAGGAGATGACGAAAATTCAAAATTATATATAATTGTCTCTTAAAGTTTTAGCGGTCTCAATTTTTTTTTTATAGTTACTAAACTCGATATTTAATCTTGTTATATAAATAGAAAGATCAAATTCGTTAATGACTAAAATCGGACCAGTGGGAGGGAGAGGGGATTTTCGAAAATTCGAATTATCTCCGTTACTATACGCTGGATCGAAAAATTGTTTAGAACCAATCTTATTGCAAATTGAATGTACTATAAATATTGCTTTGTACATTTATTCTCTATCTTGAATTTAACCGAGATATTTGCATTTTTCAGTTTTTATTAAGCTGTTATATCATGAACCACTTCATTCGAAGGTTTAATAACGAATATTGTTTTCATTGAACTTCTACATTGTGAGATATATGTAAATACGTTTTGTTGACCCCCCCCCCGTTCTTTTGTTCTAGGACTACTAACATTTGAGTGATTGAGATAAAAACTATTCTGATTCTTTATAAATTACAGTACTAGATAGAGTAAATAGTTTTCAATAAAATTAATATTTTATATTCAGGTATATTTCAGTAATTATTTTTCCATCCGGTGAGTTTGGAATACCTGTTTCTTTACATTTCAGACGCTTTCCGTTGGGAGGTTATAAAATTGACTGAAATATTTCTCTATTGTAAAACTTCCCGTGGGGAATCTGCTTAGTTTACGCAGCTCCTGCGCGACGGACTTTTCTGTTTTCATACTTCAGCAAACCCCCACATTTAGTCACCCATTAAAAATAAGCCAATAAACCATGTAACTTCTTATTCTAAGCTTAAATACCAAATATTGCCTATAAAGGACTGTGAATGATATATTCGAAATATTATGCGTTGATTGCATCAGTAATTAAGAGTTCATGCTTATTTTATCTATGATATATACCATATTCTATACCATATTATACTAAATATACTCGATATTTAGCCGTGTAATTCAACACTAAAGATCATATTAGTTAATAGCCGAAATCGGGCTAGATAGTGAGGTTTAAAGGGAAGGGGAATTCGAAATATCTGTGGTTATGTAAAATCTAAAATTGCTATATACCCAATCTAGCCGCAAATTTAGATCTCTATAATTATATTCCTAATCACTTTTGCCTTAATTGGAATATAAAGCAAAATATTTGTTTTGTTTTTTTAATGCTTTCAGTCTTCGGAAATCTTCCGCTTCTAATGGTCTGATATTTTTAAGACATCGAGTCACTAAAAACCTGACAGCCAGCATACTATTTAATTTTAAGATAGGCTTGTAACTACCGAAGAAATACAGAATCGATGGTGAGATGAGAAGACTAGTGTATAATTCCAGCAAGTGGAAAATCTATTTAGTTTACGTCCAAATAAATGTATGTACCTATCTTAAAATAAAGACCAATAAGCAGACTTAATGAAAGGAAGAAAATAATTTACATCAGAGCAGTATATATATAAAAGAGAGAGAGCATTTAAACCTGCTGAAAATGCGTGCAGTGTTCACATTAAGGACACAGATTGTATAAATTTCTTCAACTAAGAAGAGTCATAAGGAACGAAGTATTAACTACATCATACTCTACTGATCTTATATTTTATCAAATGTTCACAATGGTCCATAATATATACATTCTATTATTAAATGACAATATCGGACGTACTCATGTTAAGAACTTATGTCGTACATTATACTTTGTATATAAAATTTAATATTCTTTGGAAGTGACATAAATGCTTTGGGGGCATTATAAAGAGTGGTGCTATATTTCCCCCCTCCTGCTACTGGTTATCGACCACTCCCCTTTATTGTGTACGTATTAGGCATTCTACCAGTCTGCCCACTGGCTTTTGTGCCAACGCTCAACCGTCTATATTGAAATATTTTGTTTTGTTATATTGGAAGGCTCTATTTATCCCCCCGTACTCATTCAATTTTTTTTTAATAGTGTTTGTATACTCTCGTTCCAAAAACGAGTACTATTAAATTACCAAGTTGTAACAAATTTCGATTAAAAATACCGAAATAACCTCAGAAACCTGATTGAACGCCCTTTTTAAGACCTGAAACAATTCACATTTTATGAAAGCCGTGCCACCAACATGAAAAGAAAAGTTTGTATTTTCTAATATGTCAGTCGTCTGATTGGCAAAATATAAATTATTAATAGTAAAAAAGATTAACACAGGTGATTGACGTCGACCTGGAGAAATTCCTTAAAATTTCAGTTGCAATGGTTTGAAGGAATTTCCTCATTCTGAATTAACTAATGGTCTTCTGACGGCGTGTCCATTCTGAACTAATTTGGTAGCTATTTGGCCTCCTATCCCAAGGAGGATTGCTGTATAAGAAGCTTGAGAGTTACGACCATAAAAAGGAATGAATAGTCGCGATTATGAAGCTGTCACCGAATGAAAGGGGCAATCAGCCTCAGCTTCAGAATTGGAGTGGGGGCGGCCGGGGGCTACGTTTGCTGCCTCAGGAATGCTGAATACACTGCAAATAATTAATTGTAGAAATACAATATTTCTAGTTTTTTGGTTAAGAAGAGCAAGAAAATTACAAAATGTGCAAGAAAACTGAAAAAAAATTAGTGTTTGGTTGAAATGAAAAGTTTTTTTTTTTTTGTTTGTGACTTAGGTAAAATGAAAACTCAAAACGTACACACAATGCCCTTACATCTAATAAACGTACGCTGAGACGTAGTATGGAAAATATTGTAAACATCCTGATTGGTGGGGAAATTCTATATATTTATCCAAAACATTGGGTTCCCGCTTATCGTTGATAGAGGTTAAGCTTCTTTAATACGAGTACATGCCAGGCACTGATGACAAAGTCAGTACATTGAAATCACTCTAACGCTACATTAAATGCACTGTTACAGAAAAGCTTCAATCTGATATGGTACATCAAATAAACAAAGTAAATACAACACAAGATGATTTAGGGGAAAATGTAAATTGAAGCTGGTCAATTTTGCTGACGGTGAATCTTTACGGAATTAGACGGTGCTACAATTTCTTTTATATAATGAAAATAGTGTCAATCTCTCAAAATGATAATAGTTTAGGTATGCCGACGATACCTACATGAAGGCCTTCTATTACTAATAATATTTAGGATATTTCCACTTAATAAAACTTGTTAGTGAAGTTATTTTGAGTGACATACATACATAATACAAACATACACAAACTCATGCGCGTGCGCGCGCATACACACACACATCACATGTAGGTATGTCTTATATAAAGCAAATTATTCATATTAAAATGCATGATTTTTTTTTTATATTATGTATACTTTTTTCCACATGGGAATGACCCTCTGAAAGTCCTTTTTTACGTAGGATTTGGGCAATGGCCAAAGGATATTTCATACTAATTAAAACTACTTTATTTACACAACTTGTTCAACGAAGAGTTATGTGTGATTCTACAGAGCCCCCCAAAATGACGTTAAACCTGTTGAGTAAATTAAGTATTTTGCTTTGATCTTGAACCCTAATCCTATGTAAGTAACTGTTTCATTTTGACTATTGCCCTGCTTGTCCCATGCCTTTATACTGACATGATTTAGGTTCAGGAAGAAAATATAAACTGTTAAACAATTCTGAAAATGTGTAAAAAGTTTCAAAATGTAAGCCAGTATAACCAGTATGTGAAAGGCTAATGCATCAAACACAATAATAAGCATCATATCAAAAAACATAAGAGTCAATAAGATCTCTGAAGGCCACTGCAAAGGTGAGTCATGTTGAACGTGGTAGACGTAACGGCAATTTGATTCATAAGATTAAATTTTGATTACATTAAATAATTTTAAATCTTAAGAAATATTTAAGTATTCCAGTATTAATTACTCTGTTTTAATGGATAATGTTTGTCTCTTGCATGGCAAATTAAAAAAAAAATTGAATCAATTCATTCCTTTCATGTTTCATTTATCATTTTCTTCATCAAAATAAAAAATATACCCGTGTGGATGTAAATATAATGGAGGAGGTCAAAAAATGGCAAGAATATTTATTTCTTAAGAATTATTGTATTCGTATGTGTAAAGTAATTCACTATCCTCCTGAAATTATTAATAAGCCGTAGTGATTTTATTACTTCAAACCGAATAGGACATTGGATGAAACTTCCAATAATAGAAAAGTAAACATATCAAACTAGTAAATCTTCAATCGAGGTAATAATGGAAGATTATATCATAGAAAGACACACCCACTCTCACATAAATAAAGAATTTCTCGGTAGTAGAAGCCTATATACACACAAATTTTGGAAATATGTTGTACAAAAGTAAATGAAATCAATTTTAATATTAAAAAATAATAATAAATAATTTAACAATACATTTCTTACTATCATATCTTCAAATTACAAAAAACTTAATGTAATCCATAGTACCAAATTTATAACAAAGTACATATAGGAGAACAAGGTCGATCTGACCTTGCCTAAGCCTTCCCGAGGTACTAATCCCCCGAGAGGACTTGTCGCTAATCCCAGCTAGGCAGTGTAATCCCGCAAGCAGCACGGATACAGGATACTAAAACCAACCTCTCTCTTACAGATATCCTATCTACCTAATCCAATATTCCCATCCAGAAGTATCGAATTCAAATTCAAGATTAAATGAGGGTTCGAATTGCCGCCTGGAATTTTGTTGATTCATTATTTGGGGCTATAGATTTTAGTAATTCAACAGTGTAAAAATATCCTCTTTAAGGTTGTCCAGTTGTTTTTGAGAATACCCATTATTCCGGGGAGTTTCAAGCCTGGTTTTGCAGCCACATTGCATACATCTGAGTTTGATAAAAAGCAACATGAACAGTGATCGAGCCACCTACCAGGCCTTCAAGAAACTACTAAACCATGAGGCTGACATTAATCTTCCATGGCCCCTTCATTCCAGTTTCTAAGGATGATGTTTCTTGAGAAGGATTAGAATATACAAGACAAGTTTTTTTTCCACAAATAGTTAGGAAGTATGTCTACTTGTACACAGAAATTCATGGCTCTAGCTTGCTGAAAAAAAATTCAAAATGTTTAAAAATTGTTATTTTTGGGGGTTAATATCTCTGATGGGGCAAAATATAAAAATCTTAAATTCTGGCCAGAGGCAGTACTCAATGACAGTAACATTTACATATAAATTTCATTTTGCAATTTTGACAAACTTGAGATATGATAATGCAAATGCGGTTAAAAAAAAAGTTCTCTAGAAGACGTAGATAAACTGTAATTGTGAATTATTCCAGTTTATAATTGCATAAATTTACAACAAAAGGCTAGCTAAAAGATACTTTAAACATTAACAAAACATTTTAGGCTATCCAAATGTTATCAACAAATTTAAGATTTTGTGAAAATTAAGCAGTAGTAAGATAGAATCACATCAGGTCAGAAATTTAGTCTATTTGATAAAGACGTATTAAAATATTTTATTAAAAATATATTAAATAAGTATGAAAATACAAATAAATATTAATATAGTCTTCGCTAAATACTAGTAAATAATTAAAGTTGTTGTTCTATATGAAGCCAAGATATTTTCATATATTTGATGAAGTAGAAGTATCTAAACTACTTTCTTTCACTCTAGGAGAAAGTGATATTGTTACATGTATTTGCGGAGAACTATGGTATCTCGAGATTATTCAAGAAGGAAGCATTGCAAACAATGACATTAAAGTACATTTTTATGAGCCAGCAACTCCAACAGCTTCTTTTAAAATATCAAAATGTTAAATTGCTGGGTTCCCATAAAAATGACAATTTTTGAAAATTTTGATTTTCAAATACATTTTCGAAAGTAGGGTGCATACCAGAGTCAAGAATTTTGATTTACTAGTAGACATACTTCCTAACTATTTGTGAAAAAAAAACTTGCCTTGTATATTCTAATCCTTCGCAAGAAACACCACCCTTAAAGTAAAAACTGGAAAAAAAGGAGTTAAACATATAAAAACTTAGTCTCTACTTTCACCCCTAAAACCTAAATTGGGGTGAAAAGTGTAAAAAAAAACATAAAATGTAGCCCTTTATTTTCTGAATAGTTTTGTTTTTGACCCATAGTGATAGGACAAATAGTTTTTACAAATAGAGTTTACGTGTTGTAAATTGTCCATCCAATTATACATTATAAATATGTGTTACAGTAACAAGAATATTCTTATGATGCGTCAGAAGATATTTTGAATAATGCATGATTGTTATAACCGGTGGCCTAAATAGTTTAGTTACTCCAAACATTATTCCAAAACAAAGGATTCCATAAGTATTTCATGCAACTACAAATTATGCTAATTTTATACAAATTATCCTAAACTAATTACTAAATACTAACTTTAAGGTGAAATAATATAATGTATTATCCCCAAGTATTTGTAATAACTTTCAGTTACATAAAAACTAATAAAAATTCTATTAATTCTTTTTGAGCAGATTTACCTTAATGGAAATCAGATACTCATGAGGCAATATACAAAACAATTTCCTCAAATATCCATCGATCCTATATATATATATATATATATATATATATATATATATATATATATATATATATTTATATGTGTGTGTGTGTGTGTGTGTGTGTGTGTGTCTGATATCGCTCAATTTTTGTTTAATCGTTACCATACTTGTTATGTAATCGTTTCATGGAAAACTAAAGATCACGTTCATTAATGGCTGAAATCGGAGGAGTGGGAGGTGTGGGGGTTGAAAAAGGGATTTCCAAGATTCGAAATATTTCCGTTATGGTACGTCGGATCAAAAAAAATATTATAGAACGAATTATGCTAAACTATAAATGCTCTACAATTGTTGTTTTATGCTTTTTTTCGTACACTCCAACTCACCGGACTTTAACGTAAAAATATTAAATATATGGGCGCATGTAGCTTAATCTGCTTAGTTTTCGCAGCCCCTGCGTGACGCAGTTTTAGAATTGTGTTTGATATTGCATTGATAAATGCTTTCATAAGAAGGATTTTTTGGCATATAATAAAAAGTATCTTTCAATTGCCATTCTTCAAGCGTTTTTGTAGCTTCATTGATTTTCTATGAAACCATTCCCGTGTATAAACCTCAAGACTTCAACAAAAACATACATTAGAGTAGTGTTTAAACGTCCCTTTAGACAGAAAAATGAATTCATATTATTTTAAACTGAAAAGAAAAATGATAAAAACCTGTAAAAGTAACCACAAAAGTCCAAATCAAACGATTTCGAACTCTTTAATTTTATTTTATTCCATTAAACTTTTCGACATTATAAAATACTTCTAACGGTATTAGGTTCCACCAATATATCTTCAAATATTAAGTGGATTATTATAAGTAACGTTTTAGAATACGCTCTTTACAATCTTAGAAATACTTTTACATTCGTTGTCAATGAGAGGTATTTTAAAACATCTAACATAGAAACTCTAGAACTCAAAAGGCCCGAAAATGTAGCAGATTTTCCACCTGCTGGAATAGTGGATTTTGTCGCCTCAAATTTAATTTTTCCGCTAATAAGAAGTTACCGCAAAATAAAATTTATGTTGATGATTAGTAAGGTGGTAAATGAAAATCCGATAAGTAGGGTGGAGGGGGATAGCAGAAGGCTGAAAATAGAAATAAGTCACTAAATATTTAAATTAGAAAAATATTATATAAAACAAATATTGTAGAAATTAAATGAATAACAAGGTCGATAATATAACTTTTTTCTATCCAACACAAAATAATTGAGATATTTCCACCTATTTATTTAACCCCATGTTAAATAATCGATCGGTGGAGATTCGAAGACATTTTGGAAATTAATGTCATGAATGCAATCAGAATAATTGATTTTCAATAAAATAAATCAGCCAAAAAACACACGGCATACATACCTTAGGAATTAACATTTTTATTTTGATTCCAATGTTTTCAATTTTAAGAGATTTGCAGTAAACTTGTGTGAAAAATTAAAATTGGAAACGTTCTTAGAATGTTCTGTTTAGCCGTAATATAACCATAATGTTACAATACGAATAGTATTGAATAGTTCAAAAGTAGTTTATAATATCTGGTCATAACGCAGGCATAGTTTTACCAATCCAGTCATGGAATGCCTCTGAGTCTGGCTTCAAAGCGAATGTTCTGACATGCTTGAAGAAATTGAGTTCCGAAATATTGGCTGAACATTTTTGTACAAACTATTGTTGGGCATTAATTTAAGGGAATTTAAAATTTATAACTAAGTTAATTTGTTTATACTTAGATGTCCATAAAGCAAGAGAAGGTAGAGAAAAGAGTATCCATTTTGAGGAGAAATGGTGTATAGGGACGCGATAAAGAGTGACAATAGGCCAGTGGTTTGTCAATAGTGACAGTGTCACATGGGCCCATTTCGATTGTAGTCACTATGCTGTGACATTCTCTATGTCACTCACTGACACACGCACACTCTCTCTATCACCCCCACCCCACCCCGCCCCACAGTAATACCCATCTATCAACAGTTTAAATTGAAATGTACATCGAGAGCCAGGGGTCTAATACAGCCCACCCCTTCAAACATCACATCACTCATCCCCTCCAATACAAAAACTCCCAGGTAAAAAAAAAAACATTTGTATTCCGGGAAACACCACTCTAATACAGTCTCGTTATGCTTCCTCTGCGAGGGCTAATTCATCCGATTGGCTTTTCAGTGCCATCGCTGGCAAATCTCGTTTAAAATATGACTCCAGGATTCCAACTGAGGCAAACTTGATTTAATAACTTATGTAAATCCATTTATGGTTTTCCTAATTAAATTAATGAGAAGTGAATTTTCCGTTATGGTAGGGATAGACTTGTGAATGGCCTTTAAAACCTTGGGAAAATAGTAATTGGGGAACACAAAGTGAAATGAATAAATCTATATGTTGGTTATGTTTGTGAATCTATGATAAGCACACACACGAGAAGATAACATTGGCCAAAGGCCGTATGAAATCAAGGTAGCTAAACTTGGCTTTGTTAGAAGTCTAAACCAATAGAGATATGAAGCGAGTAACATTGATAGAATCAATAATCTGGTCTAGCGGATTTGAAAAGGCAACAATGGAATGATAATGGTGGTTCATGTAATTCAGATACATGCATACATCGGAGAGAACGTAACACCAGACTCCAATGTACAGTAATAAGGATGGTGAAGGAAAACAACCTAAATTACTATACGCATGGATGTTAAGTTATTATATGGAAAAGCACTGAATTTAAATGAAACAAATAACAATATTGTTACGTTTTATTACAAAACCAGTAATAAATGTTGTTAATAAGAGTTCTTTTGGATTGCAAAATTAAACACACACAAGTTTCACAGTTTTTATCACTGCACAATTTATTTAACAATGCAAAATACACTTGGTTAATTATTCTTAATTACTACTCACAGTATGCACTGATAGTGTCACTGTTCTTGTTATTACACAGTCCAAAAATTCATTCACGGTCACTGAACTTCCATAAAAGACGGCACTGCAGTGTCCTTTACTTAGCGGCACTGCACTGTCTTAAACACGGCACTAAACTGTTACTTATAGCCACGGCAGAACACTGTTCTTCACATAAAAACACTTTACCGCACTGCACTAAGTCGCACTGTAGCACTGATGTGATCATCAAGACAGCTGAGAATAAACTGACTGTAGGCCGAGTTGTACACGGTTATATAGAGGAGCGGTAAAACATCAAAGGATGAGACCGAGGAAGGACTGGTAGGGACTAGGACGGACGCGGTCACTTAGCGGCACACTTCGATCTCCTCCACACTCCCCAAACACGTAAATATTTCAGTCCAATTATTTCAAGTGCAATATGATGATTAAAGCAAATACATTGCAGGTTTGAATAATTATCTGGAAGGGATGATGGAAATTCAATTTCAATGTTAATTCACTATAACTAGTCGGGTGTCTTATTTTCGTCAGAAATATAATATAAAATTCTTCATATTTTATGACAAGGGTCTCTAATAAAAAAAATGTTTTCGGTAAAAAATATATTGAAACTGGCCCCTTTCAAAAAAAAAATAAAAAATTAATAACATTAATTTAACACATCCCTTAATAATTCTTTTGCTAGATATTGTATTAGTATGTGCCTACATCTATGATATATTTTTTAAATCTAATTATAAATTGATACTTACATTTATGAAGTATTCCTTTCCCTTTTACATTCGCTGCGACTGCCCTCACAGAGGAGGTAGTTGATACTGAGAGGTCCTCGATATAGGTTAAGTCAGCTGACTACAAATCGATTATTCACAAGTCAATCTTGCGAGAACGTAACACTAGACACCAATCTACACTAATAAGGATGGTGAAGTAAAACAACAATGTTAAGTAATTATATGGAAAAACACTAAATTTAAATGAAACAAATTACAATATGATGATTAAAGCAAATACATTGCAGTTTTGAGTAATTATTTCGAAGGTATGATGGAAATTCAATTTCAAATTTATTTCTGGTGTCTTATTTTCGTTAGAAATATAATATAAAATCTTTGACGTAATAAATAACTTTGTGCTCTCATGTATATTATTTTGCACACATGTTACATTTTTCGGTATCGATATAAAATCTGACGTCTGATACCTTGATTATAGTTGTAGAAGTCAAATTTCAAATTACGCGATTTCCCATCAGTATATGTATATCTCTGCCTGGTTGTTGCAGATAGATAGACAGAAGGGAGATAGAGGCAGAGAGAGAGAGAGAGAGAGAGAGAGAGAGAGAGAGAGAGAGAGAGAGCTGAGAGAGAGAGAGAGAGAGAGAGAGAGAGAGAGCTGAGAGAGAGAGAGAGAGAGAGAGAGAGAGAGAGAGAGAGAGAGAGAGCTGAGAGAGAGAGAGAACTGAGAGAGAGAGAGAGAGAGAGAGAGAGAGAGAGAGCTGAGAAAGAGAGAGAGAGCTGAGAGAGATAGAGAGAGCTGAGAGAGAGAGAGAGAGAGAGAGAGAGAGAGAGAGAGAGAGAGAGAGAGAGAGAGAGAGAGAGAGAGAGAGAGAGAGAGAGAGAGAGAGAGAGAGAGAGAGAGCTGAGAGAGAGTTCCAGACCACTGGTAGAACACAGGATCCAATCTAAGTTGCCCCCACGCTTCCCACATCTATATATTTACTTGAGGCGAGCAGGAAGCATAAACACATTCTCTGATAGTTTGGGACCAGATTTTAATGGCAAATCTTACAAAAACATGGTTAAAATTGTTTAATTCATCACTATCATTACTTTTATATCTAATAGGAGCTTATTGCGTACTACAGCAAAAATATCCGGTACTCTCTTACAGATTATAGATATTAAATTTCGGCATGATGAATAAAATGAATAAAGAATTTTTTTATTTTTTTTTTTCAAACACATCATTAGACAATACGTTTTTAATGTAACGCATATACGTACGTGACAATGTTGTTGGAAGAATGGAGTTTGGCTGGCTCTCATCAAATAAAAAATAAATCAAGTAGTATGCCAAAACATAATTCATTGGCTGTATCCGCTGAAAGAGAAGTTGCAAAGGCTAACCAAAACTGGAGGAACAATAAAGTGTCCAATGATGCTGTCAGAGGCCAAGGTAATTCAAGGAGTGTAGCGCGCAGTAATGAATTAACCTTTCGAGATATATCTAGGGCTGTTGTGTCCTTCTACCTCCAGGCTCTGCTAAAGTTCGTTCTTGGAGACCTAAATAAACTAATTTTATCCTGAATACCCATTACTGATCGTGTGTTTTTACGACCTAGAAGATATCAAGACCAACACTTCTGTTTAGTAATGATGATGACACTCTGACCGCCTTCTGCATAATAATAGACTTTGTAGGAGAAACAGACTATTATGTTTTAACTGCATGGTACAACTCTGTAGTTTAGTTCTTTCAGGTCGTACTTAACATAGGTACATTTCTTTTTCTACGCTTAACATATTTAATCGAAGATAGTTTTAATGTAGTGGCTTAGTAATAATGTGAAATAACATTTTTTTTTTTAAATTGATATGTAAATTTAATCCAATATTGAATTAATACATCATCAAGGTAAGAAAACCTTGTTCAGCTATAACCGGCATGGGTAATGATAATGTGATGAAATCGTATCATGATGTAAATGGCGTTTCCTAGTAATCCCTGGATGTATCAATCAATATCCTCCTATTACGCTAACAAAGCAATAACCATCTCCATTTCTATTGCTAACGAATATTGTAGTCCTCTCATTCCACGAGAGAATCAATACAAAATAAATTTGAAATGCGCGTTACTGAACACTTTCATGACCTTAAATGTTCATATACCTTCACAGATTTCTATAATAATTCTATTCTTATTATTCCTATAATGCTTTATCTGGCAATAATGAATTTTGAAATTCTAAACATTTATTTTTCAGATTAAATGCACACTATGAATGAAGAAAGCAAAAATAGCTAGCACAAAAAAAAAAAAATGAGAGCCGGAAAATACATTTAATAATAGGTTTGACAAACTGGAAAACTTGGGTCATAAATTATGAAGAGTGGTGGAAAACTGTTAGGGCAGAAGGTCTATTCATGACTGCAGGCCCGCATAATAATAAGATCACTATTGTATGGAGGACTTTCCCCGACTCATTTTATAGTTCACAATTCTATTTAGCCTCAAAAGGTAGAGGAAATAGTACCTCTATCAATTCAATATGACTTTTCCTTGATCCATACCTACTTTTGTCAGTTAACGAATTTGATATGTTGAGCGTTAACTTTAACCTAAACTCTTCCTCCTACAATACAATGTCTGTCTCTCAATACAATACAAGTCATTATCTTCCTTCTGTAGACTTAATAGAGAAGGAGGAAGCGTGTGTTTCTTTGTAGAAAATAGAGATTCCTAGGAATTTATTACTGTAGTGTCAAGAATTAATGCCGATTGGGATTTTTAGTGCCAGTAATAACAGAAAGCTTAATGTTGTTTGTATCTATAGACCACCCTAAGGTAACCTAGATTTCCTTTTTATACTGCCTGGAAAGAACTATACAAATGACCTGGAAAGAAGGTCATTCATTCACTTAATTGACATCAATATACATGCTATACATTTGTAAAAACCTAGTTAGAAATAATTTTAGTCTTACAATTTAATCTTAGAAAAAACGGGATTAACAAGGATTTATAAGAATAGTAAATATTGAATTGACTATATAGTTTCAAATATCTTGGAGATAAAAAGACCACTGTCATACATTCCGGGATCTCAGGCCACGGAAGGATAGAATTTACTTTTCCACAAAAAATATATACCCAAACAGTAAAAATTAAGCACTGCTTTAGAGACATAAATCGAAGTAATTTAGAAGAGATCATAATGCTCTTAAATTTGATGAAGGGCTGTGTTTGTGCAGTGAACCCATAACTGGGGAATGTATGTACGAAAATTTTCACAATAGACTCTTCCTGCATGCAAATAACATAGTTCCTTTAAAAATGTCACAGAGAAAGTGTGTGACTCTCAGGGAAAATAAAGAATGGTTTACTGCTAGATTAAGAATCTCCAGTAATAAGCTTAAAGCTTTATATGCAATTATAGCCAGTTCACATTCTCTCCCGAATAGTTTCCATGCTTACTTAAAGAAATATCGACGTATCTATAGTCGTGACTAGACGCAGCTAAAATACTTTACTGCAAAAATAAAATTGAGTTATCAAACAACAAAATAAAATGTGCTTGGAATATTGTAAAGCGCGAAACCAAAACTACGAATACAGATCACAGTGCAATCAGTATTAAATATGAAAGAGGAATATTACCAAGTGCAGATACCTTTAATGAGCTTAATTTGCACTAAATTAACATAGGAAATCGAGTATTTCCCAACAAAGTCCGTCACGCAGGTGCTGCGAAAACTAAGCAGATTTCCCACGTGAAGTTTTACAGTGGAGAACTCTGCCCAATAACAACTGTAGTAGAAAAGGATCTCGTAACCTATTCACGAGGGATGAATAGTTACCGAAACTGCTGCCAGAGGCCTCGGCGGAATGTCCCGAACATAGCCTACTCCTGCCGACCACACACAGAATACAAATGCAAATATCTCGGTTAATATTCAAGATACAGAATAAATGTATAGAACAATGTTTATAGTAAATTTAATTTGCAATAAGATTAATTCTATATAATTTTTCGATCCGACGCATATTAACGGAGATATTTTGAATTTTCAAAATTCTCTCCCTCTAAACCCCCCCTCCCCCTGGTCCGATTTCAGCCATTAACGAACTTGATCTTTCTTTTTACATTAAACGACTAAATTTCAAGTTTGGTAACGATTAAACAAAAATTGCGACCGCAAGAGCGGTAACAGACAAATATATAGATATATATATATATACAGTTTTGAACGGACCTCATTTCCGTCATCTCCTAGGTAGGATCGATGGACATTTGAAGAAAAAAATCGAAAATTCCGTCATGAGTACAACCTCAATAGCTGATTTCCCTTAAGGGAAATCTGCTAAAAATCATTTGTCATGAACGGTCGCCATCTGTCTGCTAAAGAGTAGTACACCATACACATTAAAATCGACATGTTTATACCCAATAACCGAGGAAGAATTAATCAAAACAGCTCTATCACTGAAAAATATAACACCATTTGAGGTTTTTTCTTTATCTAACAAATTTATTAAAGGGGCTACTATCTCAAATATTGCAACGCCCTCATCTGAAATTTTTAATGAATGCATTCTTGAAGGAAGTTTCACGGAACGTTTAAAAAAGCTAAAGTAAACCTCTATTCAAAAAAGTCCGTCACGCAGGGGCTGCGTAAACTAAGCAGATTTCCCACGTGAAGTTTTACAATAGAGAAATTTCAGAATAGAGATTCAAACAGTTACGGGAACAGCCCGAACTAGCTCTTGACGGAAACTCACGACTAGACCCGAAGTTAGCCGATCTCATCTCAGAAGCTGAAAACAGAAAAATGCAAATATCTCGGTTAATACTCAAGATACAGAACAAATGTATATACCATTATTTATAGTACATTTAATTTGCAATAAGATTGATCGATCCGACGTATAGTAACGGAGATATTTTGAATTTTCGAAAATCCTCCCCCTCTAAACCCCCCCCCCTCCCACTGGTCCGATTTCCGCCATTAACGAACTTGATCTTTATTTTTGCATAAAACGTTTAAATATCGAGTTTGGTAACGATCAAACTAAAATTGCGACCGCTAGAGCGTTAACAGACAAATATATATATATATATATATATATATATATATATATATATATATATATATACATATATATATAATTTTGAACGGACCTCATTTTCGTCATCTCCTGGGTAGGATCGATGGACATTTGAAGAAATTTTTCGAAACTCGCGTCATGAGTACGACCTCAATAGCTGATTTCCCTTAAGGGAAATCTTCTAAAAGGGGATAAACAGTTAAAGCAAATATTCTAGATTTCAGTAAACATTGCTTACATTCTTCAGGAGTGATCTCAATCAATAATTGTGACATCTTACCAGTCCCCAGCAGGTTTTAGGGTTTTAGGTGGGCAAACGCCTTGAATGGTTAAAATATATTGAAGAATTGAGTAACAAAACTAAATCGCTTTGCTTTCTTATCTTAAAATGTGTTAAAAAATACCTTCCAACGGAAACTCTATTATTAATATAGGGAATATTTATAAAGTCGGCTAACGTACGGCGTTATGCATTGGGGCAACTCCACAAATAAATTGTAAAACAAAGCTAATATTTTTACAGCCAACAGAAAGTTGAGAGACTCCTGTCTTCCTCTTTTTAAGGAGAAAAAAATAATGACTTTTTACTCAATACATATGTACCAAAAATTATTGTTTGTGAAAAAAAGAAACATGAACTTGTTTTACAAAAATAGAATAACACATAATACCATACAAGAATATGTTTCATACCCCCAACCATAGACATAAACATTTCGAGAAAATGTGTCATTTTCAGATGTAAAACTCTTTAAGGTTCTACCCGCATGTATTACATCTATTAAAAAATATTCTTTGTTTTAAACTAAAGAACTTCATGTATTATGGATCTTTTTATACACGAGATGGATACTTTCAAAAATGTCAAATTATTCAATAAAACTACTTAATATTTATCATAAATATCGGTCCAAAATAATTTTTGATCAGGGACATTGTCGGTTTAAGGTGGGGAAAAGTTTCTCATCATTTATATAAGCTTGTTATCCTTTAATAAATACGCACGTCAATAAATAAATAAAAATGTATGTTACATATTTAGAGTTGTATTGACATTGTTGATAAATTAATTAATTGTATATAATTATTTAAATTGATGAATTTTAAAATATGGATTCTTAGAATATGACCTAATTTTTAACGACTGTATTATATTAGTATAAAAGTAAGTCAATAATTTGGAAAGAATTTAATTGACATAATATTAGGAAATTGTTTATAGAATAAAAACTATTTGAGGAATCCTATTATGTTATGATAACATTCAATGGTAATAAACATATTTCATTTTATTTCACTCCTTAATCCGCACCGCCACATGTGTTCCCATATATCCCTTATATATATATATATATATATATATATATATATATATTTGAACTTGAGAAATCATTTATATCTTGCTTCCGGGCGTAGATTCCAAAGATAATCTCAATAATTGTAATTTATTAGCGAGCATACACGCTGCTGGACGTGGACACGATTTGTTTCACAGCAGTGCTATTAGAAGTAAAGAATATTGTGTATTTGGAGAGGGGAAAAAGGCGTCCAATTCTTCACAAGTTTTTTTTTTCAGAGCTAAGCGCTTTCGAGGACTATTGTCTCGAATTTGAACAAAGACATTGTAATTATCAAAATAATAAGATATTCTAGGCACGATTATCTATAAATAGCTGATTGGTTGTGTTTCAGCACTGCTGGTAGTGGTGGAAGCAAGTCTCCAGGAGGTGGAACTACACCGGGCACATCAGGCCCAGACCTAAAGACTCCCCCAGCCTCTCACAAAGCTGTTCACAATGTCAAGGGAGATCACCCTTCTGTAAGTAACATTTTCTTAGGTCATGTATTCGTTTTCATACATATTTTTCGTTTTCTTTCTGATTTTATTTATATATGATTTTCTTTTCCCTGCTATGGTTGCCGAACATTTAATAAAATCTGAGCTCTAAGAAAAAAATAAAAACAAAAAGGTTGTCATATTTACAGAATTTCTCCGTTTTTACCATCCCTGAATCTTGCATGACTAGTTTTGGCGTCAGATGTATGTGCATGTGGATCTCTCATAACCCAAAAACATCTAGTTTTAGGGTGTAGAAATTCCGTATTTAGGACTGTTGTAATATTTGGTTAGACACCTCCTCTTCTCATCGAAATCGACTAAGCGCCCTTAGTAGTTGCGTTTAGAAGCAAGCAAAATTTAAAATGAGCAACTCGTTCTCTACTTATTAGAGGTGCGCAGTATTTGTTTACATACATCATTAATAATTTAATTTATTTTCCTGTAACACACAATTATTATTGCCTAAACGGGCACAAAATAAATTCCATGAAAAAAAAACCCCTATGCAAATATGAATCGGATGTTTCCTGCTAAAAATAAATATAACAACAAATTTAAATCCTATATCACTTTTATTATAAATGCAAATAAAGTGAAATACCTACTTTTCTAAACCGTTCTAACAGTATATATGTTATAACTTCTTCAAAAGTTTAAATGTCGAATTTCACTCATATACCTCAACACTGGATTGCTACAAACTGAAAATGCAGAAGAAAATCCACTGAGTACGCCGGTTTGCAGCAATTCAAGCATATATGTGTTTTATTTACCGGGCATAGTAATTATTTGCAAGCTAGGTTTCTTTTTGGGGCATTAATAGTTTCTCATTTTTATTTAATTTTTAATTTACAGTGTGAAGGCGTTCATTAGTAGACTTATTTTTATTTATTAACTAGCTAAGTTGCCCGGCTTCGCCCGGGAAATCATTTGAGGTTGAATGATGCAGGTATTTTTTTTTTGGTCTTTACTTTGTACAATATTTTTACATGTTCCCACCTCAATGCTTAGAATTTACCCCGAGTTCGGCATGCTGGGGATGTGTTAATAATAAAAGTATTTGTTATGTACTTAATTCTACAAAATACACAATATTTTTATATTACCCGTTTTCTGTGCTTGTATACTTTTTTTATATATAACAATCATTACCGTATTAACCACATTATTCATAATCATAGAATAGAGTGCACACCTTTTGTCATGTGCACGTTCGCAAAAAAACAAAAAAAAAACAATAGGAAACGATTTTTCTTTTCATGTCTCCCTAACAACCCCCACTCCAGTTCGTTCTTAAAAATGTTAATAAAGCTTATAGTCCGAAATACGGAGTTTCGTTTATTTATTATATTTAGTCTTTCGTGTCCTAAAACATTGTTAACCTCTTCTATAGTTTTTTGAGTATACCTCATTTTTACTTCGTTATACGGCAAAAGTGTAAATAACAATTGTTACTTTAAATAACAAAACAAACAACTTTTGTTATATGCACGTTTGCCGAAAAATGAATTGGTTTCGAAATATCGCGATTTTATATTTCAGACCTCCCTTATAACCCCCACTCCTGTTCGTACCTCAAAATTTCAATAAAGCTTATAATCAGGGAGGTGTTACTACCAAATCACATCATAATATGCCTATATTAAAAACCCTTTAATAAGTGCTATTAAAATTGTTGATTCCTACTACAGTTTTAGTTAACCAAACCTGTTTTAGTAGTAATATACATACCAAGTTTCATAAAATACCAGCCGTTTACGATTATATAAAGGACATACAGAAAAACATTCATTTTTATATATAAGAAGATTTGTGCTAAGGTTCTTCAAATCAGATTAAACTTAGAAGAAATAAATAATTGAATTTACAAGAATGCCCCTAAATACCTATATTTTGTAAATAGTGTTATGACTCAAACATTTAGAGAATTCAGGTAGAGGTAAATTTTGTGTTGATAATGTTATTTTTCTACTTGAAAAGCACGCTCTTTCTGTTTCTCTTTTGAGCATCCTTTAGCCATTCCCCAACTACTACACTCGGATGATCAGACAAACTTCCTCGTCCTATTTCGCCTGTAGCGTGTACATTGCACAGCTGTTTCCAATAGTTATGCCTCGATTGGCACACCTAAACAAAGGTTACTCATTCTATCTCACTTTACCCCACCCGGAGGTGCTTCCTCCCCATCTCCCCTTCTTTTACATACATCTGCAGTCATATATTAATAAAATAGCAACAATTGCATCCCGCCTCGTATGGAGTCAAAAGTCACAAACAACTAACTCCCATAGGAATTCATTGAGTATTCTTGGTAGTTTCTGTTTAGTTCATTCTGTTATAATCGAAGGCATTCTAGTACATTTTCATCAAATCGAATAAATTAATCCGAAATGTTCCTCGAATATTCCAGAGCACTTTATTTCCCCATATACAGGTCAGTTAGTTCATTTAAGATTTTTTCTGATATTTACTAAGTCATTTACATTTAATAGAACTAGAAAAATCCACACATATTAAGAGACTGAGAAAATGTTGGTTAACAAGTAAGAAAGTCTTCACATTCATCAAGCGTTTACTCCACCTCCTCAAAACCTACCATACACACCCAAACACCATACCGCATGATATTGACTACGATAATACAGAAACGGAAGTAGTCCGTGAAAAATAATGCCGTCTGGATATTTAAATAGACAAGCACTCGTCTATTTTTATATTAGCATATAGATTTAAACGGTAATAATGTTTATTAGGAAATATTGATTAGGATTAGGATTAATATGATTTGGGCAATCAACAAGTAGGTTATTATTACCTTGATAGTAGTACAATGTTGTTTACAAGTCCCTGTTTTACACTATGTCTTAAATAATATCAACTAATATAGGAAATACTGATATGCGATGGTAAGAAAATTTGATCAAACTTGGATTTTCCATTCATGCGAGATGTTAGAAAGAAGGAACGTAGGAATGTTTGATATATGTGTGAGATACAAGCATATATATATATATATATGTTTAACACTAAATTTAACGTATATTATTAATAGCGTGTTAAAATAGTTATTAAACGGAATAGTTTTATATATATATATATATATATATATATATATATATATATATATATATAGTAATATATTGACAACAAGATCTGCCCCTCTCATGGGTAATTACATGTATTGGGTTGTTTCCTTTTTAAATATTACCTAACTATACCCTCCGAATCCAATGAGATGTTTGGTGTTTTCGACTTTCCCACCAATTCCTCTGTACCCAATAAAATACCATTTTACTGAATTTAAGTTATTTATTGTATGGTAATATATGGTACCATGGTATTATTGTAATTCATGGTAATATATGGTGTTATCTTTATTTGATCACTTAAAAAGTGAACTCATCTATTTTTAGCAGATTTTCCACAGGGAAAACTAGCTATTGAGGCCGGACTCATGACGCGATTTTCGATATCTTTCTTCAAATGTCCACCTATCCTACCTAGGAGATGACGGAAATGAGGTTCCTTCAAAGCTATATATATATATATATATATATATATATATATATATATATATATATTTGTCTGTTACCGCTCTAGCAGTCGCAATTACAGTTTAATCGTTACTAAAATCGATATTTAGTCGTCTTATGAAAAAAGAAAGGTCAAGTTTGTTAACGGCTGAAATTGTGAAAGTGGAAGGGGGGGGGGGTTGAGGTAAGGAATTTCAAAAATTCGAAATATATTCGATACTATACATCGGACCGAAAAAGTGTATAGAACTACTCTTATTGCAAATTTAATCTACTATAAATATTGTTGTATACATTTAATCTCTATCTTGAATATTAACCGAGATATTTGCATTTTTTTTTATTTGCAGCCTTCAGCAAACCCACACTTCTACTAATGTTACATGCACAATATTCTCTTATATAATAAACCACATTATTTGAAGCTTAAATATTAAGTATTGTTTTCAAGAGACATTTATTAAGCGAGATACATACAAATATGTTCTGGTGACCCCCCTTCCGTCATAAGTTCTTGGACTACTAAAATTTGATTGATGGAAATAAAAATTATTATGATTCATTATGAATTAATAAATGAAATAATATGTTATATTCTGATATATTTCAGTATTTTTTTTTCTTTCCGGTGAGTTTGGGAGACCTGTTTGTTAACATTTCAGACGCTTTTCGTTGGGATGTTATAAAATTGACTGAAATATTTCTCATTACTGTTTGTATTTATTCACTTAATATTCACGGAGGTGTGTTACCAGTATGTAGATTTGTCTATTGCACAACTTCAAGAGAGAAATCTGCTTAGTTTAGGCAACCCCTGCGTGATAGGCTTTTTTTTTTTAATTATAAGGTGTTTATACCTAATTCCTTAAAGAAATTGATGTGGGATGTATTAAAGTATATTTGCGAGTGCAAAACAATATTCAATTCGTAGTCCCGGCTTATTTAAATCTTATGAACGCTAAAAAAGAACACAACAAAAAAAAATTCTACACAACCCTGAACCGCACGTGGAAATTCCACATTTGAATATTTCATAAATATTGAATACTGCGAAATAATAAAATAAGTGACTGATAGTATGCCTCTTCAACATACACAGGCTTTATAAAATACAGCTTTAAAGGAGATTTATTTGAGGCAAGTTGAAGCAAAACAAATTGGTAGATTCCGGGGAAAAATGGAATAACAGGAAAAAGGTGTGGGAGAGACAAGCGGTTTGGATTTAAGAAGAACAACCCGGGAATTGGGTGAGTAATAGGCCTTGCCGGTTGCCGCACCTGCCTTCCTTGACAACTCTAACCCACTTCAGCAATTACTAGGTTTTAAAACATTCAAGTTAAAGTTTGCTTTAAACCCTTTTCCATCTTCTCTCCCCCTTTTATACTCTCTACTCGAGATCCTCTCAGATTCATCTCTCTCTCTCTCTCTCACACACCCTCTCTCTCTACCTCTCGCACTCACACAAACACCTGTTCCATCATTATACTCTCTGTCTTCTTAATTGAGACATCCACCTGAAAGGAAGGTTACCATTTGAGATAGCCTCAAAGGCAGATATGAGTTTCACTAATTTTCTGTTTGAACGCCTTCAAAGCGGCATATAGAAGCGTCAAGTACTTTCAGCTTGATCTGGATTTATGGCAATTCGTATCACTAACACGCTCCTAAACCCCCTAATATAAGTAAGTCCTATCAATTGTTGTTCAACGTCCGAAGAATACTTCTCATTCAGATAAAAGTAAGAGGACACTTTTATCACAGAGAGTTGAGATGAAAAACGAAGCAAAGCAGTAGGCGTACCAGCCAAAAATATTTATTTCTATAATATAATGAAATATATGAGCCATTACGAGAATATAGGATGGTTTGGTATCGGCTACAAATTATAAATCCTTTAAATAGAGTAATTTATTTATTTTTTTTATGCTGACAGAGAGGAAGAGAAGGGAGCAAAAAAAAAAAAAAGTTCGTCACGCAGGGGCTGCGTAAACTAAGCAGATTTCCTATGTGAAGTTTAGCAATAGAGAAATCTGCATACTGGTAACACAACACCACCATAAGTATATACAAACGGTAGTGAGAAATCTTTCAGTTAATTTTAATAAACTCTCAACTGAAACGGCTTCTGAATTGTAAGAATAATTTATATTTTAATAACTCAAATTTTAGTAGTCCAAGAACTTAAGAAGGGGGAGGGGCGGATGAACAGAACGTATTTGCATAAATCTCACAAAGTAAAGAAGGTTAGGTAAGGTTAGAAACGACAGGTTAGGTTAGAAGCTTCCGTCAGAGCCGGGTGTTGTTCGGGTTAGTTCGAAAACGGCCGAACTAACCCGAACAACACCCGACCACAGGCTTCTTAAAAATGCGAATATCTCGATTAATATTCAAGATAGAGAATAAGTGTATATAACAATATTTGTAGTAAATTTAATTTGCAATAAGATTGGTTCTATACAATTTTTCGATCCGATGCAAAATAACGGAGGTAGTTAGAATTTTCGAAAATCCCCCCTCTAAACCCCCCTCCCTCTGGTACGATTTCAGCCATTAACGAACTTGATCTGTCTTTTTACATAAAACGGTTAAATATCGAGTTTCGTAACGATCAAACAAAAATTGCGACCGCTAGAGCGTTAACAGACAAATATATATATATATATATATATATATATATATATATATATATATATATATATATATATATATAAAATTTTGAACGGACCTCATTTTCGTCATCTCCTGGGTAGGATCGATGGACATTTGAAGAAATTCTTCGAAACTCGCTTCATGAGTACGACCTCAATAGCTGATTTCCCTTAAGGGAAATCTGCTAAAAGCACTCAGTGAAAGTTACATCTTGAATAACTTCATTGAAACTTCATGCAAGCTCTGAAGAAGGAAAGCAATGAATAAACTCCTCTATTTGAAGGATTGAGAATTTATAGCCAATATCCAACCATCCTTTACTATCATTCAATAACCCACGGTAACCAACAACAGATAGATGATGAACTATTATGGATTCCGAAACACAAATCCATTATAACAAACAATGTGAATGTATTTTCATTTTTGAATTTGTATTCATATGTATTCTGAGATTTGGGCTTACCCTTTTTAATCAAATTACTTACTTTAATTCAGCAAAAGCTCGAAAACTATCTACAATCGCACGAAACTTCAATAGCTAAGGCTTGTTGGCAATGACTAATTTATTTGGTTAACTTATGCTTAAAATTCATAATTAATCTATGCATACATTATATTAAAACAGTTGGCTGGGATGTCTAGTATATAGATCTACTTCGTTTTACAGCCAAGATGTCCTCACCAGGGTGTACCTTACTAAATAAATTGCGACTGCTGAAGCGTGAACCTAATCCACGACTCTAGGTTTTTTTTTCTCCTCATAGTAACCCTGTGAGGAGTTATTTATTTGAACACATGTTCCATTGCCATATGGCATATTACATGTATGATTATGTTTAAATACATTTTTATGTTACAATATATACACGTTAATCAACTATCAACTGAAATATAATATAAAAAAAATAATAATAATAAAATAAAATATTAAAATAAGTAAGATAATTACAAATAAAATGAAAAAGTAAATAAATAAAATAAGAACAAAAAAAACAAATCCAAATATATTGAATTATAATTCCCATTTTTACATTCTAATGTACTCTCGCTACATTCATATCCATACTTTTGATAAACTTTATAAGTTCTTTATTATATTTATTAAATATAATATGAGGTGGTTCTGGCCAATTAAAATTATGTTCATTATTAAATTTGATCTATTTCGATTAAATGTTGAACATTTATAAAGTATATATAAAAACCTTTGTGTTGTATGTGAGTCGCAAGTACATTTGTCATTGTCTGGAATTTTAAATCTTGTTAAATAATGTCCTGTCTGTCCATGTTCTGTAAGAAATTGTGTGCATTTGTGATGTTGACTCTTAATTGTGTTGTAGTTGTTGTGAGTTATATTTGGTATGTATGATGTAAGCTGTACGATTTGTTACATGCCGTCCTTTCTCTGTTCTTCTTATGCATTGTGTCAGTACGTAAGTCTTTCTCAATGTGTGAGAGTGGTACGAGAGAGATTTATGGAATTATTTTTGTATCTCGAGCTGCTTCCTTTGCTAACGTGTCAGCTTGTTCGTTCCCAATATTTCCTGAATAGGCTTTTATCCAGTATATGAGTATGTGTAGATTTAAATGTATAATTTCTAGAATATTTTGTCTGATGTTTTCCGTAAACGGGTTGCGTATTGAGTAAATGAGTGTCGTGTTGTCAGTGTGTATGGGTGTACGTCTGTAGGTTTACGAAGTATATTATAGTCAACACCTACTAGCTAACCTGAGACCCCTCTGTAAGATTGATGATGCATATAATACTGCTGAATATTAATATCATTAATGGCAGCTTTGTTTAATATCAACCATCATTAAAGGTTCATTCTAAACGCTAATCGTTTCTGATCCATTAAGTAATTCTCTTCCTCAAGCTCACCTTATCATTTAGTTTTTGTGGAAGGTTCTGCTAAGGAAAAATGTACCATTTCATAAAGCTTTTAAATTGGACGTGAATAGCCTTTCTATGTAGGAAATATGAGGTGGTACGAACCCCACTAGAGGTGACAGGTTCGGATAAAAGCCCTACTGATTGCAATATAGATGGCAAGCCCTTCTCTCCACAGTTGCTGTCTTGCTCCGAATTGATGTGACATCTCATGATTTACGATCCCTTATGAGATCAACGCACCATTTAACCCAACTATCTTCCTCACTCTCTTCCCCTGAAATTTTTTCTTCCGTGAAATAAACCTGCGCTTTCCTAACAGCAATGGACAATATTAGCTCAATACATAGAGGTATTAAACCACATAATAATTGGCTATAGAAAAGTGTATTAATGCTCATAAACAAGTGAAACGCATGATCCTAATATATTGTGAGGATTAAATAGATATAAAAAATCGGCCAGAGTGAATAACACTAAATAGCAATAACACTAAAAAAAAAATCCTTATTTTCATAAATACCTTTTCTGGGCTTGTTTGATAATTGGCAACGTGAAAACAAGCAACCATAACTTAATTCGAGTAAATAAAATAAAAAATATGATTATTCAATATAATTATAAATTGAGTCGGATAGTGCACACCCACTCAATCAATCACAGACGCTCAAGAATACCTATCACTCTCTCTCTCCCCACCCGCGTTTTTCAAGCAGTTAAAACAGAATTAAATATTTTGAGCCAAAATATTAAAATAAAGTTAACTGCTGGAATAGAAATGAAAAAAAGGCACATAGAATAATCGGATAAATATAATCAAATGAAGAGAAAAATTTGCTAGATATATTAACACGGTCATTGTAGAGAAAAGAACGAATCGGGCAATCTGAAGGGTCCTTTTTTAGCTTCATTATAGAAAAATTTGATGGTTACTTACCAGGCTCTAGCTTCAAATTAAAATAAGAGAGTTAATCTAGTCCTAATAAAAGATGATAGTTTCGTAATAGCGCCTTACAATATATATATATATATATATATATATATATATATTCATAAGGGTGTGCTGAAACAAATAGCCAAATCCAGGTAATCGTCTGACTCTCCTCTCAATAAATAACAAAAATATACCTTTCTTTTTCAACGGCATGAGCCAACTTTGTACTCATGATACTCGAGATAAGCAACAGAATACGGAAGTATGTCTGAGAAAGATAAGTGCTTGGATTAAGTCTAGGACGTCCTTCACCCAGGACTGCCCCAGCTATGTAGATATCCCACATCCTGGAATATCTCTCATATGGCGTAATCTGTACATAATATATATATATATATATATATATATATATATATATATATATATATATATATATATTCTATTTTTCTCTCAGCCTGTCACAAGGTTTCCGATAGACTTAGAAGCGTGGTCCCTTAGCGTCATGTTAATAATAAATTAAGTATTTCACAAGACTTAATACTTAATTAAAACAATGAAATAATAAGCTCAAGTTATGGAATGAATAGGTTTTTTTTGAAGACCGAAAAATACTTGTCCTTTACCATTCAAATGACAAAGAGATGCATGGTACGAGACTTTAAGCATATGATATTACAAATAGGATATGGTATACAACATTTTAAAATCTGAATAATTACTAAATCGGCTACTCTTGTGAAGTCGCTTTCTACATGAGATAAATGTAATGGCATGACTGAGGCTTTTATTTATCTGGGAATGATCGAACAGATAGGTTGTGATAAAGATGTTTCATATAAGACGAAACACTACCAAGTATTAATATTAAAATACTTCAAATATGGTGATCATATTTTCATAGTAACGATCAGACCGACTGAATGACAGATCTATGAGAATGAAACAAAAGTACAGACTTGACTATTCACAAACCATTTTACATCATGTCCTCAATATTATCACAGACACTCAAGATTTTTTGGGCCAGCATTTTATAACTTGCTATCGTACGATTTCCTTTCGATCGGTCCCACTACTGCACCATTTACAAGTTGGATTCAAAAGATGAAACCCCGTTTTCGATTACTAAATATGACCAAATTAAATCCCCTTGGGTCACTTTTTTTTAAACATCCACTGAAAACACGCTCGCATTCTCCTTTACTGTGAGAACTGTAATAATTAAAAAAATACAAAAACTAATTAAAAGCATCGCGGAACACTTGAATATCTTGGAAGATTAAGTTATTAATTTTAACGTTTAAAAAGTAACGTAAGAAAAAGCATTTATGAAAACTGGAGATAAACCCGAATAGGCAAAAAACTAAACAATAATCATGGCAATGACAGTAAATTTATAAAGAAGAGGAATTTGGAAGTGCTAAAGCCATAAAGGAAGAATTTCCCTATTTGACCTGGAAACATTGATACATTTATTTGTGAGAGACAATAACATCATTATGTTATTAAGTGCTTCCCATGAATTAGTTTATTGATGAGATAGATTTTGGTTATGTCTCAAAAGTAGATAAATTGAGTATTGAAAACGAGTTCGATGACGAAATCTGTAGAGGAAAGTTTTTAAAATGTTTCGGTTCTGAGAATATTCTTTCTGATTGAAGAAAAGCATCATTATTTTAAGGAATGGTTCTCGATGCTTGGGAGGAAACCAGAATTCTAGCCAAAGTTTCCAAGGATGTCCTGCCCAGACCAGTACTGGCCGATTTTAGCAGATCGGTTATCAAAAGTGCAAAAATTGTATCAGTAGGCCATGTATGAAGTCATATAATTTACTATCCTCTTACCAAGCTTGGACATGAAAACAATGCTCAATCAGGAAAAACTGCCAAAGTCAGGAAAAAATTAGAGCACTAGGTTGCTACTGTGTGTAGCACAGGGAGTAGCTAGGTTGCTGCTGTGGGGTGAAGAGGAATTTATTGGCAGAAAACTACTGAGATCATCGTTGTATTAATAGCTGGTTATACTTCACAATCATTCCGATTGATGTTTTCTCAATCCTGGAATGTTGGCCGTATTCCGATAGAATGCCATTAAGCTGCTCATAAGAGAATATGCGTTTCTGATTACACTTCAATTTAAGCAAATATTTTGTGTAAGCATATTGAAAAATAAAACAATATCGCCGAGTTACTTAAAAACCACAGCTAAAAATGTAGATACAGTAATAAAAAAAAACAATGGTATGAAAACAGGAGTTGGCATGAAATTAAACGATTAAAAACAACAACCAGTTATATCTCAGGAAAGAGAGAAAAAAGGGTTACTTCTCAGCTTTTTAAAGAACACTGTCATGTTGAATGATTTTATTATTTTTTTCAACAGGTTTCTTGCTGTCTTTCAAGTACTCTATTATACTTCTCGGAATTCGTGAGAGAATGACCTTACTTTATAAAATATTTTTCATTCGTGGAAGATATCTGCACATAAACACCATACATTGCTAAGTCTTCTGGTCCTTAATTAAATGAAGGTGTATGGCGCATGTGTGAGACAGCCTTGCAATCAACCTGGGCCTCAATCAATCAGTCCACGTACGACTGATTTTAGAGGATTCCCAATGTGCGATATCATCTTTGATTATTCTCAGCTTATTATGGCCAGGCTCCTCTCATTGATCCTCCAGCTCCAATTAATTGAGAAGTGGAGCTCCGTGTTCATGTTCGGCGGCGAGGGACACGTACGAAATATAAACTATTAAATGTGCCATGTACCTACTCTGTCGGTTTACATTTCATTTCCGTTGAAGCCAATATGGATAGGAGTCCAGTTCAGGTAAACTCTTCTTGCAGCTTACTCATAAAGGTATTCGAGTACTTTAATGACTGCACGTTCCTTATAGATATTATTGGCGTTCGAGAGTATTGTTACAGTGAGAGTATTGTTTTAAAAAATAATGTTGTTGGTTGGCAATGGCCAATCGATAGATGCTGGGAATTTGGCGAGACGCTCAACCCAAAACAACTCCCACTTTGAGTGTTCAGCTTCAACCTTCATCGCCATCTAAATGACACAACGGAGTCAAAGAGTGAGTTTTAGAGGTCTAAAGCAGGTGTCTGTATTTAGCATATACTTATCTTCAGATTTTCCTGAATCAAGCTAGGCATTCGTGTCAACACACCCACCTGACCTCTTCAATATGTGTTGTGTTTTGGTATGTTTCCTGAAATCCTTGGATATGTGTTGCCATCAATTTCACAACGAACAAATACAAACTTCACTTGTTTTGATGATAATGTTGTCTAGTTCGTGTTGCTCTAATTGGGAACATAATTAGCATTAAAAGAGGTAAAATTTAATTGTCTGTTTGGATTTCTGTTGCATCTGAAGTCTTAATATCATTTCCTCAAGTTTCAGATATTGTTTATGTTACTGCCTGTAATGATTTATTTAAGGCCACCTATCTTATGATTTAAAAAGATAAGAACTTGATAAATAACTAAATCTAGAAAATATATATCTTACAGACTACATGTAAACACACTTAAGTTTAAAACACAACACCCAAGCCACTGATAGCACCGGTCGCGTCATATTTAAATTACATCACTACCCATGATGGGTACAAATGGAAAAGCAATCCCGTACAACAATGGGAGGAAACAAAATTAATGTCATAATTCGGAGGAAAAACAAGCTACGAGCAATTGAAATTTGTGATGTTAGCTGATAAAAAAAAGTATGTGTGTGAACAATAACTCGATGAGTTGTTAATGCACACAAATCATTGAGAATGGCTCGAGTATAATTGGTTTAAATGCTCTCATTGAACATGACTTCCATTTTGAAAGCTAATAAATCGCCCCGGTTGTTTATTTCGAATCATGGGAAATCACATTTAAATCTCTCGTTTCAAATGTCGATGAATATAGATAAAATAATATATCAAAGAATTCATTTCCTCGCCCAGATAGCCAAGAGCTGTAATATTGAAACTTCTTCATTCACTTCAGAAATATTTGTCAATTTATTCATCATAAAGTCAGGGTTATTATGGGGCGACTCAACTACTTAGAATGCCAGTTTTAATAAAGCATTGCATGACATTTAAGAATTCCAATTATGACTCACAAATTAGAATAGCATTTTCAGGACACCCTCAGAAACTTCGAAACCAAATTCAGAAATTTTCATTAAAAAATCATAATTGATACCGAATCCTGGATATTTCTAATAGAAGAGAAAAGTGTAGTTTTACTTTTTAGAACTATTTATTAACAAAAAATACCGTTTTCAAAATTACCAAAAAGAAAGTAACGATACTCATGTTTACTTCCTTGTACGAAGTAAAGGAAGATTGTTATCTGGAAAATTTTCAGGTTTTTATATTTCAAAGGAATTTTTGACTAGTTTCGGCATGACATCTGCACATGTGTACTAGCTCGCTTCACTCAAAAACGGCTGGTCTTAAAATGTTAAAATCTCACATTAACACATACTTTTGTACCTTCTTATTCGAACTACATAGACTAAAGAAGGTAACAGGTTAGTGCAGGACAAAAATAAAGAATTGCAAATTTCTTCATACTTATTAGAAATTCAAAGCATTTATATACAATCTCATTTGTTTATCATGAATAGATCTATAAATCATGTTCTTTTATGTTTTTCAATCCCATGAAAAGCGATTTATAGTAAACGATATTAGTTATTCTTAACTACTAGTCACAGTATACACTGATAGCTTCACTTTTCTTGTTGTTACACAATTCAATAACTCACTCACGATCACTAAAGTTCACAAAAACACTGCACTGCACTGATTATCGCAAAGATAACGGCACTGCACTGTCCTTTACTTAAACACGATGTAGTGGCGACTCACGTACTCGTGAGTCGTTCGCTAAACAAGGTAACCTCGAAGAGAGCTGAGAACAAACTAACTCTTGGGACCAGTTGAGCCGCTTTTATAGACGATTGGAGAATATCAAAGTGGAATTGTCTAGACCTTCTAGATCGCGGACGGGTATTGCCGAGGACGGGCTAGACCATCGGTCGGTTCCTTTGATCTACTTCATACTTTTTAAATATGTGATTAACTCTGTTTAATTTTTCATATACGTAGTTTTCGTAACAATATTATTTATGTGAAAAATAAAATAAATGTCATTATTCTATTTTGTTATATAACAGCATTTTTTGTTAATAAATAAAACAGAAACTATTGAATTAGTATATTTGTATCACAAAACCATCTGTTTTAATTGAACTTATTGAATAAAAAAATGTCATTTATCAACGTCCATTTTATGCAACTAAGGCTAATTGGGTCGGGTTATCTACAGCCTTCAACCCTTTTCTATCTAGGGAGGGACTAAGGGTTTTATTTAAAAGAGTTCGCCACTAAATAAATTCCTATTGCCTCGGTGTGAATCGAAGTTACGACTCTAGCTTTACTAGGGGAGATTAAAACCAACCTACCAAGGCTAACCTGAGCCTCTCAATAAATACATTTTTTTTTTTCGTGACAATAATTTACTTTCTAAAACAAAAAAAAAATGTTTTATTGGTTCCTAACATATGTTCGTGAGAAGCATATTCACACACATTTTCGTATAAGCGCTAAAAATGCTCATTTATTCTTCCTTCTTAATTTGGATAAAATATGTTGAGATTCGAAAAATTCTTAATTTTATGAGGAGAAGTCCGAATTTGATTTGGAAATATTCTAATATGATTTGGAAGTGCTAATTATTGGTGATGGGTTTACGTAGCTCTTTGGTTCACATTGAATGGTTCGTAACTCCTATACCATTCTAACTAAGCGATAAACGTCACTGGCGGCGATCTAGGATCAGCTGACCACGAGAATAACCGGCGAAAATGTCTGGTGTAGTTGTTTCAATTTGCTTCACCCTATTGTTAGTTGTAACGCGACCGTTAATTGCCTGAGTTTGAAACTATCAAAATTCAGCAATGGCATGCTAGACTAATAGGTCTGATGCAAGCCAAATCAGACCAGAAACTATAAATACAAAGGTCTTTCCTGCCTCCCACCATCGTATGCGATCATAAACACCGAAATGGTAACAAACAACTTGTTGTTCCTGTACTCCGCCTACATAAATATAAGAGTCTAATGGAGAATTATACTCGCTACTTGTCTTTAATGCCCTTCGTTCATTTCTCAAAGAATAACTAATTTTAAATGTAAAGTGGATCATGTAATTGAGTCAATTTGGTTAATGTATGATCTGCAGGTAATCTACTGGCACCAGCGTTCCTACCAAAAGTGAAATGTATTGCTGAATATTAAGTGAAAAGTTTTAATATTTATGGAACAAAGGCAATAATTTCCGATCCTGGTACACTAAGAATATGTATTGAAAACTCAGAGAAAGCCTACATAAGCATAAATAAAAACAATATTATGGCAGATTTAATTTTTCATTGCATACTAAAGTTCCAAAATAATAATAAACGATCAGGTTACATACATGGCGTTGGAATTAATACTCTGGTTTTCTTTGAATCGGGGGTTCGTATCCCTAGTAGAAAAAGGGCGACAACTTACAACAATTAGCTTTAACTACGTTCATTATTAAATAGTAATAGCTCCCATTCATAATCATAAAGGCTGTTTAACTAATAAATGTTTACTTTTTTTTCAGATGGCATTTCTGCAAAGCAGGTCAATCTCATTGGTTGACATGTACATCGACAACTCAGAGCCGTCAGAAAATGTTGGCCAGATCCACTTCAGTCTTGAATACGACTTCCAAAATACAACCCTCATTCTTAGGATCTTAACAGTAAGTTGACATGTTTTATTTACAAAATTTCGAAACTATGTAACTCAATTATGATGTACAAGCTCAGGAAGAATAATCTTTGAGATGGATTTCCCAGAAAGTTAAATGGTATACCGGTTTGCGGGCTAAATGTCAGAATAAAAAACTATGTTTGCCACAAATATTTACATTCCCTTAGAAACAAGTTTTGAGCAGACTTATGTGAGTTATATGAGTATCTCCATCAAAGGTATAAATCCCTTAGCAAGGTTAATTATAAATTCAGACTACCATAAAATAATTAATTAAAATCATTAAAATGATATGTCATATCTATTCCTTTTTAAGCAATCCCACTACCAAAATGTTACGAATTAGATGGCGATTGACTCTTTAAATGCATAATTCCTTCTTGTGATATGTATTAGGTCATTTGTATTTTTTTTTTTTGTGAACTAAAGTAGTGTCATTAGTTTACGCGATGCAAGTACCTTTAAGAAATAAGGTATTTGATGAAATAAATTAGAAACATAGTTATAAATAATATGGGATAAAAGTGTGATATTGGCAGTTATTTAGAAGAGGAATATGAGATGGAAGGAGCCTAGGTATGTCGATTTAACGCGACCCTAAGGGCGAGTAAACATGTACGATATATTAGTCTGAAAGTCCCCCAACTACACGGCCCTAAATCATCTTCCTCATTCATTTAGAGATCTCCTTTAAGGCAAAAGGGCCAACGAATAACATGTGGACAGAAAAGCCAATTGGGAGGATAGTGCTTTAACTTTTCTTCATTTCTTCTTCTTTTATGTTTTTTTATTTCTTAATTTCTCAATAATTAACTTCCAACTGTGACAATCTTACCAAGGAGTAAATCGGCGATGCAGCCTAACTCTTAAATAAATAATAATGTAAAGATGTACTATTTGTTGAACTTAAATAATTAATTATTTCAGCTTAATATTTTTAAAAATGCCCATGAGTAAGAATAACAGTAATAAATAACATTTAGTAGCCAAAAAGGGGTATTAATATTACATCCGACATTTGTAAAATTACTAAAACTCATGAGTTTCATGACTTTTTTATCATAAGTAGATTTTTATAAATAATAATATTATTCAACATAGATTGTCAAAGGAAACCATAACATTTAAAGTAGTATTTAATAAATTTGAACCCAAAAAGTTATTCTATAGAGAAAGTACTTTAGTGAAAAGCGTTATGCTCAGTTTGAAGGCCAATGAAGCATTAAGGTATTTATTTATATGTTTCTACTCGCCCTACTTTTAGTTAGGTAAGAAAAGCATAATTTATTAAGAATAAGTATAATCCTTTGTAGAAATTCTATATTCGTATTAATCTCTTTATCTTATATAATTTCACCATTTTATAGAAAGTTACTTGATTTAATTAGGATAAGTTTGTATTTCGTTGGTTTTAAAATTAATCAAGTTATTTTTCACATCCTGAAGGCTAAAATTACGTTGAATAAAGTCCTAGTACTACCCTTACTAGAAAAGTGGTGCAATTATTCGGTAAAAACTACTAGATACTCCAAAAGCAGTGTCAACGGAGTGCTGAAGAAAATTCAAAACAATATAAATATGGGACAGGAGGTCACGGGAAACAAACGGGGTGGGGGGGATGAGGATAATACTTATAATATGTATTGTTACGTTTATTACAAAAATAATAAACGTTGATTATTACGGTTCTTTCGGATTGCAAAATTAAACACACAAACATTTTTGTGTTTTAATCAACGTACAATTTATTTGATGATGCACTACACACTTGGTAAATTATTCTCCACTCACAATATGCACAATATGATCAAGCGAATCCCCGAAATATGGATACCACGTTGGATATTCGGATATCAAACGATATCATACTCGGCCTACAATCTCCAACGTCGAAAATAAAATATGACCTAGGAAAGAGATCAGAGAACCAACAACTATATATATTTGGCATTGACTCCAGGAGCAGAATATCTAGGCGATACCACCAAGGATGGCTTTACAGTAAAATCCTCTAGTAAACTGGCACAACAGTATAGAATAGTCAGGCACTTAAGCAGATATATTACTCTAAAATGCGAAAAACGAAAACAAAATATTTTTGTTTTTGTTATTGTTTTTTACAAAAGATCTGATACAAATAAAGAAGTTTGGTTATTTTAATCCGCCACCCACAATAACTCTGCAGTTGGTGAACATTATTTTTTTTAATGTGTATATAAATTTCATCTTAGGAGAACACTCCCAAAGTTGACTTAGCCTCCGTGGAGGAGTGCTTTTAGGCTGGAAAAGGAATAGTGAGACGAGTATATGGTAGAGGGCGCCCAGAGTGGCGGAACAGGGTAAACCTGGACCACACAATGACAGTAGGGGAAAGGCGAGGCCAACATCCCGAGAAGGATCTCATGCCTTCCTTCAAAACGAAATCCTATGCATATATTCATGTAATTGGCGAGCAGTGCTTTTTATGCATGAGATGGGGATCTCTTAGGCCTAACTTTAGGAAAGCATTGGCCATTTTCTTGTTGTGCTGCACTTTAGTAAATTATCATTTTTCTCCGGACACGTGATATATCTTAATAATTCAGCAATAATTTTTTTCATGATTTAATTAAAAACATCGTGAAACGTACACATGAAAGTATACAAAAATTCACAAGAAATAATAGTCTGTCACGCCACTGTTTAACAACATAGTAAATTTATCACGTATTAACCTGAAACAGACATTATATATTCTTAATACTTTTACAAAAATGCCACAATATGAAAATGTTTTCAATGAAATAAAACTCAGATGACATCAGATGGCTGCCATGCCTTATTTTTAATTCCGTGTTCCCCTATTAGTGTAAATCTATAAAAAAAAAAAAAAAAAAAAAAAAAAAAAAAAAAAAAAAAAAAAAAAAAAAAAACTTTCCTTCATATTTAAGTTGATCTTATGGATTTTAGTAATAATCAGCATAATGAAGAAATCTGGTGGGTAGGAATGGGGATTTACATAAGGTAGAACTAAACCGTACAAAATCGTTGTCACAGTAGCCCTTGAAAGGCTTGCCATAACCTGTGGCGGGAAGTCAAGTGGTCGCATGACGGTTCCAAGCCATATTCTGAGGGAACTACCGACCAAAGTTCTCTACTCACATACAAGTGATTCCTCAATTTTCTTTCCATGCTGAGTAGGTTACGAGAAATCCGCCAGAATTCCAATGTCCAGTAAGCTCCACAAGGGTGCTTATAAAAAAACTTTAGAGCGATTCCGGGGCTCGAAATTGTCATGGCGGCCCAATGCTTTACCACTTGAGTACCCCCCGCTCGGTAGAATCTTTAGGGTATCAAATAAATGGCCAACAAGATTAATGTCCAAATCAGAAGCTTTAAATACTTCTTCAACATTCTACCTTTTCGATAAACCACTCACTAAGGTTCCTTTTCAAGGTTACAAACTTGAACTTTGTTTCGCTCTAAAGGTTTATTATATATATGACTGAATGTGTGTGTGATTTGTGTGTGTGTGAGAGAGAGAGAGAGAGAGAGAGAGAGAGAGAGTGAGAGTGAACGTACCATTGTCACCTACTTTGTAGAATCGTCAGGATTCGAAAAACCTTATGTCAACATGCCAACAATATTGCATCATATCGAAATGGATTTAGAATGACTAAATCACACTGAATAGTACTGAAAAAATGAAAGTTGTTCAATCTTTTTTTTATTATAATCGAGTCAACATTTATTGCTTTAAATGGGTATTTTTGTAGGCTTATAAAGCATGCTTCTAACCTTTATCTCTCTGGTCAACCCTCATTATAGATGGTATATGAACAGATTAATTATTGGAATGTAAAAAAACAAAAAAAAAACAGGAGTACTGTTAACTTCTGGTATCCCCGACACCTGCTGAGAACCTACCGAATTGGTGACTATTAGTTACACTTACAAATCGTGCAATGCCGTAACCCGAAGGCACAAGTTACTTCGGTAATTATTTTTCTTTTTTTTTTAGATGATCTATTTTCTAAAGTTTATAAAAGAGTTCATTAATTCTAAATTGAAACGGTTGTCACGGTGGAATTTATTACTTGAGTTGCAAAATTCCTTATGCCTAGAGAGAGACTGACTTGGCTGCGTATCGCCTTGGGGATAAAACCCGAGACTGCTTTGAAAAGGCGCGGAAACAAAGGTTGTCCAATCCTAATCCTCCTACAGATTACTATCGGCCTCTTCCTCTATCCTTTCTGTCGGCATTCGTAGATAAGCTCCTCTGCTTAGGTCCTTGACTATTCAAAAATCAGAACGAAATCCTATAAAGTTTAGATGTGCCAGTGGTTCTGAATATCTACTCCAAATTTTAAAGATGAGAAATTCTACACCAAAAAAAAAAACACCTTCCACAATACCCACTTATTCAAGCGTCTGAGCGTTTTTGGCACTCATCAGCGGACGTATTATCATCAGTGACAAAAACTTAGATACAAAAAATTATTTATTTTTAAAAAGTCCGCCACGCATAGGCTGTTTAAATTAGGCAGATTTCCCACGTGTTAGTATGCCACACGAGTGGTTTAACCTCACCATATATTCATTATTTTTAAGCAAAAATCAGATGAGTAGAGGCGGGGGTTCACTGAAGACAGTATACAACAAACTCGAATAACTCGCTTAATAGTTGAATTACGAAAAATATATGAAGCAACAATTCTGGAATATAAAACATTTTTTATTATATGTATAAATTAGATTGGTTCTATAAAATTATTCGATCTCTTTCATAATAATTGAGACAATGTGATTTTTCCAATTCCTTCCCCCCTATCTTTGGTCCAATAGCCCATTAAGGAATATTATTTTTAGTGTCGAATGAAACGGTTAATTATCGAGAATGGTATAGATCAAATACATATATTCAAACTAAGAGTGTAAAATCTTAATTGATGACGTCATGGGAGAAAGTATTTTCATGAACCTCACCCAATATGGAATGAGAGTCTCATTGCACCCGTTGGGTGGAGGGGGGGGGGGTTGCAGTGCTCAATTCACTTCGTGTTAGGCTTTGTTATCATAATCGTTAGTCATCCCAAAGGGCTGTCAGACGATATACTCGCTAGACTCCTGCGAATCCAAAAGCGTTGCGACACCAGCGCGCTCTCGGAGCGATCTCGTGAACTAATATTATCCGCCAGGGATAGACACTGCACTATTTTTACCTTCAGCTAGCTGAAGAGTGATAGATGTACCCACGCGTTAACCAGTACGTACGGGGAATGGCACACTTATTTTAAGTACCATTATGAGCAGAATTTAAATTAAAAATATATAACAACACTGTAGAATAAATGATTCTAAATTTTTGGCATAAATGTATATCAGTACAACTGTAACATTCAATTTTTCTTAGTTTCGTTACGTTTTGGGCAAAACAAACAACCCCTTGTAATCCTTTCTTATGTATCCAATATAATACTGGCTTTATTCCTAAAATGCACTGACAGATTCGTAAATACATTATGTCCTGGCAGTCGTTCAATTGCCAAATAAACCTAAATTTTGAATGTAACCAAGATGGAGGATTGGACGAATTGTTCATGATTTTAATTTAACCTAGATCTCAGTCTATTGGAAACAGACTAAAAAGGGAGACTGAAAGATTGATGAGGAACTAGTTCTCCTCACGAAAGCTAGTTTATTTCATCTCTTTATTTCAACAATGAATTATCCAACACTCAAAATACAATTACTTCAATTAGTCAACGTTTAATATTTATTTGTTATCAACACATCAAAGATTTAATTTGGATTAAATAATTTAATCAAAAGTAGCACTATAGTAGTATATATCCTGAACTGTTAGCAGATTTGTTTTATTCATTTTGATATGTATAGTTATCTTTAAAAAGTTCTCCATAACTTCAGGTTTTACTACTTAAAGCTACTTTTGGCATTTTTTGAGGCTTGATGTTAAACTATTCAAACATTTTGTTTATAGATATTTTAGAAATTTTATTAGATTGTTTTCAGATTAATTTATGATTACATTTTTTTTTCTACTTCCCTGTACAAAGTAAACGAAGTATTGCGATTGCGAAAATTTCAGTATTCAGATTTCAAGGGAATTAATTATGTGTTTTGGCCTCTCTCTGAAGTATCTATTTTCGGCGTGACTTCTGTATGTATCCCGCATAACTCAAAAACTGCCATTCTTGTTTGCTATATTTCACATTTGGGATTGTAGTGTTTAGTTGTGCACTGCCCCTTTTTATCAAAGTAGACTAAGAAGAGGGGGGGGGGGGTTAGAGAAGGAGGAAATGTAACAATGGGAAGAAGTGGGCGAGTTAATAAAATCTTAATTGAAGCCGTCATCACATTAAATATTTGCGTGTATCTCATCTTGTAAAGATCTGTTGAAAACAATATTTGGTATTTAAGGTTGAAATAAGACATTTCATGATAATAACGGAGCTATTCTGAATTTTCAGAATTCCCCTCTAAACCTCACCCCCTACAGCAGGTCCGATTTCGGCTGTTAAAGAAGTTTATCTTTAATTAACATCGCACATTAACAATAAGTCAATATAATTGCAAGCTTAAATACAGAAGATCGTTTTCAATGGACCTTCACTATGTGAGATGCATTCAAATACGATGTATGATGTTTATATCAATTAAGATTTAATTTCTAGACTCAAAAATGTTTATTTGATGTGTCATACACGATGCACAATAGTTTCACTCAACAATAAAGTTTATTACCGTTTATGGCTGAAATCGCACTAGGAATACGGGGAAGATCGTAATTCCAGCACATAGGAAATTAGCTCCGTGAACGCAATCCCTGCGAGATGGATTGCTTTGTTGTCATTATGTATAGATGGTATATTTTGAGTGTAAATAGTTTTATTGAATATGTTAAATAAAGAAATAAATGATTTATTCATTGTCTACCCCTGCTCAAATAGAACTTTACAATTGTTCAAAATGATTTTCTAGGCAAAGGAGTTGCCAGCTAAAGACATGAGCGGCACCTCAGACCCCTACGTCCGCGTCACCCTTCTACCCGACAAAAAACACAGGCTGGAAACTAAAATCAAGAGACGAACCCTAAATCCTAGGTGGAATGAAACCTTCTACTTTGAAGGTAAGTACCTCAAGAAAATTATAAAAATTAGTTCATATGAAGCCTTCAGTTTGATTCTGCTTATTATACGATAATCCCACTTTTCTTGGAAGCTTTTCTTTACAGGTTTATTAGTTGTGTAAGCTCTTGTCTCTAGAGGTGTCCAGTGGCAACAAATTTTAGCGAAATGTTTTTTTATGCATGGTTCATCATGTCTGCGGTAAGATCTATATGGCGAATGAATAAACGCTAAGGTGCTGCTGATGGAGAAGCTACGAGAGGGGCGCATGCCTGATGAAGCGTTGACGAACATCCTCTGCGAATACTCATCACTCTTCTTCGAACATAGCTGAAAATAAATATTCAATTTTCAGCTCTTGGCCAACAGAATAATAGAGCATGTTCCATCGATCCTATATTTTGAGATAAACAATAAAGCGTTCACAACAGTGTTGCTGAATAATCAAATAAAACAGAGGTAGCTCATCAATATGCAGGAAGGTTCCTAAATGGAGAGCATTCGTAGATAAGAAATAAAACAAAATGATTTACAAAGCAATTACTTAGTTAATAAAAAAATGCACAAAACCAGTACAAAACTGTGTTAAATATTTTTTCAACTAAAAAATATGGGAATAAATATTAATTTTATTTTTATTTATTTGGTTAATGCCTCACATCAAAAGTGATTGGCATGATCCCTGTTTAGAATAATATATTTATCTCTTCATGTAAACCTTAAAGATAAACTTTATTTATCAAGTATAGAAAATATTACTGAAATATCTGAGGTTTTTCCAAATCCGTAGTTTGCCTATTAGAATATTAAAATCTAAAACAGAATACAAAAAAAGGAGTTTAGCTATCACATAAAAGATAATGACGGATCCTTATAAATCAAAATTTAATGGATTCATTATGGGATCTAGTTTTCATAATTTAATGTGTCTTCCATGAAAAACGTTTCAATAATATTATGGAATCCGAAATATAGACCCTGAAATAAAATTTATTATTATAAAAGCGTATAGGCTCTAACAGACATTTTTACTTAAAAAACATAAATCACAGAAATGCACTGGCAATTATAGAATGGCCAAAATATTATAATCATCTCCAGATCCCTGAAGGACACTACTTGATTTAAAATTTCGTCAGCCACTATCCTATAAAAAAAATTAAATGACTTATAAATAAGTAAGGAATGCGATCCTATCATTTGCCATTTCTAAAGGTGATTTGATAGTATTTCTAAGTTGAACTCGAGCTTTGATAAAAGTTAGCTGATTTCACTCACTTTGGTATTTATATAATAACCTAAGAGTAACCTAATGCATGAGTCCCTAGTCAGAGTGATTATCAAAAATGTGCTCAAAAATCAGATTTACATCCTCCTGCGGTAGTCCTGACCTCCTTGGGACAGGACAACCGGCGGCCCGTTTTGAACATTTTTATGGCCCGCAAGATTCATCACGCATTAACAAAATATATTTATTTTATAAAAATACCACATACATACCACCTCTCTCAACCATTCCTTCTAAATATAAACCGTTGAATAAATAAAACATATCAATAGGGGTTACTTGGTTAAAAATCCCTTTAATTATTAGGAACAGGTTTACAAATAAAATAAATATCTTCTCTACAATGCGTTCAATCCAGTTAAGTGTACTTATCATTAGCAAAAAAAATGTTTGTGGGATTTGGGCAACACTTAGTTGTAATGAATTAAACCAGTTGGATTGCCAACGTTTCGAATGATTTTCCCTTTCACACGGCTAATTATAAACACATGACAAATGTAACTATTAACATTCCGGATTGCAAGTTACCAGAATAACGTTCTACTCTTAATGTACCAAACTGCTTAAGTATAAGTATGTAGTCTTTATATTGCGTCAATCCATCCAACACCATCCTGTAAATAATAAAGTAATACTACAAAACTTACCACTTCACTGATTAAAACGACTGCACAAATTGTTGTTCTTTGTGTATTTCCTCTACATAGTAACCCTATGTGGAGGGATTTTATTTTCTGCACATATCATGCGTATTTGCATTATATGTGCATTTTGTCAAAGCATTTAACATTTTTATATAATTATATATATACATATTAAAAATGTAAATAAGAACATGAAAATTAAACTTTACAAAAAATTTAAATAAGAACAATTAGGAATACAATTAAATAACCAATAAAAACAAAATTACATGATATTAATATTATATTATTTTTTTTAGCTTAAGAATATCATAGGCTATTGCTTTTAATAAATTTAGATGTTTTGAAAATAAAATATCAGGACTGATAGGCCAAGTGGGAATATGAGTATTTAATTTAACTGTCGTCTTGAGTCAGTCTACATTCATAAATCAGGTGGGTGAATGTCTGTTCAGTGTAACTGTCACATTTACAAGTATTTGAATCAGTAAGTTTGAATCTGTATAAGTAAGAGTTTGTATTTCCGTGTTCAGTTAGTATTTGTGTTAGATAAAATGTATGTTGGGGTTATGAGATATTCGTTTTTAAAACAGGAATTGCTTTATCTGTTTGATTCCATCTCTGTAGCCACAAATTAATACTTTTTTCTCTTAGTAAAGATTTTAACACAGTTGGAGTAATTTTATTGTAAATTACCTCTCCGCTATCTTTAGAGGCACTTTTGGCGTGAATATCGACTATTTCATTGCCCATAATTCCTGCGTGTGCCTTGACCCATTTGGAAGTCAGTCTGTTTTTTAATAATTAAAATGGTTGTTCAAGAGGTTGTAAAATCCAGACATCATTATTGATGACAGGTTTTCAAGAAAAATAGTAGTAAAACAAAAAAAATGAGAAGTTGAACGAAATATATCTGCGCACTTGGGTGTGTGTGTGTGTGTGCGCGCGCGTGTGTGTGAGTGTGTGTGTCTGTTTTTGAGAGTAAAAACTTATGGAATTAACGAAAACGTTTCCAACAATGACTTCAAAAATATGAAACTTAAGACAGGAGTACTTTCTACAGAGGTCTTCTTTGAAGGTCTCTTGAATTTAAAGCACATTATACGGTTTTAAGTACCATCCACAAAGTCACTAATAAATTCCAAGAGCACATTATTCTACACTCCATTAAATCTGCAATTGAATACCTGAAGTGGAGTCCCTCTACAGTCTTGTAAGTAATAATAGGTTTGAAAATATTTATAAATTTTGTGTCACAACAAAGAGGTAATAATTAATCTGTTCCAAAAGGGATGGAGACAACAATACTTATTGTACAACATAAATAAATTAAAATCACAGGAGTATTAATTGTGCACATTCCGTGCATAAATAAAAACAATTTTATGAACTACCTTAAATTACAGCAACAGAAAAATGAAGAAAATGCCTTATTAAAACATTATATTGTCTTGTATAGTATAAATATTATTAACATTTTTGAAAACAGTATATATTCGTACTTATAGGATCATTATAAAAAAAAAAAGAATCAAACTCAAAGGCAAAACAAGAGTTCTGAAACCTATCAAGAAATGAAGAAAGCCAAAAACATTTGGATATTAACATTTTCAACTCACTGACTGTACTCAGTGAGATGATGAAAGTATTGAGACGTATAAGATATTATATCATTTATTTGTACTCGGTAAGATGGCGATTTTCATTGACCTAAATAATGCATTTGTATCCGTCAATGTTTTATACTTATAACAATCGAGAGGGAAGAATTAGTTTTCCGTCTATTTTAATTAGACCATTGTATATAGATACTATGGTATAAACACTATTTAAACAACCAAAATTGAGTTTCGTAAAATTTGGGCATTTCAATTGGTTCAATCAAATACAAAAGGCGTCAACGAAATAAAGGAGAATCGCCTCCTAGGAAGTGAGTTAAGCCAAGCAACATGAAAAGCCCCTATTTGAAAAAGAAACTATAAATTTTTATAGCTCGTAGAAGAGAATCCTTAACGTCGATTTTACCGGAGGTTGGTTTTACGACAGAATAATGTTATGGGCAATTCATAAACTTAATGTTTATAGGCGACTTAAACCCGTGAACCTAAGTCTCTTTTACCACGAGGCTGTATTGGTTAGTCGGAACCTCGAACAGTGCCCTTTCAACAAAGCGGAAGCCAATAAATTTAAAATCCTATAAATAGAACACTTTCAAATTATCTGTTTAGTCTTCTTTGTTATTTCATTACTGTACTAAATCACTCATAAAAAAATAAAAATAAATGACTTGGTAATGACCCAGCACAACATAAGAAAAGCTGGCACCATTCGAGTAGAATAAAACTCCAGTAAAGAACGACTTGGATAACATTCATAATTATTAATTTAATCATTAATTTTTGTTTTTGTTTCTCCCGTGGAATACAGCAACTAACATGATAAATGAAATATTGCAACAATTTCAGATATTTCATTCATCTGGTTCGGTATATATACATATGAGTATATCACTTGTATACTTCATTGTAAGACAAAAGTGAATAAAAAACTCTACTCTAAATAACGAAATATGTGCATGTTTGCAATGAAACTAATAGGAAATGAATTAAGTGATTTTTCGAAAAAATGCATCCTTAAAAACCCCCACTCCTGGTCGTCCCGAGAAATTTTGATATAGCTTATAATTACGAGTCAGTGTGTTTTATTGATCTAAGTCTGCCAGTACAGAACTAAAGGTCAATTTCTTTACTACAACAAGTCGGCTGTACAGTTCGTAGAATTTCATATACTTTAAAAAAAAAATAACGCTGTACACACACACACACACACAAGCACACATACATGCATACAATACAAATACAAAATGCAATTGAAATCTCTCCATATAGGCATGTAAAATAGGGAAGTAAAGAACCAAGGCAATTATAAAAAGTTCAATTTAATATATATATTTATGGATATTAATTAATACGTATAAATCTGAGTAATCTAATAGTTGTTGGTGGGGAAGCATTATGTATTACAGTATGTGATTTTAAAAATATTTGGAGTTGAATCATTAATTATTATTAAAAAGGTAACCACCAGGTGTTCTGGTGAATGGCCTGTGTATCAGAAAGTCTGAAATAAATATTATTCTTAATCTAAATATTTTGTAATTTTCAAATGGGTTTATAATACTGCTGAATGCTTTCGAGGGTGCACCCTCCAAATCCTCATACGATAACTCTGTTCCTGTATATAAGATCAAAAAATGTCATAGACCACAAGTTATAGATTTTTTTTTTTGAGATGTAGGCAGAAATTGTTTTGTTTTTGTTCTACACTTGCCCCCCTCCCTCTTCTAATCGGTTTCAATCAAAAGAGGAGGTACGCAACTATTTACAACAGCCCTAAATAAGAACATTCTATATTCTATTGCCAGTCGCTCAGGTTATGCGATAATCGTGTAAAAGTACATAACCACTCCGACTAATCAAAATGGTTTCAGGGAGCGTCTAAATGAACATTTCCTGTGAAATTTATAATCAAATGTGTTTCTTCCTACAATAGCGGAAATATGGATTAGAATTATTCTCCTATAGTTTGCAAAGGGTTATCCACTTGAGGGCAAATTCAATACAGTTGCCAATAGTACGCCATGTTGTCTAATAGACTTATTATCTATGTTGTGGTTTCTAATAGATTGTTTTTAGTTGTAGGAGTGAGCCATTTAAGGCACCGCAAAAGAAGAAATGAACAATAGGCCGAAAATCGATAAATAGATCTTGGAAAGGGGTGAAAACATAGAACATCAAATGTAAAAACAAGTCACGAGGTCTGAGCAACTAGGTCAGACTACCAGTCTGGGGTTGGAGGGGTTCCCGATCCTTGCGGAATAAAGGCACGTACACCGACCACCAACTGCTCAAAGGATATACGCTTTATACGCCTACTCATCATATTATAACCTCCTGCACTTCAATGTTATATCTTCCATCACAAAATAAAACCATAAAAAAGGAAGGCACCATATCATATCGAAGGGAGGGGGAAAAAGAAGTATACTGTGATAGAAAAAAAGAAGGGGATGCAGAAACTCAGTGAATTTCACACTTGCTAGACACACAGTAAATCAGACATCATCTAATCATCATTTTGCCTGTAATAAGAATTTTATGCAAACAATACTTGAAATTTAAACTGAGAAGAACATGTTTAGACGCTGGAGTCCTCTAAATGAAAGTCTCAGATGAAGGAGTGGGGTTTGTAAAAGTCTAAAAGAAAACATAGAAATATGTCTGTTCATATTTGATTTAAAGAAAAAAGATACAGAACAATATTTATAGAAAATTAAATTAAAAACAAGATTGGTTATATTATATTTTCCAATTCAACTCACAAAAAAGGAAATGTCAAAATTTTAAAAATTATGAACCTCCTATCTATTCCTACCTCTCCTCCTTGTTCGATGGAAAATATACATATATATTTAAGCTAAAATAAAATATTCCCTGGTATAAAGGTTTATTGCTAATGTGAGGTGATTAGGAAAGGGGGTTTTCTGAAGTCTACAAATTTAAAAAATGTAAATATCTTGGTTTCTTTCAGCTTTTCCATCTGGAATCAACTTTCTGTACTTCGTGCATAACGAATGATATTTTTGTCTCAAGCAATAAGTATTTTATTCCTATTTAATTACTAAAATTTTAAATACAATATAACTCTGATGAGCCCTGATATATCCATTAACAGTACTTCTCTGTTATATACGAAGGCAAAGCATTCTTTAGCTGTTTATTACATTCATAAGTTGCTTTCCATCCCGATGTCTGCTAATATAATTTTGAAGTTCAACACATTAAGTATGGTGGCAGCGCAAACGGGTATGGCAATGCTATGATCGATAAGCTTTTCGACAGACGTAAGAGAAAGAAAACCTTGAAATCAATGTTTCTAAACTAATTGGGGAAAGCTCACAGAGTTGAAAAGTGGTTTGTTATTCCCTTCTTAGGACCAATATCCCAGAAAAGAAAGAACCTGTTTAGTTTGGCTTATTGTTGCAGAAGATGGAATGAGAATAGAATAAGAGATGAAATCATCAGGGGTCATTCCATAGCGTGAGAAATCTGCATAGTTTACGCAGCTGATAGACTTGTTTTAATTAACACTTCTTCGCATACTTGACTAGTTATAATATACTCTTATTACACATTATATTCTTCTATCACCTATATCAAACAAAAGAATTGTTTTCTCCGCGTTTAAAAATGAAGAAAGAAGAAAAATAAAATAATAAAAGATTTCTTATAATATGAAACGATGTTCAAAGTTTTTATGTAAACTAACTTTTCCACTTTCGAAGAAGTTCGTTCTATTCCTCCTTCCTTCGATCAATCTAGGCTTGAGTATCAGCTTTCGTAGGCCGTTCGGCAGTTGCAATGGCTGGCTGGTCACAGATGTACAGTAGACTATTGGGTCATCTAGCAAAAGGCAATTAGGAAGAATAAATTAGGAAATTTAGTGTCTGCAAGAGAAACGAGTGTCGTTTGTGGTGAGTGGAGGGAGGTCTACTTTGGAATAGCTGTAAGATAGGCTGGCTTGAACAGTAGGGATATCGGTCTCAACAGAACCACCTCCGGTATTGACGTATCTGTGGGTCTGGGCGAATTTTGGTCTGCAGCCTACTTTTGAGTTTAATAGAAAGCCCCGGAGACTACAAACTCTTCCGAATAACGTGAGAGCTTGACCCCAAGACGAATTCGGAAACGAGCAGAAGAAGAAAAGCGGTCAATGAGATACTCAATGGAAGCCACCACGCAACCATCATTCCTTAGAACAATATTAGCACCTCATTATACAGCCCTTTACTCTCATTTGTAATTATTGATAATAGAGAATCAGCTGAAACTATTACTTTAAGGAATCCCATAGAAGTGAAGTAGGTCTAGGCTCATAAGATGTATAACCAATCTATCTGCTTCTGGGGACTTGATAGAATGACATTCAGGAATGATGACAGTTCAGTTTTGTGTCAATTTGCTAATATTGTGTATAAAGCGGACTAATTAGAGATATTTTGGCAGAGGTCTGAAAATGATCCTAAAGAGCATTCCTGTGGAATATGAAGGTGATAAGAGAAGCGAGAACTGAGCCATAAGTGAGTAAAGCTAAAGCATATTTCAGAGTCTTTATCTCTTACTAGGATCTGCAGGGTGCTTCCCCTCCATTGTCTGCCCTCCCACTTACTGACTCACATCGCTCCTCTAAGGACAGTGAACCTCACTGTCATCAGCTGTTTTTGGCAGCTCTATCTAGCACTAAACCCATTAGGCATTATTACTGTTATATGGCCTACAAATGTTTAATATGCTCAGCATTAATGCTTCCAAGGAACTGTAGCTTTAAGCTGTAAACAAAAATAACGATGAAACTAAATTATCGCTTAGGAAAATAGGCACCCTACTAGACACCTTGTTTGGGGAAGTTTCTGAATTAAAGAAATAATATTAGAGAACAGGAAGAAAAAATTACCTTTTTAAAAAAATAAATAAATATATAGAAAAGGAGAAAAAGCAGAAACAACGTTTTAATTATTTATTTACTAAATTCGAATAATGAGATACCATCTACAAAAGTTCTAAACTATGAATCGGCTTTATCCATACTAGACTAATAATGGCTGCGTCTATACTCTGGTATCACTACCTGACTATTTTAGATGGTTTCATGAAAACATAGGGCTTTTGTAAGTAATATCTTAACTAATTGACAGGATAAATCTCATGATAGAATAGAATTAAGAGGAATCTTCACCGATAACAACCAACTACAAATAATTGACTAAAATACAAGATACTTCTTTAAAGTTACTTGAAATTTAGAGGTTTTTCTACTGGATAGATGACCCTGAAAGCATATTAACGGCGCCGCAAACAACAGATGCAGAAAAGAAAGAAAAATGAAAATAAATCACTTCATTTTCGGTTATGATCCTCATATGCTATATTTTAGAGCATAAGAGAACGTTTGATTCTGTAAACCATAAGCTCCTCTAGCTAAATCGATTCAGTTTTGAAATAAGTATGAGTAAATAAGATTTATTACAGCCCTATATGATTTGGCGTGTACACAATAAATAAAATCGGTAAAGAAATATGCCTAAGTTTGGATTTACAACAAAGAGAGAGTTGTAAACTCTAAAAAAGTTGGACATAAAGCCCGAATTTATTATTCCATTTATAGGCGATATTATATATGTTTTTATTTTTAATGATTTATTCCATACAACAATCTACAGTACTAAGGTAGTAATACTCCTACTGACAGAGAAAATATTATATTCCTTAGCATCTTTTGGCATAGTGCACTAAATAAATTTAGTCTGTTGGAAATTTATAGTTCTCAAAACTGACTGATTTTATACCCATAGAAATCCAATATTCTGGTGTTCTACAAGTCTCCAAGAAATAAGAAATTAAATCCACTATTTTGGAATAACGTTCAGATAAAATACACCTAATTAAGGGGTACCTTCAACGTCATGAAGATTCCCCAAAGGCAGGTAATGAATATGCACTAAGACCTGAAAAATATACACTAAGGACATAAACGTATTCAAACGCATACAAATATCTTAAATCACTAAGAATGATGCGAGATTAACAGTTGCTAAGAAGATCTAGTATCACATGAGGACCACTTTCACCCTCCCCTCTGACAGGTTAGGCAACAGTATAGTGCTAATTTAAGATCTTAATTCCCTTCACATGAACCTATGTCTTGTCTTCACAATGCTAAAATTCTTAGCTCAAATAACTTTCGTGTTTTGTTATTTAAATAAAGTATTCTGTTCATTAAAGGAGAAACTGTTATTTTGGATTGATTATTTTTTGGGGGCGCCATATGCCATTCTATTCGTGTAATCTGTTACTGGCGTTAAACAAATTTAAATTTATTATAATTGGAAATTACACGTTTGTCGTCATATTTTATATTCTAATAGGACTAACATTTATATATCAAAAAATACTCTAAATAACAAAGAAAGTAATACTTTTATGTGCATTTTTTTAGCGAAAATTGAATAGAAAATGAGATAAAACTTTTATTAGTTTCAGGTCTCCCTTAAAACCCTCACTCGGGTTCGTACATATTAATGTTAATATATGATATAATCTGGTAGGATGGTGCTATCTATCTCAGATACTAATTTTCATTCATTTGTTTGTGCCTTTTAAAATTGTTTCAACCCTTCCTTATAATCCCCATTCGTACTCGTCTTAGAGATTATTAGTTTAACTTAGAGTCTAGTTTCATGAAAGTCCTTTAGACGTGAATATTGAAAAATAAAAAATACCAAGTCCAAAAATTTCTGATATCATTTCAATTACATGTGAAATTCTGAGAAAAAAAATCAATATACAGTAGGAGATTACAGTATAAATATTTATTAAATTCCAGTACATTGGCTCGTACTGTTAAGGGTAGTCATATATTTTTATATGATTCTAAGTGGTGAGAGCTGAAATAAAAAAGTGAAAAATTTTTATTTGGGTTTTGCTGATAACATGGTGCAGGACACCTCGGAGGCAGGCACTTTGATAATGCTGTAAAGCCTATGGGAGTGGGCTCTTGACAATCTCTTTTAATTTTTTTTATATCTTAATTTATTTTTGGCTAAGTTATTTAAGTTCATTTCTAGACCTGATTAGTGGCTGAAACAATTACTGTACATTTTGATTTTTTATTGCTGTTTCTATGAACTCATTATAATGTAAGGTGGCTGATTTACTAATAGTAAACCTTTTCCTTAGAGATTTCTGTCCATGAAATACATATTTAGACCAATGCCATTGAGTTGTCAGGTCTACATGATAGTTATATACTATTGTACGTATATGTTAAGAAGAGACCTCACTGGTCTTGATTCATATTAAAAATGTAGGTAAATTGATACAATAAAAGGTAAAAAATAAAATCAGGCATACCATATTACCAATATTCAAGCTAACACTTACTGTTTCCATTGCTAAATGTGCACTGTTTCGCCGTAAATTACGTTTCCCAGCTTGAGCTAAAGAATTTCTTTCCTCTGTGGTAATCAGGGACGACGAAGAAAGGGCCAAAACGTGTAAGACCCTTCTTTTAATATGAAACAAGGTTCAAAGTTTTCAACTAAACTGAACTTGCCACTTAGGTAGTTCCTTCTAGACTACCACATTTGATCAACGGAGATATGCTTCCATTAGTAAAAGTAGGCTTAAAAGGACTACTAAAATGATAATTAGGTACGGTACATTATGCGGAAATATATTGCAGATGGATTATGTTGAACTTGTAATCTTTCTTACTTTCTATAACTCTTTTCACAATATTGCATATAGATGCAATGCAAAACAGCAAATGTATTTCCACTTAGTTGCAATAGTTCCTGATTTATATTATAAATAAAAAATTATTTGTATTTTGTTAATGTCGGGATTTAAGAACACATTTCTCAAATATTCTTCACAGTATTCTGGGAACAAGTTATAAAATACCAAAGTTTAAGCCACTAAAATGATGCTGATTAGAATGATGAGTTTTTGCGATTTGCTTTTCATTAGAATATCCGATTTGTATATCGGTCCCATTATGAAATTTTAAGTAGATTCCACGAAGCTTCTACACCGGCTCCGAAAAAAAGTAGGTTGACGAAAGTACTAGCGTTACCCGTCGCTGAGGATTGAAATAGAAAGATTGTCTCTGGAAATTAAAAGATTGGATTATCCCGTGCACGAAATGATCCTGTCATTTTCATCACAAATGTCCTGTAACATGTACAGAAGCATTGCAGTCATTGAGTCGTTATACCTGCAAAATAAAAAATGGCATCTGGATAAATTTCTGTTTAGAATAACCGTAAATGAACTGAAATAATAATGGTTTTCTGTCTAAATATAATGCTTGAAATGACGTAAGAACTGAATGAATTTTTCTCGTCAAATTACAGACATATTGTTTTATGAGTAAAGAATGGAATAGGTTTGGACAAATATTACAATAATCATTGGCCCAGATTAATCTAATTTTTTGTCAGGACTATTGCATCGTCTTATAATTGAATTTGATAAGATTTTGTTCCGGCATTCTGCAGAAATACAATGAAAGTATGAGGTGGTGATCGGTTGTGGATGTAATGATTATCTAGTTGTGATATGAAAATGGCACTGGGAATCGAAATTCATGTAAATTTAAACTACATGTTAGAATTTAAAAAATGTATTCTAAACACACTTTGTTCTTGAATTATTTAATTAAATTAATATTAACGAAAGCATTGTCGAATATATGTTTTGACGCGCCCCTTCAATCCTGAGTGTGATAATTAAATATAATATAGCGCAGATTGACATTAATCATTCTCTTTATCGGCAAACAAGAGATTTGTCAATTCTATGGAACAGTTCTAATGGAACAAATTTAATTAAGAAGATGGAAATCGAAATTTCTTATAATTCTAGAGAAACAGAAATGGTGCCGGAAGCCATTAAGAGTTGAATTAGAAATGGTTTCCGCGTAAATAAACAGTTGTCATTCGAAGTAATCCTCACTCTTGACAATGATAGAAGAGCATAATATAGCAAAATTTATTCTCTAAATAAAAATATAAATACAGTTTCACAATTTTCATGTTGCACTCAAATGTAACACTAATACATTCTACTTAATGGCCGGAAGACGCAAGCAAAAATGTTGAAATTCATAAATTTAAACGTGTTAGAACTGAAAAATAAATTTTGAACCCAATATTAACAAAGATATTGACGAACGTAATATTTGTCCTCCTCCCTGTTAGTAAACTCCCACTCCCATCAATGGTAGAAAAATAAATTAGCCCAAGTTCACAATATTCATGAAATTAATACATAAACAAAAAAATTCACATTTTTATCAAGTGGCTGGAGCTCGGGACAAGAAATTTTAAGCTGAATAAATCTAAATAACGTTTTAAGACCGTAAATGTATTATAAATACAACTCGTTACTTTTTTCCGATAAAATCAATATTTCGAAGATATCGTCGTATACGGGTATATGTTTTGACGTCGAGTGAGTCTGAGCGTGGTAGTAAAACATGTTCAATTCTATTATGCAGTTATTTTCGTGGAACATGAACAGCCAATTTGGAGCACGGGAGTCGGAAGGCATAACTTTGAAATTCATAAATGTAAATAACGTTTCAGAACAGCAAACGTTATTTTACCACTTTTTGTTCTTTATGTTTTCCCGATAAACCAATAAGTACTAATGAAGACATTTTGATGTGGAAGTAACCCCTCCCCTCTCCTAGTTGGGAATTTGAATTCTCATATAACATTTGTTGTACCTTGGAATAATTGGCACACATAGACATCTCCCTATCCGTTTTTAAGTGAGTGCGTAACTAAGTAGCGGACAGGCAAGCTGGCAGCGTTTTAATTTTGATGCCAATGTTCTTAAAATAGTATGAAATGTTAAAAAAATCCCCGTCCAATTTAAATAAACAATAAGGCCATTCGTAGAGTTTTATTTATACAGATAATGAATTTCCACAATTTTCAGTTTGCTACGGACCTCACTAAAATTCTCCCGGTATTTTCAATTAGGGACTCTCTGAATCTTCCAGCAGCTAGCGAAGGCCACATGGAGATGGCTATTTTTGCCAGTCCTGTTGATAAGCATTCCTTTCCACTAATAACGAGCACTCATCGTAATACAAATCAAAATTTTAAGAATATTTTAAAATAAGTATACAGGAGCGAGCCATGGCTAGTCTGTAATTAGCAAACATAGCCAGTTGTTTGAGTAATTTTGCTAAAATAACCTTAGTACCCAAAAAAGTAAAAGGAAAAGAAAATTGAACAGCGTTTTCTCAAACTGATTAACTTAGTATGTTTCACTTCAAACCAAACGATATGCCATTCTGTTGTTCAGTCGTCATTTGAATTTGAATTTCCCGCGCTCGCTGAGTTCACAAACCCGCCACACACATGCAGATCACCAAGGCTGTGGCCTACAGCGGAAACTACGTTGCAGCTCAAAAAGGCATCGGCTAGTTACAAAGATACAGGTCAGTTGGGTTTAGACGCTCTCTGGGGTCGTTTCTGTGGCCAGTGGGGCTTTGCCCCTCTCCCTCCGCTACAGATAACCGCTCAGTTGGGATTCACCCGTTACAGAGTATAGTCAATCTTTCATCTCCCGGAAAGCTACCATCATATACCGCAACCAGCTAGAATACAGGATCTTATAAGGAACACAGAAAATAACAATGGAAGAAGGAAAGGATATGTTTCCCGCAGGTACCTACTTCTAATAATGCTAGCATTATCTACGCAAATTATCAAATGAGTACTCACAATATAGGATCGATCGATCATTCTATGTATATATATTGCCGCTAAATTATTTTATAAAGTTAAGTTCCTTTTGTTTCTTGTTCAACAAAAAGCTTCCCCGCCCCAACATTTTGGTGCCGAAATAGCTCTATTATTATTACCGCAAAAGCTAACCGCACCCCCTTACTCTGTGTTTATCTTTGTAAGATGAGATCTAATGATTGTAGGTCACTTAATGCCTCACAGAATGTGTTTCATTCAATGAGAAATTTTTTATAGATGCTTCTAAACTTAAAACTTTATTTTTATAGTTCACCAGAATTAGTAGTACTAGAAGTAGTTTCATTCATTGTTCATGAATTGAAAAATAGAAAGCAACTGTAGACTGTTTAGAAGTTTGCACCATCAATAAAGAATTCACTAATCAATCAGCAGATCTGTGTAATACTTTTATGTTTCAAAGGGGGAAAAAGGACTTAGGAGTTGATATCGATTTACAGTTCAACAAATACACAATATAGTAGTTCGACAAGAATGAAATATAGCCCATACTTCAGTGGCTTTAAGAAGGATTGAGTGGATTATGGTGAGAAGAAATGTAGGTGTTTTTTTCTCAAGGGCTTAGTTCAATTCTTTTCAATATACTTCCGGCTGGAGTTAAGGCTAGTTCAGTTTATAGCTCCTTGCCGTGTGGATGAATGACTACCCATTATTTGTGAACTAAACTCAATAATAGGTAAGCGATTCACAGTTATTGATTCATGAAATGACAGATTTTTATTTTTTGGAATAACTATGAGCAGTGTGAATGGATCGAGCTAAGAATTTTTCTTTTAGATTTGCCTGAGCATATGGTCGGTTTGTATTCTTTAATTTACAGTTCTAAGATACTGAATTTTCCCTGAAGGCCTTAAAGAATGTCAGCTAATAGCACCAGGACACCCGCGAAGCATTAAAGTAAAATTTTCTCCTTTTCAACAATAGCTACGCCAACCCGGCCATTATCAAGTTAGAAACTTTTCTTGCCCGATATGAATAATGCAAAAATAAGTTATCTCCTTTTTTCGGTTACTCCTGAAGCCGTATGTTTCATAAGGGGTATCCACATTTTGTATTTATTATAGAACTCTTATTTTTATTTGATTTATTTGTTCTCCAGTGTTTATATTGTCTATGCACTAATTTGCATATCATTATTTGCAGCTTTCTGGGAGATACATTTTGTTGTGGATAACATAAATTTGTAAATATATTTGACAAAAATTTAAAAATGATATCCTAAGCATTATTAACCCTTTCCTATAAAAGTAGGAGGACCATCATATGCCAATTTGAAGACAATTTCTAGACTCACCATGGCAAAATAACCTGCGCCTATTAGGCTTCGTTGCAGAAACCGGGCATAAATTCTATTACATTTATTTTTTCAAATGAAGATTATTTAGATGGACTCAGCTATTCTGAGTTTATTTAAATAATTTTCAACTTACAAGTTACCGCTCAAGCGGTCGCAATTTTCATTAGTTCTTTACCAAACTCAACTTGGTGTAAAACTAAAGATCAGGTTTAACAACTGAAGAAGGATCAGGGGTATTGGAGGTTTAGGAGGATGATAATCGAAAATTCAGAATACCTCCATTAATATGAGTCAGATCAAACGATCATATGGTAAATTTTCTTGTAAATTTAATTTTATACAAATATTGTAGTTTCTATAAATATAATGTAATTTTCTATAAATACTTTCTTTATTTAGTAGTTGCTTTATTTAATTTCCAGCCATCATAAAGCTCCCAGAATTAGGATTTTATTTCTTGACTTAAAAGTCTTTCTTTAATCTATACCATACTCGATATTGAACCATATCATTCAACATATCAGGTCATATACGTTAGTTGCTGATATCGTACCCGGAATGGGGGTTTAGAGGGAGAATTCGAAAATTTAAAATGTCTACAATGAGTCGGATAGAAAACTGTTATAGAACCAAACTATTGATGTTCTACAACTGTTGGTGTATACAGGTTATTGTTACTCAAATATTAAGCAAGTTACTCGTACCTTCTTGTTTTCAGTCTTCGGTAAACCCCCATTTCTCTTCGTCGGATATCCTTTATAAATAGGGAATACATGGTGAGAGCACTTGGAAAAAATCTCCTTAGTTTACGTAGTACCTGCATGACAGACCTTTTTCTTTAAGTAATTTTAATAAAGCAATCTTTAAGCAATTGCAACCATTCTCCAGTGAGTATACTTATTGCGCTAAGTAAGCATTTTATTCCATTCTTGTTATACCCAGTTCCATTTCCTTTATATTTTCAAATATTTTCTAACTCCTCTTACGTACACATTATTAGAGTTTTATCCTATAAAAGAAATTGCCTTTGACGTAGGATTCCTTTATCCATTGAAAGAGAGCTTCAGTTTTTATTGTCTATAAATTCTATTTATTTTACTCTCATCACATACATTTTTATGGTCTCATTGATTAAACAGCAAGAATATATATTGGTAAACTCGGAAAAGACCGCAAGAAAACCAATAAAAAGAATTGAGTGTTATAAAAAGGGTGATATCATTGAATGAGCAAATAATGAAAGAGGGGAAATAAAATTTATTGCGTATGATTTTCTTTTACTGTTGGTTAAGGCAGAATTTGCTTACCCCCCCCCCCTCATGAACTCATATAGCTCCTATAACCCCTCTCCGTATACCAGTATTCAATAATATATGAATTAAACATAATCTGCCTCTTAAAATTCCATTCCAATAAAGGTTTATCAATCAGTTTCATTATTTTCGTGGCAGAGCTAGAATTAATAACAATAAAAAAAGTAGTATGAGAACAATAATAATGCTTCTGTCTGAATTGTAAGATATATTCAATAGACAAAGTAAAATATATACATCATGCAATAAAGTACCAACTATACTCAAGTCTGAATAACATATCAAAATTATTTACCTAATCTGCTGCATTACATTATGCTTTAAAGACGATATATTTCCTAAAAATGAGTAGGAATCTTTGCGTTTTTTAGTTTTCAGACTTCAGTAAACCCCCACTTCCACCCATCTCATATGAGCAAAAGTCCGTCTCTCAAGGGAAAGGTGTGTCAATATTTGAAAACATAATATTGGACCACAAGAGCCCTCAAAAAGACTTATTTATACCGCAGCCCAAAATTGGTTTTTAAGGGAGTAAATCAAAATCTTCATATTTTCGGGATATATTACACAAACGTGCGGCATAAGGTCAAAATTTATTGAGGGTGCTATCGCATAGTAAACAAAATTTCCTGTCATTGTATGGATAGAATAGATTTTCAAAACACAGGTTTTGGCACACTACAGAGGCTTCCAGAATCTCAAACTCAGGTTACTTGACAACATTATTTTCTATGTGAATCTTTTCTTATTCCCTTTGAAGGTTTCAAACTCAGTAAAACTCTTCCATTTAATATCCACGACACCTTTCGAAAATCGAATTATGAGTGCAACCTTAATATCTAATTTTCCTTAAGGCAAATCAACTACAAATTAAAAAAAATCGGCTAAAAATTATTAAGAGCAAATCACTTTAAACCTGACCTATCGTTAGAAATTTAATCTCATTTTCATTTGAGTTTATAGAGAAAACCTATGCAATTCAATAAAATCTACAGTAAAATTGGTTATATAACATTTTTCTATCCGCCTCATAATATTTTTTGAATTTCCGATTCTCCCCTCACCCCCTCTTCTCAAGACCACCTCACCCAAATCAACCGTTAAGAAACTTGATCTCTTCTCTTCCATAGAACCCTTAAATCTGAAGTTTAGTAAGGTTGAAAAAAAAATTAAGTGAGCTATTGAATGGTGACAGACGAATATATATATATATATATATATATATATATGAACGTGTTCTATTTTCGTTTCTTTTAAGTAGAGTCGATGGAAATTTGAATATATTTCTGAAAATAGCTTATGCGTAAGGTAAATCTCCTAATATGAAAATTCTGAAAACGGTCAATTTTTTTTATTTTGGAAAAATGTTTATGATTAGTTCATTTTCATCGTTGTACAGAGCCATTTTAAATAACATCCCTCTCCTTCGTCTCAAGAGGGAAGGGTGAAGATTAATAGTAAGACAATTAATCAAGCCTAACCAAGACAAAGCTTAGAAGGGAAATATATGACAAGTATATAGACTTTAAGGGAAGAATAAAAATGAGAGAGAGGATTCAGATGTACAATAAATGATAAAGTTTTGCGAATTATTTATTGTGACGACAATGGAACTGAAATATATTCATCCCGAGTCTATAATCAATAATAACAACATTCGTAATAAATGCATTTACTAAAAATGTCCTATACAACTAACTATGTTTAATATTAGCTGATTATCCCTAAAGCAAATCAGCTATAGAGGTTGCATTCTTGGTGCGATTTCTGAAGAATTTCCCCAAATGTCCATCGATCCTACCTAGGATATGGTGACGTGGTTCGTTCAAAATTATATATATCCGCTCTAGTGGTCGCCATTTTTGTTTAATCGTTACCAAATTCGATATATAAGCGTTTTGTCTAAAAAGGAAGATCAAGTTCGTTAATAGCTTACTGTGGGGAAGGGGGAGTTTAGAGTGGAGGAATATCGTAAATTCGAAATATCTTCGCTTTTATATGTCGGATCGAGAAAGTGTAAAACACCAATGTTATTGCAAATTTAATTTCATATACATGATGTTGTATGCATAAGTTTTGAGATAAATACTAACGGAGATATTTGGATGTTTTAATTTTTAGGCTTCAGTAAACCCCCACTCCTATTCAAGACATATTAGCAATAATCTGTTATATCATGAACCACTTTATTCTAAGCTCAAATACCAAATATTGCTTCCAAGTGAATTTTATTATGCGAGATACATGCGAATTCGTTGCGTGATGACGATATTTACTTGATCTAAACCATACTAGATATTTAATTATATATATATATATATATAGTATATAGTTTTGAAAACCTCGCCATGAATAGAACCTCAATAGCTGATTTCCCTTAAGGGAGATCAACTTCGAGTTTTATCTTATATCTACTTTTATCCTATATCTACCTATCGCGAAAAGGTTACGAAACATCCATGGCAAAAGCCACTCTGATTAACTGCAAGACTTTATACATATGAACAAGACCTTTTTGCTATGGATGTAGATAAATACAATGAAGGTATTCCATTTTACTTTAAATTTATAATATCATACTTCCCCCAGTTATGCCCTGATGTCGTATAACCTGGAATTTTATTATTTTATAGGCTTCAGTTTGTTACTAGTGATTGGTTCACAAACATTTTACATATAAAGAAAAAGAGAAAACTTCAAAAATATTTCTTGTCATTATACATTCCAAAATTTCGTGATGCCTGTGATTTTTTTTTTAAGAAAACGCATAAACACTGACATACGAAAAGCTGAGCTTAAGACTAGTGCCAATGTTTAATCCTGCAGTAAGGTAAACTCTAGAACGGAGGCACATGTAGCTACGTATAAACAAATTTTATATCAGTTATCTCGTTTAACTGTAAAAGGTTAAACCTAGTTAAAAAATAATTTATTATCCTGAATTTTCTGCTACCTACTACGGCTATTTAGGACCGGGGTTATATACTGGTTACCGCTCGTTTCTATCTAGGGTGGGACTACGGATTTTATTTAATGAGTTCTACATATTAAATAAATTCCTATTATCACTGTGGGAATCGAACTAGGGCTCTGAGTTTACAATAATAATAACCGGTGCCTTAAACACTATCTGGTCTCCCCTTCAAAAAAAAAAAATGATTTGTTAATCATTTAGTAATTTTTTCTATGTCCAAAAATAGAAGACGACCGAAGCTCTCCGACAACATATCTACTTACTTACACTGTTAATGAAAAAAATAAAACATTTTTGAGAAAGTACTTGAAGATTTTTAATTTTTTATAAATACTTAAATAATACAGCGAAATGTTATCACTAATTGAAACATTTTTGAATTATTATCGTAATCGTCTTTCCCCGAATTCAAAATACAAATTTCAATCAAACAATGGTATTATGGCCACGGTTTATATTAAAAGGAATGAAGAGAAAACAATGAAAAGATTTTATTATGCATGGAATAAATACAACCGATATTGGCAATTGTTAAATTTCAAGGGGTCTCATCCTAGTCATCAACGGTATGTTTCAATAAAGGGCAACCGCAGAGTTTGTTTTGTAATTTAATTAAACTCCTCACAATTCTGACCACTTCAAAGAAATAAATGTTAAGGCATTTAGAGAGTATCCCTTCATTAGTATTCTACACAGCTCCCTACATTTTCCAGAAGAAATATTATTAAATTATTACAAAATATAACAAGCACTTAAAGAAGACCCACCGACTGTTATACAACAGTATCATTATATATATATACTGAAGGAAATAACCCTTTACTTGATATGCAAAAACAAGACTTTAATATACAGGGTGTTTCAAAAAGAGTATACTTATTACAAAGTATTATTTAGTTCAAACTAACAATCGCTGGGCCTCGGCTCGGCTATTGGAGAAACGAATACATCGTCTAGTTTATTGCCGAGTTGATTTTGAAGGACTAAGTTGAAAAGCAGTTTCAAACTGCGTCTAACATTTTCTTCAGGAATACGAGTGCAGTCATTACTCTTTCCTTTACATACAAATCCTGTATCTACAAACTGTCGAGACCATCCGCGAATGTTTCTCTATTTCGGAGGATCAATTTGGTATCTCAACCTGATCTTTGTACTGTAATCACACTTCGCATACTCGAGAACACAAAATGATTTCTGCTGCGGAGTATCCATTTTAAACTTATGGCGGTTACTAATCAAAACAGAAGACAACATCTAGTGGCTATAATATAAACTAAACTATGTATTCGTTTCTCCAATAACCAAGCTGAGGCGTAGCCATCAATAGTTTGGACAAAATGATATTTTGTAATATGTATATTCTTTTTGCAACACCCTGTATAGTTCGGACACTGGTCCTATAGGTTCCGATTTATTACATTTTGCCAAGGCCGAAAAGTGTACTTCTTCAGTTATTTAAATTTAAAATTAAACTTTCATCAATTAAGACACTAAATTATGTTTTCACATAATAGTTTTTGTGTTTTATCCTTAGACTGAGATCTCAGGTCATGCCAAGAAAATCAAATAATAGTGTAGTACCTGCGGATCATTATATAACTACTGTAAAAATCATCATTCCAAAAAATGGAAAAATCTCAATGGAACAATTTTTCAAGATTAAAAAAGACATCTTTGAAACTGAACTACGGACTATTCAATGATTGACTGATTGATGGAAGAATCGACGAACAGTGAAAGCTTACTGACAGAAATCTGGATCAAATTGAAACATATTCAAGGAATAAAGAAAGCTAAGACATTTCCAGGAATTTAGAGGTTACGGAAAGTATGAAAAGAGCTAATGACAAATGACATTGCTAAGTGCTTTCACAAAACAAAAATTTAAATTTCAAGATTTTAAAAATAATGAAGTAGAGAAATGACGTTTCATGGATCCTGACAATTACAAAGGAGTAAATTTGCACCAAGTTCTGATCAAATTGGGAGGGGGGGGGGAGAGACTTATAAGTTAGCCATGTGAGTTAAGGCATCGGATCTTAGAACATCTGACTGTTCAGTAGAAGGGGAACTGTCGGGACAGCCATGGCAGGTCACTCTGTCTCCCAACCATCATCTAATTCCCCTCTGGATCTCGGGTAAAAAAAAAAAAGGCATCGGATCTTAATTCCACTAGGTAATTTTAGACTGGGTTCGATTCCCACTTGCGATTTATTTAGTGGCGACCCCATTAAATAAAATCTCTACTCTACATTATATAAAATGTTTATATAAAGAAAAGATAAAAGAAAAATGTAATCATAAAATGTGGCTGAACCCTTGCTATAAAATTGTTAAATTTTAAAAAGCAATAAAAATATTCATTCATTCATTCGTAATACCTAAACTTAATTTAAATGCGCAATAGAATTTTAAACTTTGGAAATGACTTCGTTTGTGTCGGATATTTTTAGTGAGTTTTATCAAAAAATGTCTTTAGTAAGGGATAAATAGAAATCTCATAATCGTAGAAAAATAGTTATAAATTAATGAATACAATTTTGAAAGTATAATGAAAGAGAGAGGCAGAGATTGAAGGAGTAAGTAATCCTGAAGTCAATGGGAAACATTTTTAGGGAATTATTGAGAGGCATTAGAGAAGCGGCAGTAGCTTTATCTAGTATGAATGGGAAAGCTGAAAGTGGCAAGATGGCACTCAATATGCAGAGGAGTCCTTCTCAGGCTCCAGATTTAAAAAGAATCCTACGCTACAAACTGGGACTGAGTGGGCGGTTCATTTCGGATGCGAAACCAACTCTCGCTTGGAATTGATCACTAACAAGTTGTACGGGGGGGCGCAGTGGAAGGACTAACATAAAACAAATTTCGTATATATTCTGAAAGTTTGGTACAAAACAAAAAGAAGATAACGTTTTAATTTCTAAGGTTCTAATTAAAATTGAATATGACACGACTTAATTTGTATGCGTTCCTATTATTTTTTAGTTTCTCTTACGATATTTTTTTTATTATACTCACTACAATATATAAGCAAAATTAAAACTTTTACGTAAACTTGGAAGAGTAAGACAGTGATTGATTGAAGAAGTAACGAGTAGGTTTTAGTCCATATTTCAAATTAATTTTTGACAAGTTGTTCTGCGATGAATTGTTGGTCAACGTTCTTCTTCTTGTTTATCTTACTGAAAGTTTCCTTTTTCTGTTATCAACAATGACAAAATAACCAATATTGTTACAAAAATGCTCCTACCTTATTTAATTAAAATGAAGGATATAATTTATTCAATTGTAATACTACAATATTTTAAAAAGCTAATTAATATAAAATGTTTAAACAATAATTCATACAGGTAGGTGTAAGCAGATTTCTCACATGCTGCAATGTGATGATGTTGATGGGTTACCCCACTTTTCCTGTAAAATATTCTAGTTAAACGGTTATTGTAAATTAATCTGCACATGAAATATTTATCTATTCCGATGGTTTAAGTGAAACTAACAAGAATAGAAGTGAGGGTTAAATGAATAGTGAAAAATACAAAAATCACAAATAAATACTCGAGAGAAAATAATTGCATAAAAACAATTTTATGAAATGAAAAATATGCTCTGTCTATATATCTCTTTATCACCCACAGATAAGGTCCGATGAAAATGATGAGTAAAACCCCAACAGCTGATTTCCCACAAGTAAAATCAGCTGAAATATGGAAAAGTAAAACAAATGAATTGCTTTACACAGACCAAACATTTAATAAAGGACGTAGAAGGAATAATAAAACAAAATACGTATTGGCATTCAAATAAGCTCGCCCTCACAAACGCACATCCTAAACATAAATTATTAAGTAAAGAAATAGAATAAACTTAGTCTGATAATACTAATACTGTGTATACAAAACAATACAAATACGGTTCATTACATACTAGATAATTTATCATGACAAGTGATATTACTTTATACTTTACTTCACGTGCCGGCTTATTCATAATGCTGCATTTGAATGTAAAGCCAACAACTCATATTACATTTCTTCAGAACAATTAGCCATACTAGCATAGATTGGTCATTTATATTTATACAAACATTTTTTTATTTATTTTTATGTATATACGTGCCTGGTGGTCAAGTATGCATCTATTGTCTTCGTAGGTCCAGCATGAAAAGGAGATCTTTCCACTATGTTCATTATATCATCAACCTTTTTTTTGCTTATTCCAGACATGCCTCTTATTTGCCCATTGCTCATGAACCAGGTTTTTAGATGATTCCCCTCGATCCTACACAGGAGATGACGAAAATTAGGTCCGTTTTATATATATCTGTTAACGCTTAAGCGGTCGCAAGTTTTGCTTGATCGTTACCAATCTCGATATATAAGCTTTTTATGTAAACATAAAGATCAAATTTGTTAATGGCTGAAATCGAAATAGTGGAAGGGGGTTTAGTGGGGAGGATTTTCGAAATATCTCCGATACTAAAAATTGTATAGAATCAATCTTATTGCAAATTAAATTTTCTATATATTTTGTTATCTACATTTATTCTTTATCTTCAATATTAAGGTATTTGCGTTTTTATAAGTGCGTGCGGATAACGGACGAGATGAGATCGGCAAATTTTTTCTAGTCGTGAGTTTCCAGAAGCTAGTTTGGCTGTTTCCGTAACTGTTTGGCTCTCGTGATATTTCTCTATTCTAAAACTGCACGTGCAAAATCTGCTTAGTTTACGCAGCTCTTGCGTGACGGACTTTTTTTTTCAAGATTAATAGAGTCAGTGATGCATATTTTACCCCCACAACACAAGAGTTAAACATGCTCCATATGTAAATGCCCATTTCAGTCGGCTTTAAACAAATATTCGATACAGATTTCTGGCTCTACTTCATCAATGCTTGTCTAAAAAGTGTAACTTAGTACGTGTATTATAATATATATTTAAATTACCTTTATAATATTCAAAACATGATTCTATCCATCTTTTTATGTATTATCTACTATCTAAATATTTTTTCTTAATAAAAGTTGAAATTTTGCAGGATTTCCGATCCAGAAGCTTCAGAGCAGAGTTCTTCACCTACATGTATTTGATTATGACAGGTTCTCAAGGGATGATTCAATTGGTGAAGTCTTCCTACCTCTTTGCCAGGTACTAATTAAAATGTATCAATTCATTTTCAGTGAACACCCAATGATATTTTATTCAATATTCACTTAATGAATGTGTTTATTACAATTTCCCTCCTTATACTCCTTTGACTCCTAGAATTTATGCACAAAAAGAATGAATATGATATTGTGCTTAATGTGTTTTAAGTTTGTGTTGGAAGACTGCTGTATTCCAAAGAAATATATATTTATTGATTTTATAAAATGAGAGTGAGGGATACGATACCTTATAGAACTAAATTTTCTTTACAGAAGAAGAGTATCGTCTTGATGACGAGTTCAAGAAAATCTTCGTCGAAAAGAATTTGAGTATGATTGATAAAATAACATGAAACCACAAAGGAAAGAAAAGTCACATGAGACCTTTTAATCAACCAATTAACGAATTGGGGGGAGGGGAAGTAGAGACAAGAATGAATCGTCGTTTTCGGAGACCAGTGACGAATATTAGTTATTTGAAATAACATGCGTTACTTGTGTCAAAACAGCGAAAATAATATATGAAAATAGCATGATTCATCTAGTAGTACGAAAGATGTGCTGAATCAGCAGCTAAAATAACGTCCGTGAAAATTTGACCAACCACCAAATCGTGTTCAAATACGTCAAGTCTGGAATATGTATAAGACGAGTTCAAAACGCATCTCCAGCGACGCGAGAGGTAACTTACTCCCGTTATTTCACCGATTTCCCAATCGACTTTTCCCCAGGCCTTCATCGTCGGCGCCTTTATATACTTTCTCTCCGGTGATGGGAGAACCTTCAGCCATTGCCTAGCTCTGTTCTTCACGGAGCTGCGGGTTTTCGACAAGCCTTCATGAGGCAAGTGTAGGTCTCCAAATTACGACCAAGGAGAATCAATCTTTTTTACTAAAATTAATGGCCTTTTGGAAATCAGACCTGACTCTCGCATTAGTCTTCTCGACCTATTTCCTTCAAGCGCCAGTACCTTCACGTTGTCAAAAACCATTTGGCCTCCACATGGCTTTCCATGTCCTTGGTCCTGCCATACTTGTAGTCAGCCGTCTTGGGCCACCTTCTTCCCGGTTTGGCCGTCGTAAACGGAGCCACACGCACACAGCGGCAGATAAATCCCATTGTCCTACAGCCATTGATTCTCTTTCTAAGTGCCCATTAATTTGTCGAGCCGGTACAACGGTTTGTAGGCAACCTTCAACCCTCACATCAGGAACCACCTCCCAATTCTCTCCCATACGCCGCTGAACAGAAGCCGCCGAAAACGAACATGACCACTGGAAGAAGCCCATTGAAAAATCGGCGTATTATATCTTAATTATAAGACTGACTCCGCTGGAGATATGCCGCAGTCGACAACTATAATGAATGTTCCTAGCTACGAAGTTTAAAACAACGTACTATATTTTTAATAAAGATTTAATTAATATAGTGAATGCTACCCAAAATTTGTGAAATCACAGAACTATTGTATTTAATCCAATACGAGCTTTCCAGCATGCAGTTCCTCCACTCACAATCAGATATAAATCATAAATGGTCTAATAGAATTGTTAGTACTCGGACCTCAAATCAGTCACCCCCCAACCCAGAATCTGACCTGACATCCACCACATCCTCCAAGCTCCATCCAATAAAAATGTGTTGCACCCGCCATCATGGCCTTGACGTCTCCAGTAAACGTCTCAAAAAGAACACTTCTTGCCCGACCCTCTTCTTAGCACCCACGAGGATCACTGAAACTGCCTCGACCTTGACCACCTTAAACCCTTGCCCCTTTGCCTTTTTTAAATCACGAAGTGGTAGACTGTCCGTCTCCACACCTAGAACCTGAAGTATCCCTTGCTGTGGAGTCACTGTTAACCCTGAATCATTAAGGGTTTTAATTGTGTCCCGCGTCAGCTGAAGGCTATACTCAGACAGACGAAGAGCAACAAATCCCCTAGACTGAACGGCATTTACAAAGTACTGCTGTGTCAGTTTCCACCAAACCAACTGACATGTTTTACTCTGGCTCTCAATTCCTGTATCAGGTGTGCAACACTTCCCTCAAAATTTACGTTTCTCCCTCTAACTTGGCTAGCCCAGCCTCATACAACAACTAAAGTCCGATAACTGCCGCACTCGTGTAAGATAGATAGGTTAGCCACAGACAAAATAATATTACTACACTTTTTAGAGGAGCTCTCTCAGTTTAGTTTAGTGTCTTCAGAGTTATACATACTCCTAAAGAAGATATCGGAAATCACTGTACGTCTTTGTGGCCTTCATTCCTTACCCATTTCTGGACATAGCATGAGTTAGAGACAGGAGAGTGGATAGAATAAATGCAACATTGACAATGTCTTCATCATCCGAAATAAATGTCCAGACTAATCGAGTTTGTGAAAAGATGTCGATTGAGGAATAGTGGCTAGTTAAATATTTCACTAAGTAAATTTCTGACAGTTCAGGAATTAATGCTTATTAATCAATAATTATTACTTAATTAATAATTAAGATAGGAAAAAAATAATTTATATGTTTATACTTATATAAACATATTTATTATACTTAAGACAGGAAAAAATAATTTATATGTTTATTTAAATGTATTTTATTTAGCATGTTAAATTCTTGAGAGGGTTAGATAATGGAAATATAATTGTGATCATTAAATGGCGGAGGAGCTGATGCTGATAGTAAGGGATTAAAACGGATCCCGAGGGTAGGTTTAGACTGGGCGAGAAATGGTCATCCAGATAATTTTACGGATGATTATATTAACCAGATTATAACCCCTGCTTGATGACCATCCGTCCTCCCTCCCGCCCTTCGTACGATATCCCTTTTAAATTAACACCCTACCACATTTTATTCCTTCCATTTAGTAATCAACTGTAATTTGGATATAAAAACCATACATATTTTGATTAAATTTCTACTGAACTGTAATAATGATCTATGATTAATTATAAAACTCATTTGGTCCTTAATTATTATATTATTCATGTAGCTAAAGGAGATGCTGTTAAGTAAAATTTCTACCAACTTAAAGGCTGATGACCAATAACTAACACACTACACTTTACTCAACATTTTTAACATCTCTTTAGGTACCCTTTTAATATGGCAAATAACTGGGCTATTTAATATTTACACTGTTCTTGTAGATAAGAAATTTGTAGACCAATGGGATATAAACACAGTAATAGTGAGTTATGTGATATTTATGACCTTCCTTCAAACCTGTGTGAATTTCGATATTAAGGCCACACCGACAGCATAATTCTGAATAGCTATAAGGAAAAAAAATAACACAATGGATCAGACGAGGGAGAAACACAAAGATACTTGGAAGGGGAGACTCTGTCTCCTCTATGTAAGACCGATGCATTTATATGTATGGCAGATACGTATACCTGAATAGGAACACAACTCTTCAGTCTCAGAGAAAGAATTATGTCTAGCGAAACGCAAGCCAAAAACAAGAATACCCGAAGACCTCGACATAATAATGACAAGGAACGTTAAAGTCTAAGAGTTTATATTAAAAAAATATATTCGATGTACCCCAATAGGGCTTAGTCTCATAAAGTAGTCGACAATGTAAAAGGAAACCGTAAAATCTCAAAAGGATTTTTCATAAAGAAAACAAAAATGTGTAAGGCAACTTTTAGGAAAGTTAAAAAAAAAAAACAATTATTTTTGGAACGTGAAGCCAAAGTCAAAAAAATGTTGACAAGTAGCACAAATTTAAAGGATGTAGTATATTTACCGCCGAAGCGAGTACAACGGATGTAAGGTTGTTGGAATTCAAGAAATCGCCAGGAAAGTAGACAAGATTTTCCCCAGGAAAAAGTGGAACAGCCAAGTATACATCGGGCAAAGATCAGCTAGCGAGCCTGCTGAATTAACAACCAACTTCTGCCCTTTATAATGGAACAATATCCCACCTTGTTTGCAATGTGGGTATTGTGTTTAAGATGGGCTCAGCCTTACCTACCCTCCGGCCTAATTTCTCTAGAGAGAATAGAACACTGGTTTTGTGTACTTAAAGCACTCTATATTAGCATCCGATGGGACAATTCTTCCAAGGTTTTATATTTTATTTTTATTCCCAGCAAATATTTGAAGAGCTGGGATATTGAATACGGTTCCAAGAACTAAGCCTTTCGACAACTTGTATAATTTTAATTTTGTTCTTTTAATCTAAACTCATTTTGTTCAAATAAGGCTAGTCAGATTCTACAGGTAACTATCCTATATCGAAGAGGTAATCAAATATTTTAATAAACATTATCCTAAAGATTAAGTCAGCCACTGAGTCCTTTATACAATAAAGGCCATCACTGAACTCAGTAGGATTGGATTTATTTGAGAAATGTGCGGCTATATGATTGATTCTCATGGGACCATGGGGGAATTAAAGCCCCCTATTCTCTAGTCCCCGGAGTAGTTCAATATGAGACGAGTTGCGATAGAATACCTAATGGAACCAACTTCATGAATTCTGAAATTTAATGGAATAATTATTATTATACATATATATTGGAGATGAATAGGTCAGATGGATTAACTATTTTCACAATTTATGAGATAGAGGAAAATAACTATTGTTGTTATTAAGTAATAATAGAATGAAGTAGAGTGAAATGACCATTGTTAATATTAAATAAAAATAGAGGGTTGGTTTCGCCAGTATATATAAGCTATTGTCAAAGATACCGGGGGTTGACCGTCTTTACAGGCTGATAGCCAATGACACCTGGCAAACGCAATACAAATGTCGCGCAGTGCTTTATAAACTAAGAAGATTTCCTACCTCATGCCGGTGATAACCATCTTACAATCTATTACTCCCATAGTAAGAAGTAAGATAGTATTCTATTTGTCACCAGATTTTCAGGGTTGATACTCGTGTGTTTTCTGCTGGTAAATTTTACCTTCGTATGTACGACTTTCAAGAGTTTTTGTTTGATCGTTACCAAACTCGATATTTAATCGTTTTATGTAAAAAGAAAGATCAAGTTCGTTAACGGCTGAAATCGGACCAGAGGGAGGGGGGGGGGGGTTAGAAGGGATTTTCAAAAATTCGAAATATTTCCGTCACTATACGTCGGATCGAAAAATTGTATAGAATCAATCTTATTGCAAATTAAATTTACTATAAATATTGTTATATGCATTTATTCTCTATCTTGAATATTAACCAAGATATTTGCCTTTTTATTAAATCTGAGCGGATAACAGATGAGAATGAGTTTCTCGTTAAAAGCTTGGTCGGCCGTTTCCTTAACTGTTCGACTCTCCTGAAATTTCTCTATTATAAAACTTCACGTGGGAAATCTGCTTAGTTTACGCAGACCCTGCGAGACGGACTTTTAATTATCAAAATATTTACATGTGTTCGTAGAAATTGTATTGTACTAAGCAGTATGTATGATATTTTAATCTCCTATAACAAGATGCCTGTCAAATCCTGTTTCATGGAGAGCTAGTTTAAGAGTACTAGCCCACCTCAAAGCCTCTGGTATAGCGCGGTCGGTCTTCTTATTACGTGTGACTGTAGTGCGAGAGACTGGCATTCTCCCTATTACGTATATATTGGTGTATATTCATCTGTGAGAGGCTCGATATCTTGTACTCTGCCTGAAGCAGGTGGAATTTGTACCTTGACAACTTCTGCAGCTGATAGTTCTGCGGGCAGACACTAATCACCGGGTTTATACCACGAATTGAGTCACATCATGTCTGTGTGTCAGCCTGTTGTGTGGACTAGACTACGGGTGTAATTCAGGTTACGATTCATGATCCAGTGAGTGTTTTGAGTAATTTGGCGTTACGAATTTTGGGAAAGGGCACGACTATTTCGTTTCCCGTCCCAATCTGCGAGAAATCTGATGAGGATCTGAGGGGGGGGGGGTGGGGAGAGTGTTGGTCCCTTGTGATTAGCTGTTCTTTGTGGCTCTACTGTATCCTATTACATAGGCACAAGGGTGAATGTGTGCGTTATGAAAATGAGCGGCGCTTGTAGAAGGGTGAAGGGGAGCCTCAATCAGATTACCTCACTAAGTGAGGGTTGGGCCTAGGACCCGAAACTCTATCTAATTTCCTTAAGTCGCAAGACCATGGCTTATCTTGGAGGAAAACTTACATATTATAACTAAAATATTAAGTAAATTAAAACATAAATAAACATTTTCATAGTACCTTGCTCCATTCTACAAATCAATAGAACAATTTTATTGATTTTGTTACAAAAGCTGATTGGAGCAGCAAAATCTGTTACTCTACGTATATTTAGTTTAGCACGGGCGAATCGTCTTAAACATGACCCTACAGTAGGCCATTGGCAAGTCTTGCTGTGTGCGGATGATACGACAGTAGGATAGTGGCAAGTATTGCTGTGTGCGGATGATCCGACAGTAGGACAGTGGCAAGTATTGCTGTGTGCGGATGATCCAACAGTAGGAAAGTGGCAAATCTTGCTGTGTGCGGATGATCCGACAGTAGGACAGTGGCAAGTCTTGCTGTGTGCGGATGATCCTACAGTAGGACAGTGGCAAGTCTTGTTGTGTGCGGATGATCCGACAGTAGGATAGGGGCAAGTATTGCTGTGTGCGGATGATCCGACAGTAGGACAGTGGCAAGTCTTGCAGTGTGCGGATGATCCGACAGTAGGATAGGGCCAAGTATTGCTGTGTGCGGATGATCCTACAGTAGGACAGTGGCAAGTATTGCTGTGGGCGGATGATCCGACAGTAGGACAGTGGCAAGTCTTGCTGTGTGCAGATGATCCTACAGTAGGACAGTGCCAAGTCTTGCTGTGTGCGGATGATCCGACAGTAGGACAGTGGCAAGTATTGCTGTGTGCGGATGATCCGACAGTAGGAAAGTGGCAAGTCTTGCTGTGTGCGGATGACCCTACAGTAGGCCAGTAGCAAGTTTTGCTGTGTGCAGATGATCCTACAGTAGGCCAGTGGCAAGTCTTGCTTGTGCAGATGATCCTACAGTAGGCCAGTGGCAAGTCTTGCTGTGTGCAGATGACCCTACAGTAGGCCAGTGGCAAGTCTTGCTGTGTGGAGATGATCCTACAGTAGGACAGTGGCAAGTCTTGCTGTGTGCGGATGATCCTACAGTAGGTCAGTGGCAAGTCTTGCTGTGTGCGGATGATCCTACAGTAGGACAGTGGCAAGTCTTGCTGTGTGCAGATGATCCTACAGTAGGACAGTGGCAAGTCTTGCTGTGTGCAGATGATCCTACAGTAGGACAGTGGCAAGTCTTGCTGTGTGCAGATGATCCTACAGTAGGACAGTGGCAAGTCTTGCTGTGTGCAGATGATCCGACAGTAGGACAGTGGCAAGTCTTGCTGTGTGCGGATGATCCGACAGTAGGATAGGGGCAAGTATTGCTGTGTGCGGATGATCCGACAGTAGGACAGTGGCAAGTATTGCTGTGTGCGGATGATCCGACAGTAGGACAGTGGCAAGTCTTGCTGTGTGCAGATGATCCTACAGTAGGACAGTGGCAAGTCTTGCTGTGTGCAGATGATCCTACAGTAGGACAGTGGCAAGTCTTGCTGTGTGCAGATGACCCTACAGTAGGCCAGTGGCAAGTATTGCTGTGTGCGGATGATCCGACAGTAGGAAAGTGGCAAGTCTTGCTGTGTGCGGATGACCCTACAGCAGGCCAGTGGCAAGTTTTGCTGTGTGCAGATGATCCTACAGTAGGCCAGTGGCAAGTCTTGCTGTGTGCAGATGATCCTGCAGTAGGACAGTGGCAAGTCTTGCTGTGTGCAGATGATCCTACAGTAGGACAGTGGCAAGTCTTGCTGTGTGCGGATGATCCTACAGTAGGACAGTGGCAAGTCTTGCTGTGTGCGGATGATCCGACAGTAGGACAGTGGCAAGTCTTGCTGTGTGCAGATGATCCTACAGTAGGACAGTGGCAAGTCTTGCTGTGTGCAGATGATCCTACATTAGGACAGTGGCAAGTCTTGCTGTGTGCGGATGATCCTACAGTCGGGCATTTCACGCCTCTAGCTATATACGGACGACCCTACAGTAGGGTCATGGCAAGTCTCACTATTTGCAGATGACATCCAGTAGGACCATGCATACCTAAGGTCTTTGCATACTCCCCCCCCCCTTACCTTAAACCGGTAATGCGATATTCATATATTCCCTCTACCTCCACTAACTGGAACCTATCTTCATCCAGTAGGATATAATTGATTTTCTCTCCATTCAGTAGAATGTACGTCACGGAAATCGGTCAAATACCCTCTAAAATGAATGAGGGTAATTAGGAGCTGATGACAATTTCCAGAAGAGCTCGATAATTCCACGACAAAAACAATATTTCACTGAATGGGCAGCAAGACTGTGTGCGCTACCGTCTTTCCCATTTCCTAAGGGCCATTTCTCACAAAGAACTCTTCTTATAAAGTACAGAGGGACCATCCATCACTGGCTACCTTCTATATTTCCTCTAACATTCAATCTGAGATTTGGCTGTCGTCCTCCTTCAGCAAATATAGAAACCCATATATTTTTCTGTCTTTTTCAGGCTACCTTCAATCGGTAGGTCTTTATTCTGAGAGACATTTAAAGAAACGCTAAAGAAAAATAAACAGAAATAGGTGAACAACTATTTTTTGTGGCCTTATCAAAATATACAAATATAATTATATTTAATTAAATATTTACAAAAGTATATTATGTCAGTTATTCTCTTCACGTACGTTGCATTTAGATAAATTCAAAGTGGCGAAAAGAGCTGATATTGATGTGCGGATTATGTTATTATGATTGAAGCTAATATATTTCACACTGTATTTAAGAATCATACTGTGAAATCCTTTCAACGTAAAAAAAAACAATTTTATTTCTCTCATCTGTTAAAGAAATGATGCCTATGATCAACAGCTAGATAAAATACTTTTAAAACTAATTTGATATCGATAATAGAATTTTAATAATTGAACCAAAAAGGTTATTGGAGGAAAATTTTGAATTTGACATTGAACCAGGGCTGACAGAAACCTATCAATACTTACTAGACAATATTATTAGTAGATTTTCCTTAAGGGTGGGGAGAGGTCTACTCATGACGGGGTTTTCGAAAAATCAAATGTCGATCGAACCTACATAGGAGATGAATAGGAGGTCAGTTCAAAACTCTCTCTCTTACACACACACAGACACAATATGTCTGTTGACTAGATCAATTACATATAGTAAACGTATTAATTATAAATTTCTGATGAATTCCGGCTTAGAATGATTAATCTATTTTCGTTTATTATATTTAGCACTTCAAATATCAAAATTTTAGAGGTTTAATTCCTTACGTAAGCATATGATGAAACCAGAATAATAATAATAAATTTTACTTATACAGGCATATATTCATATATAGGGAAAGGTATATTTGTGTGTGTGTATATGTATGTATGTATGTATGTATGTATGTATATATATATATATATATATATATATATATATATATATATATATATATATACAAACACACAGAAATATAGTCTTTGAGGAAAAATTTCAATTTGCCCTCTGTTTGCTCAGTCGAGAGCAATAGCGAATTAAGGGGAGAATTGAAATAGAAATTGTTGTCCTTTTACCTTTGTTCCAAGGAGTTTAAGAAGAAACGACACTTTCCGGTCGAGCAGTCTAAACTGAAAGATCAATTTTCTAAGGCTTATCTACCATTATTGTATCGGTGTGACCAGTTCACACACACACACTCGAATGGGCTACGTGCATTGCTCTCATTTTTGATATGAGTACTTAAGTGAGATACAAATATATAACCCCAACCAGTGGCGATCTATGGCCGAAGATATTTCTCCGGACATCTTTTACCCTTCCTTTGATTTTGTTTCCCCTTTTTTTTCTTAACGACATATCTTCCATCGAATCTAGAAACAGTGACCTCGCTTTCATCTGAAACCAAATAAGTCCGTCACGTAGGGGCTTCATAAACTAAGCAGATTTCCCCCGTGAAGTTAACAATAGACAAATCTACATACTGGTAACACAACACCACCGTGAATATTAAGTGAATAAATACAAACGATAATAAGAAACCTCCCGACAGGAAGCGTCTGAAATGTAAACAAACAGTTCTATCAACTCCTCACCGGAAAGAAAAAAAAAAAATTAGAGAAATATATCTAAATATCACGTATTAATTTGATTGAAAAATATTTACTATATTTAGTACTGTTATTTATAATGAATCAGAATAATTTGTATTTTAATCAATCAAATTTAAATAGTCTTAATCGTAAACCGGGGGGGGGGGGGGTGTCACCAGAGCATATTTGCATGTATCTCATATAACAAATATGAATATAATCTAATGTACAAAAATATGCTTAAAACTCTATGTGCTCGGATTGGTTTTTGACAGGAAATAAGTTTCATTATAGATGATATTTAATTGTAATAAATGCTGTCCATGATTATAGTTTGAAGTATTCAAAAAGGCGAGTTAAAAAGTAAAAAAAAAAAGATAGATGGATTTATTTATTCTTGTAAAGTAAAATTTCTCATCTATAAGTCGCCTGCCTGACCCTCACAGGAAACCAATGCGCCCAGACGGGAAGTGTAGTTGAAACATTGAGGCCTTGCCCAAAAAAAATACTATCATCATTCAGCCTCAAATGATTTCCTGATGGTACCTTAGCTAGTCTCATATAATAAAGGTATCTTGAAATACAATATTTGGTATTTAAGCTTCGAATAATGTGGTTTATTACATGACCGAGTATTGTTTATGTAACATAAATAGATGTGGGGATTTTCTGAAGGCTGATTGAAATCTACTAAATAGTTATTTATTATACAACTCGAGTGAAACGTTTACCCACACGAGCGAAGCGAGTGTGGTAATTTCACGAGAGTTGTAAATTCTACTTTCGTCACGAGTGTAATATTAAATTTTTTCTGTAATTGTGTAATACATGATCAGATCTAACCAGAATATGAACAAAATTAGGATGTTGTGAAGATTATGGTATGTTGTTGGTAGGTTATAAGCATAGTTATAAAACAACTAGTGATGATTGTGAAGTAGTGCAGTTATAAACAAGTGCAGGTTATAAACAAGGAAGGTAATTATTATTATATTTAAATTTTAAAATATATTGATTATTTCCACCAATAATTCATTCACATTTCAATTTATTTTGTTAAAATAAATTCTTACAATGTTAAGAAACATTTAAAAGCATTTAATTTCCAACTTCAAATTATTTTTTAATTTATACTTATTACTAATTAAGAAGGCAATTCACTTTCTTCACTTGTGAAGAAAGTGATTACTTTCTTCACTCTATTGCAAAATGTTCCACTTTCTTCACTCATTTAAGTTTAGTAATGTTACCATTATTCAACGATTACAGAAAAAAAGTATTTTCACCAAATTACAAGTTGTATGTTTGATTGGTACCCATAAAGATTCAGAGGTCTTTTTGCCTTATAACTGTTAGTTTTCATCACCTTTGCACATCCAATTTTTCACAATTCATGGTTTATCCACAATTCTCTTATTCATTCTCGGTTCTTCATGTATATGGCGCCAGGAAAAATTTGATTTTCTAAAAAACAGGGTTCTTTAAAAAGTGCTCCGGTGTCGTTGATATACATTTATGTTTATTTTTTTTAGAGGGGGGGGGGCTAAGAATGAAAACCTCGTGTCACATATTTCAAAAGTCTTACGAAGAAACGTATTGTTGCGACAATTAAATACATGAATAATCCTTCAGAGAGAGAGTCACGTATTTGGAAAGTGTGACGTAGATCAAAGAAGCCGACAGAAAGTTCTAGCCCCTTATAGACTCGTCTAGCCTAGCGTCGAAGGAAGCAGACAGTTCCCCTTTGATGTATGCCGACAACCTATATAAGAAGAGCCAGCCGCTATCGAGTCAGTTTTTATTCTCACCTGTCTTGATGTTCCCATCAGTGCTACAGTGCAGTGCGGTAAAGTGTTTTTATAGGAAGAACAGTGTTGTGCCGTGTTTGTAAGTAACAGTTTAGTGCCGTGTTTAAGACAGTGCAGTGCCGCGAAGTAAAGGACAGTGCAGTGCCGTCTTTCTATGAATTTCAGTGACCGTGAGTGAATTATTGGACTGTGACTCATTGAAGAACAGTGACGCTATCAGTGTTTTACAGTGAGTAGTAATTAAGAATAATTACCAAGTGTATTGTGCATTGTGAAATAAATTGTGCAGTGATAAAAACTGTGAAACTTGCAAGTATTTAATTTTGCAATCCAAAGGAACTCTTATTAAAAACATTTATTACTGGTTTTGGTAATAAAAACGTAACAGTATTGTGTAGAGATCAATAGATTTTATATACAAAAAAAATAAACCAATAAATTAAAAAACATTAAATCCTACAAAATATGCCCAAAAAACAAGGTTTTTTTTCAATCTGTAAAATTATTAAAATTTGAAGTACGAAAATTACATTTCCAGCCAAAGTCATTGCATCATGCATGAGCACTTCAGTTAATCATAAAGATGCAGTAAAAACCTTAATCACAAGAAAATAATACTGAGATTAGATTGTAGAATATTATAAAAGTCATTTCTCCTGGTTGTGTTTCGCTTAGCAATTTGAAGGAAAAATGTATGCGATTGTGGAAGTAAAAATATTTTACCAACGTTTGCACAATTTTCTCCTTTCGACGTCCGCAGTGTGGGACTGCCTGAATAGAACTTGAGGAACCCTGTTAGAACTTAGTTAATTGATGAACTTCTGACAAGAGTACCTGATGAGCCATTTATAACACCCATGATCACATTAGATAGTACATCATTAGGATATTCCCAAACTTTTTCGATGTCTACATTTGGAAAGTTTGGTAATTAGTAAACATTTTTTGTACATACAGTAGCTCACAGTGAAAATGATACACCGTACAAATTTCAAAAAAATGTTCATTTATTATGTACAATAATATATTTTTTTAAAAAAGGTTCTCCCTAAAATATAACACAATTTTATCTAGAAAAAAAATAAATATCTCTTATTATTATTATCCTAATAATTAATAATGCCTGAGCATAAAAATAACAAAAATGAAATTCCAGACCTCACAGTGAAAATGATACACTTTAATAAAATTCAAATTAAAAGTAATTTTATACAACTTTAATATCTTGTTGGAAGTCCTTTGCTGTTGATTACTTCTCTTAAGTGGTTTGGGATAGATTCCAAGAGTTTTTGGGTAAAATCTGGGGTAATTTTCTCCCATTCTTCCAAGAGTGCCTTTTTTAGATTTTCTCCCACAAATGTTCAATGACATTTAAATCTGGTGACTGCGCAGGTGTCTTTATAAGTTTGGGACAGTTAAACGTAAGCCATTCTTTCACTATCAACGAAGAATGTTTGTGGTTATTATCTTGGTAAAAAGTAAAAATATCTTTTAATCCAAGTTTTTCAGCATTTATCTTCAGATTTTGCCTTAATATGTCCACATATAAATGTTTATCCATTATACCTTATATAAAATGCGGACTTCCCACACCAGAGGCTGCCATGCATCCCCACACCATCACACTCCCACCTCCATGTTTCACAGTCGGTAATAGATTTTGCTTGGAAAATGCTTCTCCAAATTTTCTCCAAACGTATCCACATCCATGCGACCCAGAAATGTTAAATTTGCTTTCATCAGAAAAAAAAAACTTTAACCAAAAGTCAAAATCTTTGGAAATGTGCTCATTTGCAAATTTTAGCCGGTCTTTTTGATTTTTTTTTTTTACTAATGAACGGCTTTTTCCTAGCAACTCTTCCATGAAAATTGTGTTTCCTTAGGACACGACGCACAGTTTCCGCACTAACAATCTTCTTTAAATAATTTTCCACTTCACTTGCAATTTTTGGTGCACTCATACTTGGTTTTTTTTTCACGTACCTCAGAATCCACCTTTCGTCAGCATTGAAAGTATCTTTTTGGGGCTTTTCCTGTTCTTATCAATAAGCCTATTTTCTCTTTTATATCTTTCTACAATGTCTTGTACTGTTGTATGACTTTTCTGAAAAAGGTCACCAATTTCTCGATACGATTTTCCTCTGTTGAACTGTTGCATAATTAGTTCTCATTCTCTTACCGTTGTGTGCCGACCCATTATAATAAAACAAAAACAATCACGAAATAATATAATAAAATTGTCTTAGAGACTGATAGCACAGAAGACACTGAAAGCCTGGATAGAACTAAAACGGATTAAAGGCAACATGAGTGCTGTATCATTTTCACTGTGAGATAGGTCAAAGGTTTTTAATCCTTTCATGTAGCTTATTTATTCCTTGCTAATAAGCTAGAGAGCTAGGCAAGTTAATCAGTAATCAAGAATGTATTCTCATTCCATATACACTTATACGTTATATAAAAATAAGTGTAATAAGTTATTTTTGACATATTTATAGAAATATAGTAGGTGTATCCTTTTCACTGTGAGCTACTGTATGTATCGATGTCAAACTCAATATATATACTTTTCATGAAAACTTTAAGAGAGAATTCGTTAATCGCGGAAATTAAACAAGCAGTGGTGGTTACGAAAACGTGATTCACTAATTATTATGAATCGTCTGTTATTCATCAGATATGAAAAATGTTATATCTGGTTGGGTTTTTTTAAATGAATTAATAGCACACGTATTTATTTGTGTTTTTTTTCCTGCTTTCAGTAAACCCCTAATCATCCCAATGTGATTCAAGCCTCTACATCACTAAATTTCCTATTTCAAACATAAGTTTTAAGACTTAGTTTGATAGTTCCCATTGAGATGACGTTATCCATCTAGTATACCTTCATAAAGTCTTAAGTTACGTCTAGGGAACATCCGTCTTGCTGACATCACCATTTATTTCCTTTATAATCCATTCCATTTTTCCTCTCTTTGTCATTTCCCCAGTAGCTGTAGACTGTTACTCTGCTTGAATGTAATTAGGGGACTCGGGAAATAGATCACGAGCAAAAGTGCAAGGCTTCACTATACTTTGGGTAATAAGCAGTTAAGGATTAAAATCCAAAGTTTTAAAAATTGTGGGAAATAGATCAAACTAGAAAATTAAAACTTCTGTTAAGTCCCGGTTCGGGCGCCAGTTAAGTAAAAAGTATGCGTGAAAGCTTTTTAAAGTACTTTTATTGAGCATATTATAAAATTGAGCAGAATAACGGTCTACAGCTACTGGGGAAATCACAAGGAGAGGAAAAATGGAAGGGATTATAGAGGCGGATGTTTGTGATATCAACAGGACGGATGTTCCCTTGACGTAACTTTAGATCTGCTCATGAGAAATCCACCTAGCCCCAGTAGACGGAGACTTTATTTATTGTAATACTGTATTGTAGTTAAATATGGGCTAGTTGGGTGCTTAATTATTGATTAGAATGAAACATCCAATTACACATTAGCATTTATTCATTTCAAGGCATTCACCGAGCTTTCGGTGATCCACGCCATATCCTTCTATTCTTTCTAAACTCTTGTTTTCCTACCGGCTCTGAACATAATCACAGTTACTCAAATAATGCTCCTTTATTCTAATATGTCCCTTGTGCAATTCTTCTTCTGGCGAATTCCATTTAAAATGGGCACAAAGACGTATAGTTGGTGCAAAAGACCCTTAGCCAGCCTGACAGAGCATGAAATGCAAATGGCGTCCTCTGACTGTCTATCAGAATAGCTGGAGTCTCATTAGATCAAAATGACTTCCTACTCCGCTCCCCTTGATACCGATTACCTTCTTAAATATCACGTTGCTTCCAGTAGGAACTCCTTAGATGGAAACTCATGCTCTTTTTAATGTGGAACCATCTCTCAGTTAGTCCCTGAACATCGTCAAGTGCAGATGAATTCCACCAAAATGGAATCACCGACCCCAGGGCAAAGAAATAATGAGAAAAGACAACAAGGAATGCCTCCAAAACTCAGGATACTAGTCCCACAGCCCGTCTCATCAAACGAATAGACTTATTTCCAAATAAATAGGTTTACTATCATATGCAAATGGAGGCACGTAAAATGTTATTATATATGGAAAATAATTACTGAATATGCATCCCGAAAGGCAGTAGTAGAAAGAACTTAATTATATGAAAAATATTAAACAATTTTTAAATATGAAAACTGAAATCTAAAATTTTAATGATTTTTTACAAGCTGTGTATTAACATATTTATAAAGCTGATTTTGAGTCTATTGGATTTTTTTGACAATTACACATTTAATAAAGAATAGTATAATTACTCTAATTGTTTTTAATAGTCTTTAAATTAATGTGGGGAGGTGGAGGTCGGGTTACCCAAGTACGTTAAGCAGTGGTTACAATATACAACTGGTAAACCAAGAGCCGTTTTTTCGATTCCCGCGTCCTTAAGAATTTATTTGGTGAAGAACCGAATAATTATTAATTTATTTATTTTGGAGTATACACTAGGAGGCAATTTCGTTCAAAAACACCAATAACCTCAAAACAAAAAATAACACCAAAATTAACATCTTTAGGGAAAAAGTAGAACTTCTAGGTTAGCAGCCTTTTAGGAAACTTTATAGTTTAACCCACTGATTTGGCACAGTTGAAAATGTACGTCGCTAAATAAAATAAAATGTAATGTTTGTAAGGCCCTTACAAATCTAAATATAATAATTCATCTGTAATTATAAAACTTGAAAAATCTGCTTATTTTATACTGACCATTTCACTTACCACTGTATCTTTCATCTTAAATAGGCTTGTATTATATTATTTCTAACTATATTTAATACTTTATATTGAACTTTATGGCTTCCATATCTGGCAAACACTGTTTCTTCACCATGATACATAATTAACTTAAAATATCTTATAATTCGATTTTATTAATGTTTGTAAATTAGTCGTGAAAAAATATTTTATTTTCCCTTTTCTATGTCTAATAGTAATTTCAATTAAATAGAAGTACGATAATTACATTCATCTTCTCTTGCAAGAAAAACCTTGAAGAAATAAAAGAATAATTGTCATTTAGATAGATGTAAACGAGTAATTTTAATAATTGTTTAAATAATTTCATTTTCATTTTATTTTAATCTCTTTTGTAGTAATTGTTAACTATTTTTAAAGCATACATATGAAAGATTTCTAATTAAATAAAAATATTTCCATTCAATATACGAATGTCAAGAATGTCCGAGTTGGTTCCAAAACGGCTCCAGACTCAATTGCTCGATAACAGTGAGTTACTCACAAGGGTTGGTGATAAGGATAGTGACGTCATTGGTTGCCTGGTCGCTATTCCACCCTTTAATGGATCCCGATTTACACGTGCTATATATATACGGGTCGGCAAGCCCTAGTTTATAGAAAATCAACAGTATTATTATTACAGATAAGTACCTCATTGTGTTGTGATTATGGAATTTCATTTTGTTTTCCTTACTTTACACGCAGTACATTGTTTGGTTGGGGTGTCCTGATTCTAAGCACCTCTTCCCCAACAGCACCTTGCTTAGACAACGAAACGCCAGCTAACATTCCAAGACCAGTCCCTGTCACACTAACAACTGTCCACGAACTAAACTTTTGCCTCTATTCCTAAGTGGTTTCACTTCCCTAGTAGTGAAGCACTTTATATTCGTCAGTCTTCTTTGATCTGTCAACCAATTTACGTGAAAGGTGAATTTAAGCATAGTTCGTCTATAGCTGTGCCTACAAAACATTCTGAGACGAGCCCAACGTAATTGAATTCTGCTGAAAGGAATTTGTCTGTTAGTCAAATGTATCTGTATACTTTTAGCAGATTTCCCTTGAGGGAAATCAGCTATTGAGGTTGTACTCATGACGGAATTTTCGAAATTTTTCTTCAAATGTCCATCGATCCTACCTAGTAGATGACGAAAATGAGGTCCGTTTAAAACTGTATATATATATATATATATATATATATATATATATATATATATATATATATATATATATATATATATTTATATAAACTCCACCACCAAAACTACGAGAAGAATAACACACCCTATATAAATACAAGCTGGTCGAAAAAATCAGCACAATTATATATATATATATATATATATATATATATATATATATATATATATATATATATAAAAATATTATTTTTTATATATAAAAAATAATAAATACTTTTTTATTCAAATATTCATAGTATAAAAAAAAATACCTATTTAAAGTAGATAACATTATGAACAATAACTGAAGATTAAAACATAAAAAAAGATTAAAAATTTAGAAAATTAATGAAATAATTAAATATTCTTACTTGGAAAACATAAATGTTTCAGTTTTTATATGGGTCTACCTTAGTGAGAAAACAAAACCTGAAAATTTTGAAGGTTTTACCTTCTCTAAAATTACATCGTTAATTTCTAAAGCGTCAATGTAAATGTTGTTCGAAGTGCTGGCCTCTCGCTGCAATACACGCATCACATCGCGTACTCACAGATCGCACTGCATCTAAACATTGTTCTGCGGTGAGCTGGTTGCAAACCATTCTGATGCGCTCGATGAGGTCATCCCTTGTGCGGACGGGCTCTCGGTAGACATTTTCTTTCACGAATCCCCACACGAAGAAATCTAGTGGCGTGAGGTCCGGAGACGTAGACTATGTCCGCGTATTCAGCGTTGGTAAATCTAGCCATATTTGTTGACTTCACTGAACAGTACTAGCAACACCACTAATGTGAGAATGCGAGGCTGGATTCCCCCCAAAAAGGATTAAAATGATAGTAAACATTTTAATCCATTCTTTTTAAGTTTAAACACTCAACCTAGACGTTTTATTGATAAGGAAAGCGTAAGAATATTCATGTTTTCTAAATTTACTCCTCGTAAATTAAAAAATTAAGCTTACTCAAAAAGCCAATAGTTTTTTTGTAATTTAAATACATTATTAAAAAAAAATACACTTTTTGGACAACTATTTTCAGTTTTTTGTGATTTTCTCAAAAACGAAGCGAAAACGAGGCATATGCCAGAGGACTTTTTTTCTTAGTTTTTCGATCCTCTATCGATCCCTGAAGTTTGGCCGTTTGGTTTGGGGACACCCTGTATATATATATATATATATATATATATATATATATATATATATATATATATATATACATATATATTTGTCTGTTACCGCTCTAGCGGTCGCAATTTTTGTTTAATCGTTATAAAACTCGATATTTAGTCGTTTTATGTAAAAAGAAAGATCAAGTTCGTTAATGGCTGAAATCGGATCAGTGGGAGGGGGGGGGGGGTTTAGAGTGGAGGATTTTCGAAAATTCGAAATATCTCCGTTACCATACGTCGGATCAAAACATTGTATAGAACCAATCTTATTGCGAATTAAATTTACTATAAATATTGTTCTATACATTTATTCTGTATCTTTAATATTAACCGAGATATTTGCATTTGTATTGTGAGTGTGGTCGGCTATGTTCGGGAATTTCCGCCGAGCGCTAGTGTCGCCGTTTCACTAACTATTCGTCCTAGTGAGAATAGGTTACTACTACTGTTATTATTAGGCAGATTTCTCTATTGTAAAACTTCACGTGGGAAATCTGCTTAGTTTACGCAGCCCCTGCGTGACGGACCTTTTTTTTTTAATTCGTTTTACATCATTTTTTAGAACTTGCAATGTAGAACACAAATATCATGTTTATTATTTCCAGCGAAAGAAGTCACCACGAAAACACTCAACCAAACGTTTCATGAAATGGATATTATAATAAATGAAAAGAGAGCACAACAATCCTTTCATCTTATTTTTAAAATCTAATTCTGGTGAATATTTATTAAGAAAACGAGAGAGTCCTACTTGTCTAGGAGAGAAACGTGAATCAGTTAGAGAACAGTGTAGATGAAGAATCAAAAGTAACGTCGAACTGACGGACTTGTTAGCAAGCACGAAATCTTCATTACTATTATGAAAGGCAGATTGGCATGTTAGGGCAGTTTGGGGATCTCCATAAGATTGCCCAAGAGGGTAACCAGGTGATGTGAGAAAGACGAGCAGACCCAGACAGAAGCATGACTTGTGTAGGGGTACGATAGGAAAATCCTAGATGCGGGCCACACTGGCTGTTAAAAAGGCCAAGTCCCTAAAGCACAGTATTGCCTTGAAGTATGTAAATCTATTTCTTTAAATGGGGGTATTCGTGCCTGCCTTAAGAACATAGTGTCCACTCGATGTGGATATCAACCAGCGCCGAGATATAAGTATCCTTATGACAGCCCACTAATTGAAAATTTCTATGAAGGGAGGAATATTTGAAATTAGGTTGTTTTTTTTTTTTTAGGATGTTTTTAGGTAAGGACATCAGGGAAAAGAGGTAAAGGAATAGAGGTTGAGTGGAGGAACCTAACAGGTTTGAAGTAGGAAGCAGAAGGCCCCAGATTTGCCGAGAGAGGAAAGGGTTGGTTTACAAGTAGGTAGCCAGGGGCAATTTACTCTGAGTGGGAAATCTCACTCCGGGCCAGACCTCTCACTGCTGAGTAGGGTCGCTCTATTTTGGATATTATTGACGGAAAGAGGGAGGTTGCAACCTGACAGAAAAAAAGAAAACCAAATTTAAGGATTACTAAAAAAAAAAAAAAAAAAATCATGAAAATTGCAATGCAGATACACTCTCGCTTATTTCGAAATTCCTACTTATCACTTAATGCTTAAAACATTGATCAAAGTTTGACATATAAGATAAATTGATACACTTCAGTATATCGGATATGAACAAGGACATTTCCAGTCAATGAACCTTTTTAATTTTCCTTCCATAGTTTCAAAACACTCGAATAAGTATTTAAGTTGTTCTTCACATATTGCCCATGTAAAATGGCCACTGCCTGGAAAATCTCTACACACTGGATATCACGTGATGAACTAAAGATATTGAATACAAAAGCACTTGTATGGAGCATTTATCCATACATTTATTTATAATTTATTTGTCAATAGTAGCTGGATAAAATATATGCCACTCTCAATCATGTTGCTTATTATCAAAATCAGTAAAGATAAAAATAGAAATTCCTCATACTCTCCTGACAAATGAGAGACTTCATGGAAACAGTTAAGATACTCGTAAATGTCTTGTCAGCGACCCTCATCAAATAATACTCCCATAGAACATAATACCTAAACACGAGCAATGTTGTCATCTATTCACGTGCAGATTGTAGATCTATTGTTCATGAATGAGCGTGTAAATAAATATATTTCAAACTTGTTTGAATTGACACGCCTTTATCTCAAAGTAATTATCGCATGATGCTGTTTTAATAGCTCCCGCTGATCGATTCAGGTCTACTGAAAACACGGAACGGAAATATTATAAGTATTTGAACCAGTCCCCAGTTCCAGTCGCAAACACCCATTGTGGTCTCCATGTAAAACTCAATGGACCTTTCTCGCACTAACAGATCTGCCACAAACCTGATTACAGCGGCCTCGTAGTAGAAGAATTCACACCCCGGGTATAGCAGATCAATATCCAGCGCGTTGCAACACTAAATGTTGATAAGTCAAGAACGACACGTCCATCATTAGGCATATTGAGTTTCCTATCCTCCATTGTTTACTGATTCCCTTACAAAAAACATTATTATCTCCCTTACATCACCCAGCCTTCTACTAACAGCACTTGGACGGCAAGACGTGAGCCTAAGAGCTAACATCCATTGTTACAACTTGAGAAGTGCTTGCTTTTTAGGTACTCCGGCAATGTCAAACAGAGCATCTGTTACTACCTTCGACAATAACCACTCTTGCACTAAAATTCAAGAAAGTCTATCTCTCACCTTACTGCTGTCCTATGAACGTGCTACATCCACCGAACATTCCCAGCTCATCGAGTCCCCCCCCCACGTTTCCTATTTCCTGTTAATTCTACATTACTGTTCAGAGCAATCCAAAAATCGTACTTAAATACTATGGTAGAAGAAGATTCTAAAGTCTATTATACTTAACATCGGAGAAACTGGGAAGTAATAACGCAACTAAAGATCACGTGGCTATAAGTATTTAGATGGCTCCTCCCAGAAGAAACAATCTTGCACTTGCCACAGACATTTTCCACTTGATAGTGAATGGTTGTTCAACTGAGCTAATAAGAGACACCCGTACATTGTTCTAACTCGATCTACTCAATGCCCTTTAAAGCGGGCAATTCAAACAAAATAAGCAACAAACAGAATACCATTACCAATGAACTCTCGGCTCCAACAGAACCTAGTCCTAGCAAGATGCTAGACTCATAGAGGTGTCCAACAACTGCATGTATATTCATACTGTTTCACTTTCCAAATATGAAGCACAAAGGTGATTGCTGCGAAATTTGTACTTAAGCATAGACGAGCTTCAAAAATGTTTCCCATAATGCTTCAAAGATGCCTTTCTTCGAAGCCGCGATTATGATTTAATTATTGTCAGAGTAGATTTTATTTGTTCCACACGAAAATAAAAGCTAAACGTGTATTGAAAGTTTAAAATTTATATGATCAATCGTGTTGATAACGTAATATCCAGCCAATTTTTTTCTCTAACTTTGATATTAGAAGAAATATTTGTATATTTGCGCTTTCAGCCTTCATTAAATTTACGTTTTATGTGCCAGCAAGTTCGTTGCACAGATATGTTTTTTTTTTTCTCTCCAACATCTTATTCATCAGTGTCAGCAGTTGCCGGAATCAAGAAATGATCTGAACTTCAGTTAGCGTCCCAGGTTCATGCCCGACGCTGATTAAAAAAGTCCGTCACGCAGGGGCTGCGTAAACTAAGCAGATTTCCCACGTGAAGCTATGCAATAGAGAAATCTTTATACGAGAGCCGTCTCTCTATACGTTCGTTATCGGCCCACATTTAATAAAAATACAAATATCTCGGTTAATATTCAAGATAGAGAATATATGTATAGAACAATATTTATAGTAATTTTAATTTGCAATAAGATTGGTTCTATACACTTTTTTGATCCGACGTATGGTAACGGAGATATTTTGAATTTTCAAAAAACCTCCCCTCTAAACCCCCCCTCCCCCTGGTCCGATTTCAGCCGTTAACGAACTTGATCTTTCTTTTTACATATAACGACTAAATATCGGGTTTGGTAACGATTAAACAATAATTGCGACCGCTAGAGCGGTAACAGACAAATATATATATATATATATACAGTTTTGAGCGGACCTCATTTTCGTCATCTCCTGGGTAGGATCGATGGACATTTGAAGAAAAATTTCGAAAATCGCGTCATGAGTACAACCTCAATAGCTGATTTCCCTTAAGGGAAATCTGCTAAAAATGGTCGATTTCATTCCTAGTTCTGGCACACCAGGAGGTTTAGGACTACGTGGTTACCAAGACTTGGGACTAGTAGAACTAAGGTATAACCTTTGGTGGGGGCCCTATTAGTCGCCTCCTGCAGTAGGTAGAGCTTACCGTTAGCTGTATTCTAATACCTATCCCTCAGCGGATTTAAAATAACAAAAACTATAACTACGTAATAACTTTACTTCCTGATAGTGAGCGAACCTTACGTTCATCCTTATCTCAGCCTGATGCCGTTTCCAGCGTAGATCTGTTGAACTACGCCTCCCAGGAGGGCCAGTTGACTCAACTCTCCTCTACCCACTCTTATCTAATGATTTTTTTTTTGCTTAGAACAATTTGTTTTCATTAATTAACTCATTATTTATTATGGCATTTACAGTAATAAATCTTCCCTGGATTTATAAGTCTTCAAATTATTCCGGCTTACCTCCAATTAGTCCACTTTCCCAAAATAGTTCAATTCGTCCCTGGCCACGTCTTCTTATGTTCCTATGTTTACCTTTTAGACTGTTTGAATTCCAGCAGCGGCACTATAATCTGTCAACAATATTCATCCAACTGGCATAGGCTGCATACCTTCAAACGGAGAAAAATAATTATTACAATTTTTAATTGGGACATGGATTTTTGTAACGCTAATTTAGGTTAACACTGGCGTATCCTTTTTTTAGAAACTGGCTTACGGTTACACCATTCTGGTTAGGCCTTGTTGACATAAACGTGATGGAAGTAGCCCTTTACTAAGCAAGGTCGCAGCAAAATATTGAACAGGTTTTTGGGGCTATGTGCCTGCCTTATCTCTGCAGGGGACTTGATTAGATCAACTCAAACCCAACCTGCATTAGCATTACAAGTGTTCCCCATGAATAATGCCCTATCTTATCCAGAAGTTGAAATAGTTACCCCAATATGGTGAAGGGGGAGCCGGGGCTCGTAGACGCCATTATTGGTTATCGAGTTTTCTAATTTTGTTACAATTGCGTAAAAAAATTAAAAAAGTCCGTCACGCAGGGGCAGCGTAAACTAAGCAGATTTCCCACGTGAAGTTTTACAATAGAGAAATTTCACGAGAGCCGAGCCAGTGAAGGAAACGGCCGAACTAGCTTTTGGCGGGAAAGTAACTCTCGTCCGTTAGGCGCCCCGATTTATTAAAAATATCTCGGTTAATATTCAATATAAAGAAAAAATGTATATGACAATATTTATAGTAAATTTAATTTGCAATAAGATTGGTTCTGTACAATTTTTCGATCCGACGTATAGTAACGGAGATATTTCGAATTTTCGAAAATCCTCCCCTCTAAACCCCCCCTCCCACTGGTCTGATTTCAGCCGTTAACGAACTTGATCTTTCTTTTTACATAAAACGACTAAATATCGAGTTTGGTAACGATTAAACAAAAATTGCGAACGCTAGAGCGGTAACACACAAATATATATATAGATATATACAGTTTTGAACGGACCTCATTTTCGTCATCTACTAGGTAGGATCGATGGACATTTGAAGAAAAATTTCGAAAATTCCGTCATGACTACAACCTCAATAGCTGATTTCCCTTAAGGGAAATCTGCAAAATGCACATTTAACTCATAGATATTTAGTAAAAAACGCCCTGGAACTCTGGCATTGTAGTGTATGTTTAAGAGAAACTTTAAGTAAGTGAATAAGTGAGTGCCCAAAATACGCTGTTTCAGTGCAAGATGGATTTGCAAAAGTTTCAAACCAATCAAACTTATTTATATCATTACCAGATACTTTAAACAAAGTATTTCCATCCAATGTAACTTCTAACGTATACAAGTTGTTATTTATTAACGTCCCCTTTTTGATACTATGGCTAGTTTGGAAGGATTATCTACAGGTTACCACCTTTCTCTAGCCAGAAGGATTCTATTTTAATGAGTTCGTCAATAAATAAAATACTATTGCCCAGGCGGGAATCGAAGTCGCCACTCTAGTCTTACCATGTGAGATTAGTCCAACGCTCCAACTCACATGGCTAACCTGATCACCAACATGTACAAATATCATAATAATGAATAAAGCATTAACTTTGAATCACTATTATTCTACTCAATAACATCAGAGTTGCGCTTATCTCAGCTGATGACATCCGTCCTATTTGCTATGCACATGAGATCAGTGGTTTGAATCCTGGTAATTCCCAATTCGCCCGTGTTCCAGATAAATGTGCTTTTCAATTTTAATCGGTTGTAAAAAGTTAGTTGATAGCTGAACTGAAATTGTTCTTTTGAATTTGCGTTGTCCCTACCATATATAAAGTGGTGGCATTAAAGACTAAAAACTTCTTCTTTTCAGTACCTACTCAATTGCTTCACAATTCAGAGAACGCGTAGGACAACGGACAGGAGTCTATCCTCTGTAGTAGAGTTTTGAGTGCAAACACCGCTAACCTGTATGGTACCTCTAATAAAGTAATCTAGTCCGTTAACCACTACAATGTCACCACCGTTTCCGTTCTAAAATACGGTAAACTACAGTGTTTACACTTGTTAGAGATGTTTCTACTCAAAAGTGGTTCTGACTATTAGTGTCCCTCTCGGGGAGTCGTATTTGGAGTTTGACTTCCATAGAAAGATTCTTTGTATGTCTGCCTCCATAGCCATCCTTGTCCTTCCAGTCAAAATATAACAAGGATAGAGTAAGTAGGGCAATCACGCATTATGCAAAATTACACAAAACAGATCACAATTATTATGAGTAATAGAAATAACTAAAATAATGAAACAACTAGAAATTGCTTACCGCTGCAAAAAAAAAGTGTGTCAAGCAGGAACTGCATAAACTAAGCAGATTTCCCTCATGAAGTTTAACAATAAATAAACCTACATAATGGTAACACAGGAGCACCATATTAAGTGAATAAATACAAACCATAATAAGAAACCTCCCGATGGGAAGCGTCTGAAATGTAAACAAACAGGTCTGCCAACCTCTTACCGGAAAGAAAAACAATTACTATAATATATCAGAATATAACATATTAATTTTATTGAAAACTATTCACTATATCTAGTACTGTAATTTATAATGAATCAGAACAATGTTTATCTCAATCAATCAAATTTTAGAAGTCCAAGAACTTAAGATGGGGGGGGGAGTCACCAGAACATATTTGCATGTATTTCGTATAATAGGTCTCTTGAAAACAATATCTGATATTTAAGCTTGGAATAATGTAGTTTATTACATAACTGAGTATTGTTTATGTAACATGAGTAGAAGTGGGGGTTTGCTGAAGACTGAAAAATGCAAATATCTCGATTAATGTTCACGATACAGAATAAATGTATATAACAATATTTATAGTACACTTAATTTACAATAAGATTGGTTCTACACAATTTTTAGATCAGGCGTATAGTAATGGAGATAATTAGAATTTTCGAAACTCCTCACCTCTAAACCCCCTTCCCAAAGGTCCGATTCCAGCGATTAAAGAACTTCCCTTAAGGGAAATCTCCTAATAAAAAAAAAGAGAGAGAAAAGTATGCATTCACAGAATGTTGAAGGTGCAAAACTAAAATGACAATTTGAGGAAAAAAGAAAAATATGTTTTGGTACAAGCCACAGCTACTACCCTCAAATAAAAAAATTATGAGGCCTGCACATATTAACTCCAGAAGCCAACTCACCCTGGTCATTAACATCACATTTTCCATTTCAGTCTAGATTGTACTTTAAATTTGGTATATTTTAAAACACAACAGAGAAGTCACCAAATACAATTACAATACTTTAGAAACAAAAAAATTGGTTGAAAAGGACTAGAAACTCCTATTAACATTCTCTTATTTAGCATTCCTCCTTATCTGAAGTATAGAAAAAAATTTAAAAATCTAACTTTTCTACATGGGTCACTCAACATTATTCAATAACGTGACCATTTCCACTTCATTGGCCTCATAGAAGTTAACTTAAAAAATAAATTATAAAAATATTTTAGAAAAAGGACTGAGTATTTACTTACTTAAAGTGGAGAATAAATTTACATAGTTTGGATGAAATTGATTTATTTATGGTCACCTGAATTATTATTAAGTAAATTAGCAGTAGTGAAGAAAAACTTATGGAAAACTATCTGTGTACGTATGTGTGTGCATTTGTATTATTTGGTTAATAGAAACTTTAAATACCCAGCTTTTTTTTTGTTTTTTTTTTAATCTTTATACCTATTCTTTAGGTCGATCTGTCTGAGAAACCTTCCTTCTGGAAAGCACTGAAACCCCCACTGAAGGATAAATGTGGAGAGCTTCTAGTGTCCCTTTGCTATCATCCCAGTAACAGCATTCTTACCATTACTCTCCTCAAAGCAAGAAACTTGAAGGCCAAAGATATCAACGGAAAGTCTGGTAATGAATTTTATAGTTAACCCTTTAATTAATGATTTTTTTTATATATGTATACAATTACTACTAATCACCAAAGATTCATTTAACATTATCAAAATATTCACAAAATAATCAGATAAAATTAACAGCCAAAAGCATGGGTGTATCCAGGATTTTATTAGATACCTTTTAAGATGGAAAGAAGGGTGTGAGGCTCACCTGAAAATAATTTAAAAAATTGTTTTTAGACTATTAGTCAACTTAATCATTGGAAGAAAAATTGTTATTGTTGAATAACGCATGATATTTTACAGTTAATTTGTGAAATTCAATCTAAAATGGAAACCCACCTGACCCAAAATAATACTAGAGCACTTATGACGAAAAAATAAAATAAAATTATTAATTACAGTTAACACACAAATAATTTTTTTTTTTCATTAAAACAAGTAAATCTAAATTTCATTCTTAATAAGTAAATCTTAACAAAATGTCTGCCAATTAATTTAGTCGAGGCCACATTCTGATTATAAAAAATTGGAAATAGAGATATTCATGCTACCTGGATTTGCCAGACTCATAAATAATCTGGGGCTCAGGTTAGCCATGCGAGTTAAAGCGTTGACCTTTATCTCACATGGTAAACCTAGAGTGGCGAGTTCGATTCTCGCCTGGGCAAAGGAAATTATTTAGTGACGAAATTCATTAAATGACATCCTAAAATCCCACCCTGGCTAGAAAAGGGTGGTAACCTGTAGATAACCCGTCCCAATTAGCCTAAGTTGCAAAAAGTGGACGTTAATAAATAATAATAATAAATAATCTGGAGATATGTATGATGTTAAGTAAATAAAGAAAAATACATTTAATAGATTCATATTTTCTTATTTGTTTAAGGGGCCTTCTATTGTGATGCCCCTCAGAGTATAATAACACTACCAGGGGAGAGTGAGATCTTCTAAAAAAACAGAAAATATTTTTTTTTTAAATAATTTAATTTACTTTATTTGTGTAAAAGTAATAAACTGTTTATGATTATATTATTTTTTTTACCTACAGGCAATACTTATTTAACTGTCCATTGTTAACACACAGACTGCCTCAGCACTTTTCGGATTCTGGTCCGAGAAGCCAAATTGATTTAATCATATTGTATAATTCAAAATACTAATTATGATTCATAACAATCATTAAAAGTTTCTTTCAGGGGGCTCTCCATACACATTTACACTTATAAACTATGAATTCACTTATAGCAGTGGAAAAGTGTCAAGTCAAGAAGCTACTCATATTGGGCATCCAGAGGAAGAGCTCTAATATGAGCTATCTATTGTTGGGCAGTCAAGTGTTAAATTACTTTATTTACCAGTCAACTCAGCAGTGAAACTAATTTAGAATGAACCTTCCACTGCACAATTTTAATTTCTTAATAATAATTGTATTTTTATAATACAATTAATTATCTTTATATTCTTATAAAATAACATTAGTACACTGTAAATTATAAATTAACTAACTTAATGTTATTGTTAGATCCTTATGTAAAAGTTTGGCTACAATTTGGAGAAAAGAGAATTGAGAAGAGAAAAACTCCGATATTCAAATGCACCTTGAATCCAGTCTTTAATGAAACATTCAGCTTCAATGTACCTTGGGAGAAGATCAGGGAATGTTCACTTGATGTAATGGTGATGGACTTTGACAATATTGGAAGAAATGAGCTCATTGGGCGTATACTACTTGCAGGTGAGTATTCACTATGGTGAAATGCTAACTTATACCGCTATGCCCTTCACCCTTACAATTATTTTATTTCTGGCATTCACTGCTTATTCTATAATTAGTCAATTGTAAATGAAAGTGTATATTTATTCTTTAGTATTTACAGAATTTGACTCTTTATGTGAATAGCTATTTTATAATTAAATATGCACCAATATTTGCACAAGTTAAACATACTGATATAAACTTTCTGAATTTGTACAAATAGATTCAATAAAAAATGAGAGGTTCATAATTCTCTGATATCTCTGCCTACAGACAGTTCCATTGTTGTGTGTTTTTGAAATAATCAGTCTTTGTTTTACTTCTTTCTGTATTGTAATACAGTATCAGTTTTCCTCTATTACCTGTAATGTCTCTTCGTCTCTTTATAGAAACATGTATATTGTATGATAACACCTTTGTTCTGTATACGAAAAGACATTGTCTTTTGTACTGACGTGGAGTAGAAATAATTTCAGTATATCGAAAGGTATACTGAGGCCCACCATAAGGGACTGTACACTGAAGCCATCTCACTAAATATGACAGGTCAAGAAACTTATGAATCAATGGCACAATTCCCAAAATCCCCTATCTAATTTGTAAACTTTAAAAATGCAACTAATTATGGTGGCACACACTACATTCAGACCACACAATCTCTGATAATGGATAGCCATCCCAGTAAACAATAACTTTAAGACAATATTTGTAAAGAAAAACATATTTTTTTTAATACTGTCTTGATGTATATTATTTTCAATAAAGAGTGTCAAACAGACAGAAGTGAGTTGGCTGCTGATCCATGCCTCTGAGCCATTAACAATATTACTGTGACTACTAAATAAGGAGAAAGTTGAGGACCCTTAAATCCCTGGGGGACTGGGTACAGAGGTTTCCACTAGCCTCTATTTCAAGAATGTCTCTCTGTTTGCAATGGTCAACTGGGTACAGAGGTTTTCACTTCCCTCTATATCAAGTCTGTGCCATTATTATTATTTTTTTTTTTTTTTTATAGTAAATTCATATTTAATGTTATAGGTAAAAATGGATCTGGAGCTACTGAAACAAAACACTGGCAAGATATGATTACCAAGCCCCGACAAACCATTGTGCAGTGGCATAGGCTTAAACCAGAATAAGCCAGTAGGTAAGGTAATACATACATTTTAAATTGATTGTACTAAGTTTTATTTTATCTATTTACACTAAACAGTGATGAACTTCTACATTAATTTACTAAACTTACTACTACAGTACTACATTTTTTTGTTACTACCAAGGAGTTATTTTCTACTATCTAGTAAGTTATTTCAGATAGTTATCTCCCTTAAAAAGTCATTCAAAATTTAAAAGTTATTATGTAATAACAATAACTTGTGTACACAGACAAGTGTTACTCTGGTTATGCCTGTGTCATTCCTACAAACGAGTACTGCAGAGTAGGCCATCACAATTTTGCTTGATTCTCACCCTCCAAAAAGGTTAATGCTTCGGACTACTGGTTGGTTTAGACCCAATGATACTGTATTGGTGACAAGATCAGAAGTAGAAATCACTAGCATGCTGCAAATTTAAAAGTATGCCCAAAATCAGTTGGTAAACCCTCATAAAACAGAATGTTTCAGAAAGAAACAAAGTAATGAAGACTGTATAAAGATTAAAAACATCATAATTAAAAAAAAAAAAAAATAGAGTTGATATGTCAGAAGCATCATTGCTGAAGAAATCGATAACAGGAACCGATTATGATGAATGAACCATGTCCAACGAAAAATAAATATTTTGACTAATACACTAATAAATTTTATACTAAAAATAGGTTTGCTGACATTCATTTGAAGTGTTCAAGTCATTTATAAGAGTAAAAGTTACCTCTATACCTTGTATAGTGGACTTTTTAATAAATCAAGGAGACCACTAGTATAAGCTATAGTATTTAAAGCAAATTAAAATTCCATTTCTGCATATAATAATTAAATATCTCAAAATCTGCTAAAAGCTGGACAATATTTTATATTCAAAAATAAAATATTTCAAGAAAAAGATTTGCTAATGGAATATCTATATATATATATATATATAAAAGAAAAATGTGTTAGTTACACTATTTGTAACTCAAGAACGGCTTTACTGATATGGCTGAAAATTACACTACCTATTACTAAAATATGCTTTAATTAGATTGAAGTATTTATTCATTTTATTAATTTATTTTTCAGGTTTTGGACAAGTAGTATGCTATAGATAATATGCAATAGATATAATAAATAAAAATGTATAATGACACAAAGTTTTTTGGAACGCAATGATTGAAATGTGTAACAAAAATACTATCAATTACGAAAACATTTTGTTTCAATTAACTGAAATTATTTAATCACTTTATTAATTCATTTTTCAGGTTTTGGACAAGCAGTATGCTATAGATCATGTATGTATGTACCTCTGAAGACTTAGAAGTTAAAATATTTAATGTAAGATCTCTATGTTAACATTATCCATTAGATTTGTCTCTACATTTCTAATAAGAGGCTGATGATAGGTAATATCTATTTTTGTGGGGCATATATTAGTCTCTATATTTTAAACTTTACACAAAGTGATTGAATATATTCCAAAATGCTGTTTTGTGATTCAAATATTTAAGGACAGTTGGAGGAAACATTTTAGTTTAAAAATGTTCTAATAAGGATTGGGCAATACATGTATAGATTGCATTTTTATATGATAGTGGATACATATGTTGTTACCTTGTTGAATAGTTTATTTAGTATACTTAGTTACTAAACGTGTAATCGTAGCCATACCTTTAATTTGTATGCTTTCTTATGATTCCATAAGTGCTTTGGTGATTTCTTTGCTAAGGAATGTATTATTGTGTGCTGCTAAAATTAACTATGTATATTTTGTTCTTAATAACTTTGGTTATCTATTATGTTACCATATTACTGCAATAAATTCCATGAATGTAAATTAAGAAAGAATCATCTCAATATGCCCGATGAATTGAGATGAAATTTAAAAGATTACCTAACTCTCCTAATTTTTTTTTTTTTTTTTTCTGACTGTACCTTATACAAGGATTATTAATTATACCCTATTATGGTGTATTTGCTGTATTAATAATGTAAATTTAAATTGCATGAAGATGTGACATATTTAATCTTAGCCAAAATTGTATAGACAAGACATAAAGGTTTATGAAACTACAAAAAATAAAAAATCCTAAATGTTATTAATTAATTCCACATATCTGTTTTACTACTGTTTTATAAAGAAATAAATAAATGCAATCATAACATTACACAAACTTTTAATCTTTATTTTAGTCGAGTGTTATTGGTTCTTTTTAAGGTCGATAATAGACAAATAAAGAATTAAAATATAACTACCGATGAGGAAAAAAAATCATCATTTATGATAAGTAATTTTTAAAACTTATGTTTTAGGAAGAATTTTTTTCCCTTTTGAAGTGGGAGACACAGGAGGTTTATAGATTGCTAGAGTACTTGAAGGGGAAAATATTTTGGATTTTACTGTTTATAACACTATGTATCCATACATTTTTTTTTTATATTGGCTACAGGATGATCAGAGGTTGCCACCTCTAGGGAGCTCTTAGATTATTCCATTTCTAGTTTCTGTACTTGTCAAATAAAAAATAAATAAACATACTCTACAAAAAAATTATAATTTCATACTTTATTACCTCCATTGCAATTATCTGTTCCTCTTTATCAGGGCCTTCCATTTATCTAAAGCCTTAAATTTATTCCATTTTATCCTGAGTTGTGAAAGAATGTCCAGTGGCCTAAAAAGGAGCTAATCAAGGAGGAAGAAGTAAAGAGAAATATGGTAAGCTCAATATCCACATTCTCTTAGTACTTGGGTGAGAGCCAGATCTTCCTTAAGTCATATAAAGAGGCAGATAATGGTAAACATGACTATGAAAATAAGGCAACATACATTCAATGAAGTAACGCCTTTTCACTTTAATGACATTGATAAGGAAAGCAAACTGTGTGAACAAAGCATGGTGAAAAAAAAAGCTTGAAAAGGAAATGGATAATTAAAAGAGGAGAAGGACTTCGCCAAAATATCAAAAAAGAATGGCAAAGTAATAGGTAAATGGAAAAATAAGTTGTGGAGCTGAAAAGGAAAGAACCGGTTTAAGATTCCATAGAGCAATGAATTTCGGGAAACCAAACTTACCACCTAATCCTACCATTCCATCCATCAGCCATGTCATGTTCTAGAGCAGCCCTATTGTAAACATTTTAAACACTATGCCATATCACAATAGCTATAAAAAGTATTAACATGACATACTTTTTAATATTTAAAAATATAAATATTTTAAATTATTTTATACAATTTATTTACTAATTACACCTCCAAGAAATTGTAGGTATGAAGACAGCGATTTGCATTTTAACTGAAAACTGAATGAAGTTATGAATAATGTTTAGCAACATTTAGAAGTTTGACAGAGAAATTTCAAATTTTTACTTGTGAAAATATCTTAAATGTTTTTGAAATAAATCTCTAGGATTAACTTATTTTATTATTAGCATTAAAATGAAACATAATAAGAACATTGAAGGCAGTCAGATTTACCACAGATTGATACCAAAGTCTAAGATCATTTACAGCAAATGAAAATTATTAATATCAGAGAAACGTTTCTAAAATTAATTATAACATCATTTTAAAATATATAAAAAATAAATGCTAATGATACATAGTTAAGTTAAAATAAATAATGACAATTTTAATCCAATTCAAAATTACACTTAACATATGAATTAATTTTCTGTACACGGACTTTTGTAAAAAGTATAAGTGTTGAGTGTTGAAAAAGTAAAACAAACTCTTAAGTAGAACAAAATAAAAACAATTATGTTCTAAAATACATATACAGATAATTTAAATTTGAAATGTGCATAAATCCACAAATTATTTTTATTTTTGGTAAAGTGTAGTTAGCACATATGTAATTTCTGATCTAAATGGGAAAATATTCAAATTTTGCTTATGAACATTGTATTTACACAGTTTCATTCACTAGGGTATTTTAAATCCTAGAATCTTCTTAAATATACTTGAACGAATGGGAATTCTAAAAACAATGTACTGTTTCATCCTTCCAAAACTAAATACAAGCCTACAGACCACTCATTTCAGTATTTCATTTTCAAGAAATTGAATGTATTTACTAATACCTTAGAGATCATAATGAGAGTTCCTGAAATTTAATTGCAGAAATGTCAATAAATTAGATAAAGAGGAATTTAAAACAGCCTTTTTATTTGCTTAAAATAAGTCAGAAAAGTTACTTTTAATCATGCCTATATTTATAGTTCAAATATGTCATCACTGGTCATGGAGTCAACATAAGTGCATAGGTATAAATAAATTTAAAGGAACTGTATAGAAACCTTCAAATGGACTGTTTAGAAATATCCATTACCTAAACTCTCTGAACAATTAGATTGTACTATAATTGAGATCCTTATATACGCACTTTTAAGCTATTGTTTACAAAATGTGAATCCTAAACAGACCTGAAACAGTCTGAATTTTTTTTTTTTTTTTAAGAGATACAGATATTTGCAGTCAGGGTTCAAACTATTTAAATGATGCATTCAATGACTCAAGTCATCATTAAGCATCGACTTCAAAGCTGGCACAAAAGTTCTGATCTTAACAAGTAAAGTGTAAGTCTTTGAAAGCACTTAAGCTATAAATAATGAGAAATAGAGGACAGAAAATTTCTATCACTCGTACTGAGATGACTTCCACACATGGATCCCCACAAACAGATTCTGCACTTATCTGCTGATTCTGGTGTTGTCACAGGTCTATTGATGCCTGGTTCGAGAGCACCCCCTACATTACTAATGGTACGAATACAAATTTTAGGATTTTGTTATAATTGCTTGATTTTTACTGTCCCACATATTAAAATATGAACATAAATATAACATTCACTAGAAATTAAAATTCCAAGAAATTAAAATATCTTGTAAGTGTCTTATTACCATATGCCCTATGCTATATCTGTGGTGGTTGTAAAAAAAACAGGTAACTTAAAAATGGCTACTTTTCAGAAATTTTTAACTTAAATGCTTTTAGAAAAGCTATTCCACTATGCCTCTTATTTTTTTTAAATCTAAACTCTTTCTCATTGCATGTTAAAACAGCTTTTGTTTGAAAAAAATAAAAATAAAATGCAGAATTTAGGCCAATAAATGAAATATCGAATTTCTATTATTATACAACGCGATTATAAGAAATGAAATTTATGAACGAAACATTTCTTAATCTCTTTGTATTTATATATTAAATTAATCTTGAAGAAATTAATGCTGTTGTTAATTTAAGTAAAATGTAAGTTCTGTGAAAGTTGCTAGCTTTTTTTTTTTTAATCCTTCTGCCTAAAACGCCTGAAGAAGGTTTAATGTTTATACAAGAAGCTAAGGAGACAAAAAATACTGATATAAGCCTTCATCTAAGGTAGTCAACTAATTAGTTTTCATCAGTTGAATTAATGTAAAAATTCTAATATAATGGAAATACAGGCCTTCCAAAACGTGAACATTAAAAATAAATACATAATTGATATGTTAAATTAGCGTAGTTAGTTTTCTGACTTGCATGAAGCACAGATAACCCCACTTTTATGGCTACTCCAGACAGCCACAGATAAATGAAGGGTAGTATGGTCTCAAGAAAAGCTTACTTCCCATTGCCCCTTTTAATTCTTGATATGTAATTGATGTTCAGCTCATTTTACAGTAATTCTTTCTCACAAACAAAAAAATTATACATATTGTATGTTTTGTTTTTCTACATGAACGTTATAGTTAAATTTACTTACCTTCCATTAGCTGGAATCTAGAAAAGAACCATTTAATAATAATATTTCCGATTTAACCTTGAATTTACTGCATAATTAAAATTTATTTTCACGAGAACCTCATAATCTTCTAAGATGCTGTCTTATACTACATCTTTTTCTTTACAATAAATGGGCAAATTATTTCTCAATGCTGCAAAAAAAAAAAAAATAATAATAATAATAAATGATATAAAAGAGGATGAAATAAAAATAGACAATGCACAGATAATGGAAGCTACATTTCAAAATGCCTCTGTAAAAACTTATAAGAAAATTATTTTCAGCAATTAACATTTTCATGAAATAGTAGTTAATCAAGGCAATATTCCCCAGTTAATAGGGAGTATAAAGTCCAAAAAAAAGCACATTTTCTGCGAGTGTTCTCAAAACTGAGAAAATAATTGTAAGAAACCGCAATATTTAAGGTAATAGCTAATGGTTGTTTACACATAACGAATTGATTTAGTTTAAAAAAATAAATAAAACTAAGATGGATATTAGATTTAGAAGAGCTCACGGAAGATTAAACCCACGCTCAAAACATATGAGTAAAGTGTGAGCCAATCATATGAAGCAGTGAATAGTATAAAAATCATTCATTAGAAAGGTGTGTATTTAAATAGAAAACAAGTGTATTATAGATAATTACAAGTGAATACATTAGACTGATCTGGAAATTATTTTAAAATTTTATTAGGCTTTCCGTGAAAGTCCTATATTTTTGTAAAAATTCGTATAATTTGTACCATTAAGTTTTCTATGTCACTTAATGTAAAAAGAAAAAAAAAAACAACAAATAAATGTTTCTTGCACTCATTTCTTCTTTCTATGTGCTTTCACAAATCATTTTGCTATTCAACTTTTCAATTTCAGATTTCCAGATCATATTTTGTCAGGTAGAAATTTGACATGAATGTTAGCCTGCATATGCTGTTGTGATTATTGTTATTGTACCCTTCTAATATACACTATAATTGCATACTGCATTTGGAAATGTAATGCTTTTTACAATGTACAAGAAGTATGTCACAACATATAACATTTAAACATTTCTCTCAAACAAGTCATTAGCCCAGTTTATGAGTTTAGATGGATTTAAATAGCATCGCTTGATGGTCTTCTGAAATGTTTTTTAACTAATCTGGATAAATATATATAAATTATTAGCTGCACTCATTAATTTTATGATTTATTTTATAAAACATTTGGTTTTGATTGCTTAGAAAGAAATCATTGCTAATGAATCGCACCTGCCAGTTATCATTGTGAAAAACTGAGTCAGACTCTTTACTATAACCAAAATCTAGTAGACACTTTTTGTCTTTAAAAATAATTTATTATTCTGTAAAGAAAAATGATATGTTAATACTGTTTTTAAAATAATTATTTTTTTTTTTTTTAATATCCACTTTAGGTAATTGGTTATCACCCTTTTCTATCCAAGCTAAAACTCTGGATTGCATTTTGGAGAGTACTGCTCCATTCCTATTGCCACACGAGAATTGGAATCTATACTTGCCAATAGCATAGGTATACCATGCCCAAATAAACACAGCTACCCAGTCTCATAAAATGATTAAAAATGGTAAAAAAAATTATTATTTTGGCACAAATTTATGAAATCTATATTACTGATCTAAAATGGACCTCCAACTTACTACTTTTGAAGAAAACCTTGGGATTCAATATTATTTTTAAAATGTAGTGATTTTAGTCCCATTACTTTTTTAAAGTGAAATCAGCCTTCTATGAATTAGCGAATCTTCACCACATGAAATTTTATATATTTTTGTTAATGAAAGGCATTGTAGCATGAAAATATAAACTTCTCACTATTCATGTTGATAGGTGTTCAGTACAAATTTATTAAGAAATAGCCAGTTTTGACTCACTACTCAAAAGAACTTACAATGAATAAGAGAAGTCAGTTCAAACACACAAGCAAGCCAAACATTTTTTATTTAACTTATTCAAAGTGCTTTTTAGTTATGATAAAGGTCCATTTTTTTAGAAGTACTTGTAAAGGATTTGAGTTTTCTTTCCTTCATTATTTTAACTCTAACGATAACCACTCCTTCTTAGTAGTTTCAACACTCATCGAAATATAAATATAGAAACTCATTTCATTCTAAGAGGGGAATACCTGATTAGAAAATAAGCTTGATTAACTAAATGAAATAGCTTTTCATTTGCCACAAGCCAGCTTTATCCATTCATAGTCCCATCAGATATAGGTGAAGAGGATAAATCAGGATACTCAGTATTAATCGGCAGTCCCTCGTGTGCTGATCAATTATGGGAAGCATATCACTACCACTCTTACCTCCATCTGTCAGTCTCTAGGATCTTTCCAGTGAGACTATCTTGTTTTAATTAATATTCACCCAAATCTGATATTCGTCAGTCACGAATGAGATTTTATGGTTACTATTAAGGCTGTTACTGCAGTACAGATAAAGTGGAATGATTATACATGTTAAAAACTGGATGCATTTTTCATATTTAAGCATACATATACTTAATGCATAAAGATTGTATTAAGCTGCTTTTTAGTGACAATAATATATTACAGATATGAGTGAAATAGGTTTAAGTCATTCAAGCAATGACTCGGATCATCAAGTATTTATCAATGTTTTGAATAAAATATTAATACATTGGAATCAAAACTAAATGTTTAAATAGGTATTGACACATAAGTTTACAGGAATAGCAAAACAAATCACTATTGCAGAATCTTAAATACTAATCTAAAAATTAGTAGTCTTAACTAAAAGTAACTGAAAACAATGTTTCTTCCTTTGTTTTTTTCTTGAATTGGGAATAGAATATTTGGTTGTGAGCATTATTAAAGTAAACGACATACTGAAATGAAACAGGTAGTGAAATAACAAACTAAAGTCTCTTCAACCTCATACTTTTGACTAATCCTGGTTAAAAAAATGTGTTGTCCTGTAATTTTCTCATTTGGAATAAAAAGTAAAATATTTCATTATAAAAATTGTCACATGATGTGAATATTGGCAATTAACTTTTATTAAAAATGATTTGGAATTTAAATAAATAAAGATGTATACCTGTGTAATGAATAAACCTATAATTGGGTCTTATAAATAAAAAATATGGAACAAATTTTCCCATAAAGAAATTGTCGTCTTAATTTTTTTATTCTTTAAAATATTGAGTTCATCACTTAGGAAGTATAAAAGATTTTATTTAGAAATCACAAGTTTTTTTTTTTTTTTAATCTGTCATCATAGTCTTACTTGATTTAAGTCCCCTTAGGATATTACTGATCATTAAGAAAAGAGCTATAATATGCATTAGATATCAATCGTTTAAGACTAGTTCTGTAAAATGCTCTTGTTATTTTTATTATCAGTTTATTTTTATTGTTTTATACCTGATGTGATAGGGCAACCACATCACAATTTATTTTATACCCTAAAACCTTGTTAAAGCTAAAAAACTAATGATAACCTATTATATTAATGTATAATATATTGTATAATGTATATTGTATTATTGATAATGCAATATATGTTCAAATCCTTTATCCCTTTTTTATTTTGTTTCATTTGTGTACTTTTTTTTTTAATTCTTAATGTTTTTACTTTTTTATTATTTTGACATTATAATTACAATCCATAATCAGTTTTAAAACTTTCATTTAATATTTTTTTTTTTTTCACCAAAACTAAATTAAAACTTATTGGTCACATAAATTATACTTAATTCAATTAAAGACCTTTGTTGCCAGAAATCAAATGATTTGGGATACACCCTTCATTAATAAAGTGCACCTTTTATTATATTCGAAAGGTAAATTGTCTTACTCAGTTTCCTAAAGATAAAGAACGATAAGATTAATCTATTTTCCCTTAACCACTTGTTGCAACATATTTCTGTAATAAACTACTTTGGCTTAGAATCATAGAAGTAGCGCCTCTAGATTAAGTTACTAGAACGCTGTTGTTTTTATTAAATGTTTGTTTAATTTGCTCTGTCATGTGTGAAACCTGACTTTATTTTTAATTTCCTCTTTGAAAACTTGATGTCTATGTGTTGTTAAAACCAAGATCTATAACTGTGTATTTATCTATGTAAAAGTTATTTATCTAGAGTAGTATTTGTTTGATGTAACATTGTATAGAAATCACTGTGTATAAATAACACATAAAGAATAGCTATAACAGCATATTTATATATGTATATGTGTATACAAAATGCATTAATATGAAGCTATTCAAAATTTTTTAATAGTTTTTAACAGCATTGGCATACTGTATATTTGTACTACAAAGTTCATAGAACCCGACATATATTTTTAACACTATTTTCATTCATGAGCATTCATACATTTGTATACTGTGTTGAAAAGATTCAAAAAAGGAATAACAAAAATTTAAAACACGTAACTAACATGCTGAAATTATATTTATTTATGATAAAAGATATATTTGTAGAAATTAATATTTTTGTGCACAAAGAAATATTCCAATGATAAAATAAACAAAAACATTTGGCTTTTGTCAAGTACATGTATGTTTTATGTGCTACCAATGTATTACTTTACATCTGAATGTACAAAATGAAGTGAATAAATACAGGAATGTATAATCTATATCTGCTCTAATGATTCGCAACCTTTTTTCTTTGCAGGGTTCATTCCATTTTCAAGAAATTGTTACTTCAAACTCTAGACTGACACACAAGACTGGTGGTGCTACCAATTTGGTAGAGTTTGTGTTTCCTTGTTAAAATATATTTACTTACCAAAGAATGGTGTTAGGGGTTAATAATATGGAGGGAGATGTCATAAGAAGCTTCTGTGACCTTTAGACATCTCTTTAAAACTCTCACCAGGAAAGCAAAGCTGCATCTTTACTGACAAGTATTAGCATCTCCTAATGTATAAAAATTTGTCTGTCCGTCAATAATTTGCAGGGGTCATAGCAATGGAAGAAAAAAATATAGGAGTTAAAAAGAAAAAATATAGGAATTTCGAAAAAAATATTGGATACTAGTTTGTTGGAGAAACCTGAATATATATATTTTTTTTAAAGCAGTTTCCAATCAGTATATGAGATAAATCTCATTATCTTACAAATTTGTCACATGGAACCATAAACAGAATTCAAAAACCTTACAGTGTTATACCTAAGTTAGAAAGTTACATTATTAAATACAAAGTAAATTCATTGAAAGAAAAGAAATCAAGCCTAAGTATAAAAAAACTTAACGTACTATGTTTTTAGAACAAACTAAAAAGTTGAAGCCCATTGACAGTAATGTATTTGAATTATTTTGTATAGCCCTGTAAAAAACCTACAAATGCCACACACACCATTTTCAATTGGGTCACAATGTCAAATTCTAAGCTATGTTCAAAGTTTCAAGTCTCTATCGGGAAGTTACTTTAAAATCAATTACAAGATTCCACTCAAATAGACATACAAGAAAAATGAGTTAATAAAAACACAGTAATAACATAGTAATAAAAAAGTATATTTTGACTCACTAAAAATAAGTTAAAGGTGTCAGTAAAAACATCAATATTTAATAAATATAAAATATTCATAAACAGAACTTTAATAATGTACTACATGTTTGCTGAAAAAACATATGCCAATATTACAGATGATGAAAAGAAATAATTCCTATTTTCTAATTTTTTTTATTAACATATTAAGTTGCACTTCAACTTTTTTTAGTTCTTCTCCCTTTTCAGTAAGCATTTTATGCCCTGACTGTAGAAGGGCTTGTGCAGAGCAAACTTCTGTCATATTATTATTTTGAACTGCTCTTGATAGTCTCGTATCAGCTTCGCCAATTAAAGAATGGCTAGAATCCACTGCTTTTTGTAAATGTTTTTTTTTTTTACTTCTAAAGTTTTCAATTCATCATCACATTCTCTCATATACTTTAAAGCCTCTCCTTCTTCTCCCTCCTTTTTAATTTCTTCTAAATAATCTTTATACACCTTGTGGGCTTCTCTAAAAGATTTTAACATCTTGGGAGAGACTGGAATTTTCGTTATATCACCACATCTGCTTCTGATTTCTGCTTCAACTGTACGAAGACTGTTAATTGTATTTTCTTTCAAAGAAGCACGAGAAGTTGTCACATATCGACGATTTACAGAAAAACCGCGTTCAACATCAGCCTGCCCATGATATATGCTCAATACTGCTTTAATAAGTTTTGAGAGGTACGGATATTTGATACTGCCAAAATTGTTTTTCCGTTGTAGAATAGTACACCAATAATCATCAATTCGTTTGGTGCAACCTGAGGGATTTTCTATATTCACTAAATCATTATCTGTTTCCTCATTCATATAAATTTTCCATTCTTCACATACTTTATCAAACTTTTTTAATTACAGAAGGCATCTGTTCAGCAACTTTTGTTACACATTGTAATGAACGTTGTTCACGCTTGACATACGGATGTAAAAAATGTACATTTTTTAGCAATTCATTATTTAAAGGAAGGTGTTTTAATAAGTAATCGATGACAGCAATAATGAATTTTAAAAAAATATATATATATAGGGGATATAGGAGTTGTCATGAAAATATAGGAGAATATCTGCCAAATTGAGAAAATATAGGAGATATAGGAGGACTATGAGGCCTGAATTTGGTACCACTGAAGTTGGATGGATTTAAATTTTTCCGTACATGGTAAATATAAACTGGGAGATTGCTGTATAGTTATTAGAGTTCCAATGACGAGAAGTGCATCAAATTAAGCATATGGCAACACTAAAATTTGGGCAATTAAAACAATTCTGATGTCTATGGGAACAATTCCATTTGTCCATCATAGAACTCATGTGTAAACATGGCACCTGGGTTCGATTCCATCTCTGATTTAAATAATGTTTCATTAATAAACACAACTATTCTTAAAAGCATATTAAAATTGTACTGTTGATGATTGTACTGGTGATTCTGCTTTTTCTTTCCTCTTAAGGGACTCCCAAATATTTTTTCTTCCAAAAGAACCTTTTACTTTTCATAGTGAATTTTATTGTTTTTAATTCTAAATCTCTGACAATCATTCTTCACAGTTCCAATTTCTTTGTTATTCTGATCTAAGTTGTCACTATCTTCTGACGTTCTTGTCAAGTTCATTAACTTCCTTATGTTTTGATGATACTTAATAAATATATTACTAACAAATTTGCACATGCTGCATCCTGTTGGCAAGCTTCATTGTAATAAATTTTAGAAATAACTAGGCATGAATTCTAGCACTTTCTCTCTTTTAGGAATTACTTTATTTAAATTATTTATTCCAAAAGAAAACTGTAGTAACATGTTTCATTTAACTTTAATATTTCTAGGGGTGCTGCACAATTTACCAAATGTAAACTATTAAATATCATATAAGCATAAGCAAATGTGGGGTTTGGAGTGGTTGATTCTATAACACTCCCAGCAAGTGATCATACTTTACTTTCTATTGGCTCAGATATTTTATTGTTTACTTTAGACATATTTTAAAGGGCACATTTCTTATATTTTATAATACAAAACAAATGCATTTAACAGCTTTTATTTCAGTTAACAAAGTGACCAACTTTTCGTCTGTTTTACAAAATAAAATAAAAAAAAAAAACAAGAAAAGGAAAGGCATTATCGTAATTCATTATCTATAGCACTCAGTGCAAACCCACTTTGTTCTTCCCTAAAAATATTACTTTATCTTTAGTCTAACCAAAGAGTTCTTTAGTAATACAAAGAGTTTTATTTACCTGAACCCTATAAGTCGTTAGCTGAGGTACATTGTCTTGCTTGGGAAACCATAATAAGCAAAAAATAAACTTATATATGGATTCATTGCAAGCATGACGCACTTTCAATTTTCATTAGAGGCTACTAGTAAAGAGTGAGTGAAGTTCGTATTATGTATAAAAATTATTTACAAGTATCTTTCCAAACATCATTAAGAACTATGTAACCATAAACACTTCTTTCCCGCCAAAAGCCGACAGTGGAACAATATTGGTAGCCATGTTAAAAGATAACTTTTCAAAAGTCGCTCTCAAAGTTAAAATACTTGTTTAAACCCGGAAGTGATATATTCAATATGTATGTAGCCACATAATCATTTTAATTACAACATATATCAGAGAATGATTTTATAAACACCGAAAAAATAAGTTGACCACCCCATAACTTCCTGTCTGCATTTTAAGTTAATTCAACATTCTTTATTAAATTATTTATTTCTAAAAATTAATCATGATTCAATAATTCGCATTGCTAGAGAATATAAATACATACTATTATAAAGTGTGTGTAATTAAGGCTTAATTTAATTTAAAATTAGAGAAATGGGGGTCATTCCCAGCAACGCATATTTGATACGAAAACTTTTAATCTTTTGTTATAATTTATTAAAGCATTATTATTAATTATTATCAAGCAAATTGTAGTCAGAAATTACTTTCATTTTATACAGAACATCGTTTAAATAATCCAGTAGCAATTTCGTTTTCGGACCATGTTTTATTTATTATTTTCCTTACAACCCTACTATAAATTGTCTATGCTATAATGCAGTTTAGATGGGGGGAATTTTTAATATTTAAAATATATAATAATATTATTAAGAGTCGGATCGAAAATTTGTATAGAACCAATTACATATATTGCAAATTTCACGTACACTTCCGGTCAAAAGTTTGAGACCACCTATTGTTTACATCAATTAATCTACTTTAATCATGCAAAACCTCAATTTTACCTAATTATCAATGAATAGTTACAAAATATAGGTATGTTATTATTATTTGTATTTGTAAACAAATTTGCTAATTAGGTGTAAGAAAGGTTTGGGACTATCGTAAATAGCAAGAACATAGTTTGATTTAACCTTATTATCACTGAGACTACTAATATGCTAAAAATAAATAAGAATAAACAATGTGTTTGTTGCGTCTGGAGTTTTATTTGCAGTCTAGTAATTTCCCCAAGTGGAATTAAGATGATTAATTTTATTCTTAGTTTGATTTATTGATTTCTAAACTGCCGAAGTTCACTGCACAGGCAATTTTCGTTTCTTTTAAAAAGAATGGTTAAAAAGAAGGAATTTTCCGTTGAATTGCATAGTGTGATCTACACATTACACAAAGAGAAAAAAATCTGTGCACCAAATTGTCGCACAACTGAAAGTTTCGAAAACTGGCTTGCATAAAACAATTGCTGGGTATGAAGAGACACACTCTCATCATGGCAAACCTCGTTCTGGAAGGCCTAGAATAACGTCTGCTCAAGAAGATCAATTTAATATTTTGAAAAGCAAGAGGAATAGAAGACTCACTAGTCCCGAGATTCGAGCTGAGACAAACAGTGCCTTGAAAAAGTCCGTGTCTCTTTCTATCGTGAATAGAAGACTTAGGGAAGCCAATTTATTGGATCGTGTCGGTACGCTAAAACCACTTCTAAGACCAGCCAATAAAAAGGAAAGGTATTTTTGGGCACTTGCTTACAAGGATTTTACTGTGGACGATTGGAGAAAGGTACTTTGGACAGACGAATCAAAGTTTCAGGTGTTTGGAACTAATCGCAGGATTATGGTTCTTCGCATGCCTTCGGAAAAGTTCATTCCTCAGTGCATAATTCCAACAGTAAAGCATGGAGGAGGGTCAATTTTGGTGTGGGGATGTTTCTCAGGCTTTAAGACAAGTGGATATTTTACAAATCAAAGGGATACTTAATAATGAAGGCTAAAAAGACATTTTTAAAAGACAGTGCAATTCCTTCTGGTCTTCGTTTAATTGGTTCTAATTTTATTATGCAGCAGGATAACTATCCAAAACACTCATCGAAACTGTTCAGGGGGTATTTGCAAGACCAAGAAAATGGCGGTATCTTGAAAAATATGAATTGGCCGGCTCAACCACCTGATCTCAATCCAATCGAGCTCCTTTGGGAAGAACTTGATAGAAAGGTCAGAGACGTTGCTCCAACTTCACGAAAAGACCTCTGGGAGCGTCTTAAAAGTTGTTGGGATACTTTGCCATTTGAACCATTAGATAAACTAACAGAAAGAATGCCACGAGTGGTCAAAGCAGTTTTGAAAAGCAAGGGAGGATTTTTTGACGAAAAGAAAGTATAACGGCATTGTATACGGGTATATTTTTAAATTGTGTTTCAATAAAGTATTATACTGTTTATTATATGTTTATAATAAATTGTTTATTCACTTATTTATTGTTTAATTGAAGGTTCCTTTTGGTTTGGTTTATTTTGTTTAATATAATCAAAATTTTTACAAAAAATTGAAGTGGTCTTTAACTTTTGGCCGGCAGTGTACTACAAATGTGTACGTTTTATCATTATCTTCATTATTAACCGAGATATTTGTATTTTTTAGTTTTCGGCATTCAGTAAATTCCCACTTCTACTCGTCATATAAACGCCGCTGGTCACCTCGACACACACTTCCTTCTCGACTACCATGTTTTCCACCTACTCATGTCATATAAATGATAAGCTGTTATATTTTGAAGCACATTATTTTAAGCCTAAGTACTGTTACGAAAACTACGAACATGAAAAACTACACAGAGTTAATCACGTATTTAAGGAATATGAAGTAGATGAAAGGAACCGACCCATGGAAGGACCTGGACTATTGGCGCCAAAGAAAGTTCCCGGACCACCCGTCTGGGATCTAGGACAGTCTGGGCCTTTCTCTTTGATCTTAGCCGCCCGTCTATAAAAGCGGCCCAGCTCGCCATGACAGTCAATTCTTTCCCTTCTTCTTTCGTTTTCTTCCTATCCTATTACAACCCACCCGGTATCACAAGCTACCGGGTCACCCACCCTTTACGAGTTCCATTACACCCATTCAATATTACCACCTCCCTTATAATGGAACGTAGTTTAGCAGAAGGGGAACTATCGCTTCTCACCCCCGGTAGGTCACACTACCTTATTACAACCTATCAAGAAGCGCAGGGTCTCAGATAAAAAAAAAAATGACAGTCAATTTGTTCTCAGTTCTCTTCAAGTGAATAACAGTGCGTTCAGTGAACAGAGCATTTTAGTTTCAGTGCGGGTCAGTGTTTATGTAAAGAACCGCCGTATTTATGTAAAGAACGGTGGAGTGATGTGTTCTTTGTGAATATCAGAGCAGTGCCGTGCTTTTGTGAACTTCAGTGATCGTGAGTTATTGTAATGTGCTATAAGTAGTAATAACGTTTTAAAATTAGCAATTTGGCATGCGGTATGCACGCCCCATACAGCTGTCCGACCAAATAGCCTCATACCGAGTCACGTAATAACATCAGACCCCAAAAAACGTAAAACCCATACAAAAAAAAGTCTGCCACGCAGGGGCTGCGTATTCTAAGCAGATTTCCCAAGTGAAGTTTAAAAATAGAAAAATCTACATACTTTTACGCTTAACGCTACGTGAATATGAAGTCAACAAATGTAAATGACAATGAGAAACCTTTCAGCCAATTTACATTTTAATAACCTCTACAACGGAAAGCGTCTGAATTGTAAACAAACAGCTCAGCCAACCTCTCAGAAATGAAAGATAGAAATATTCTTGACCATAAAGAAAAACAATTACTGAAATGTTCTTAAGCACACTAAAAGTTTAGCATGTTTATCAGAATGTTTCTCTTTATTCTTCAACACATTTATTATTATTATTATTTATTAACGCCATTTTTTGCAACTAAGGCTAATTGGGCCGGGTTATCTACATTACCACCCTTTTCTAGCCAGGGTGGGATTTTATGATGTTATTTAATGAATTTCATCACTAAATAATTCTTCAACACATGACTGCAAAACAAAAGCCTATCTTATTTATAAAACATATGTTTTACACCTAACCCTTTTCTTACAATTACAGAGAGATATAAATATAAGAATCGTTCATTATAATATTCACTCCCTAACATGAAGTATATCTGAATATGTTATATTAATTTTATTGAAAACTATCTAATATATCAAGTGCATCAATTTCTAATTGTTATAATTATATTAATAATTAATATATTATAATTTGGGTATTATTAGGTATAAGGGTTATAAGAGAGGCTTGTAATGAAAACTTGCGATATTTCGTTTCCTATTGACTTTTCGACATAGATGCACATAACAAACGTTGTTTACTTTGTTATTTAAAGTAATATTTGTTATAAACATTGTTTTTGTACACCGACGTATAAACGAGATATACGCTAAAAACTATAGCGGGAGTCAACAATTTTATTGGGCACAAATGACAAGCGAATTAAACAAAACTAGGTATGTGAATTAGCGTCCACTCCTCCATGAAATTAAGCTCTTTCAACATTTCTATGGGTGAGGAGGAGGGGGGGGGGCTCTTTATTTTCACTAGAAATAAATTCTTTTTTTATTTATAATGGGAATGTAAACTATAAAAGCATTTCAATTATTCAATTTTTATTACGTATTATTTAAACAAAGTCATTCTGAATTTACACACGGTGTGAGGAATCAAACTCTTTAATTCTGGTATATATTATCTTATTTCCTCCGATATGTTGACATTATTGAAACAACTATGTGCTACATATAACTATTAAACGTTACTTGGTAACGTCATTATTACTTTACAATATGCGTTTAAATTCGATTTAATTGTTTAAAGTATTATTTAAGTTCCTGGGAGGTATACGATTTCTTCCACCCCACCTCACATTTTCAATATAAATTATATTATTTTTAGGTTACCATCACTTTTATTTATTTCCACTAGATAAATTAGAAAATTTCAACTCTTTTTTGTTTTGAATAAATAATATAAGTAAAGCAATAACCCTCATGCAGAAGAGGAAGTTACACAGAGGCTAACACAGTTAATTGTGTTAACTTATTTCCTGTTGAATTTTGGCATTATTGGAATTTCTTTCTACTTACAACAGACTATTACTAAACAATGTGCAGTTGGAGTGGTTTTTGACAGAAAATATGTGCATTATAGATAATATTTAATTATAATAACTGCTACCCATGATTATGATTTGTATTATTCACGGTATGTCAAACAGTGGAGAGCGATAGATTGGGAACTCGTTTTCATTTACTCTTTTAAACTAAAATTTCTATTCTATAAGTTTCCTACAGTTACCTGCCCTTTGCAGAAAAATATTGCCCCCAGGCGGGAAGTATACGTGTACATATTGAAGCCTTGCTATAATCATATCCTCATTATTCAGCCACTAATGATTTCCCAAGCAAAGCCGGGTACCTCAGCTATTATATAGTACATACATCCACACAGACATTTAAAAATCATTTATTCCGTTTAATTAGAATTTGATGAATGCAAAATTAGTTAACTTTATGTAAAACATTCTAGAAAGACAGTTTTCTACTATCAAGGCATTGTATTTCATGGGACTCTGATATTTATTTTTTTCGAAGTCATGCCTTGTGATATGCATAAGAAGTTTCAATCTCCTTTTTTCCATGGCATTGATACTGCTTTTGCTTCCACTTATCTTATTTAGAAGTTCCACGTTGGATTTATTTAGAGTCCAACTTGCTGTGATTGGTCGCCAGATCCACATTTCCCTTGCTTACAATCTATTTTATTACCTTTTGTGGTGCGTCCAACTTTCGCTCTATAAAAGAGCACACTCCGTAAGAAAATTTTTTTATCATATCCATGCTTATATATTATTATTTAAAATACTCATTTTGCTTTGGAAGGCTTGTTTAGCAACTGTTTTCAGCTCTATCATCATTGACTTGAGTGATGGTGTTCCCTAGGTAACAAAACTCCTTCACTTTTTCAAGTATAATGTTTCCAATTCTAATATTTATATTTTTTTGGCTTTATTTCTTCTATACAATAAACTTTTGTTTTATGTGCATTTATCTTGAGTCTAAACTGATCTAGGACTTCCTTTAGGACATGCAGCATTCTATTCATTTCTACTTAGGACTGTGCCACCAGTGCAATGTCATCTGCAAATGTGACACAATGAATGGATTTACCGTTAATCTGGATACCTTTGGTTGTTTCTTTCACTTTTGACTCTTCAACAAACATTGAACAGATAAGGTGACAAAGGGCATCCTTGCCCTACGCCTTTCTTAATTCTAGCTTCCTTTTGCATTCATTAATAATGTTTTGTGTAATTGACATTTCTCAATATTCCAAATTAACCATCCGTCTTTCCAATCTGTTCTGGATCCTATCTCTCCAGGATAACTCTTAGAGCTAGGATAGCTTCTCTTCCGGATTGGAATCCAAATTGATCTTCTACATAGCGATCAATTTTCTCTCTTAGCCTATTTTTAATTATACTTACAATATTTCAGAGGCATGTGAAAGAGTTCTGTAATTACTGCAGTTCATTGTGCAACTTTCTTTTAGAAATAATGATTGTTTGACTTCGGGTAAACTCAGTAGGAATATTTCCATTTCCATAACAATTTGTGATTACACTGAATGTCTTCATTTCACCCCTCAAGTTTTAAAGCAGTTCAGCTGGTATACCATCGACCCCAGTTGCTTTTTAATCTTTCAAACTCTGAAGAGCGTGATATTTTCTCTAATACTTTTCATCAGTGGTTTTCAGAATCACTGCAAAGTTCTTCAATATATTCTCTCCAAGGTCACATCTTTCATTATTATCAAATACTGTTCAGCCATTTCTGTTTTTCACTATTTTAGACCTACAATTTGGTCTGAACTACAAGGGTTTGATTTTATTGTATGATTTATCAGTTCTTCCCAATTTTTTGTCTTCATCAACTTCTTATGCAATATCTTTACTCCATTTTTCCTTCTCATCTCTACATTTATTTATAATCTTATTTTTAGGCTTTTGTAATTAGTAATAATCACTTGGATCATTTTATTTGTTCATTGAATTTTTCAGTTCCTTTGTTACCTGTCCTTGAAGGATTGAAATATAATTATTTTCTCCTGTAAATACAAAGATCCGATTTTCCATTTGTTATTCAATCATTCAAAAAACTCAGAAGGTTTCTAAGTAATTTCTCTGTCAACTATCCTAGGGTACAACATAGACTTCAGTAAAAGTCATCTGCACACCTATTATTGATCAACTATTATTTATATAAAGGGTTGGAACCGCCAGTATAAATGATACTGCTGTCATACCTGTCAGTGCAGTCCGTCGTCACTAGCTGATGGTCGAGTAGAGTTGGCAAGCGCTTTCGATGCAAAGGCACCATCTTCAAGCCGTCTAGTTGTACTCACAGTTGAGTACAGCTACTGACTTCAAGATGGTGCCTTCGCATCGAAAGGGCTTTCCAGACGTACTCCATCATCAGCCAGTAACGACAGTCTTCACCAACAGATATGACAACAGTATTATTTAAATAATTGAGGTGTTAACTACTGGAACAAGAAAATAGCCCATGTTCCAATGCTTGACACCCCCTATCAACTAAATTTTGTAGTATTGTCAATTTGGAAGATAAATAGGCTGTCTATAAGAAATCCTTCGAAGGACAGCTCTTTCTTTTCTTGTTTGATCGCCGATGGCCATTATTTTCTCCGTGTGGCTACCGAATTGGTTTCAAAGGTAGGCTGGATATTACTTACTAGTACTGTGGTAAAATCTAAGTCAAGAGTTTCTGAAATATGTTCAAAATGCTTGGGCTAAAAATAAATAAAATACCTTCGATGAATTTGGAATTAATTTGTAGTACTGTTATCATTAACTAATAAAATATTAATAATAAATTAAATAATAAAATACAATTAAAATGGTGGCATGAAATCAAAAAGACTCAAATTAAATATTTAAAATGTATATAAGTATGTACCTGTATATAACATATGTATATATATATATATATATATATATATATATATATATATATATATATATATATATAATATTTTAATTTACAAAACATTCAATTGATAAATCAGCTCTTTATATTGTTATACTTATTTAACATATGTTTAAAGTATAATAAGACACTCTTTCTTTGAGAATAAAAATATTTGATTTTGCCTACACATTAATTCAACCTTTTTACTATAAATACTGTTAACAGCGGATGTACGAATATTTTTATTGGATCTAATTTACTACATGAATTACTAGTGAGATTCTGGTAAGTTGTCAGGCTGTAGGTATTTATAATTAACTGAGCAAACCATGTAGTACTTTCTTGTTCATTGACATTTTATTCAATTCCTAAATAATAGAAGTTAAACAAATTCATTCAAAAATAATATATAAATATAATTGTACAGGAGAATCATAGCTTAAAATGTATAGTGGAATATAGATGAAGAAAGTATATACAACTTAATTAGCAGTACATAGACCACTCTAATTTATCACAGATTCAACTTAATAACTAAATGTATTATAATTTGAACAATATATGAATTTACAAAATAAACTGTTGAATACTTTAAGAATTTAAAACTAATTATTGTGAAGATACATTGCCTTACAATAATATATTTTCAATATTATCTCTTGAAATTAATTTTTTAAAAGAAATGTTCTCTTTGGAGCCATACATATATTAGAAGACAGTAATTTATTTATAATTGAACTCAGGGAAACATTTTATAGAATGTGATCATTCATTTCTGTTATTAGAAAGCTAGTACTATCCCATTTGTTTGTATTAGGATGACACAAAAATAATGTAGGTTTTCACCCCTGCTAAATTTGAAGGTAACTGTATAAAGCAGAGCAAATTCTTATTATTAATTTAAACGTATATCATGAGAAAACTTGTTCTATAATCTCTTTTAATTCAAAATTCAACAATAAAATCAATTTGTTCAGTCTGTTTAAAGCCTTGTATGAAAATGTGATTTTCATAAAATTTATTTTTATGGATTTAAATAATGTGCAGCACTGTACAAAGTACTCAAAAATACGAATGAAGCGCGAGATCACTGGACTATTTATGAATGTGGATTACGGTATCATTTTCAGAAGTTTCACCGAGGAGACTGCACTATTGGATGACAAGGAAGATGACATTCTGTAGTTGGCAATGACCATCTGAAGTCTGTAGCAGACAATCAAAAACACATTGGAAATTTTGGAAGTACTCAGCAGAACTAATCCACCATTCGTTACCTGGAGGCATTAAGTTAAACAAAAAGCTTGCCATATGATAGGAATAAAATCTCATAAAGTACTTGGATACGATTAAGTCAAAGGCTATAAAAAAATAAATCACTAAGACATTTTCTCGAAATACATCTAAAAAAATTCTCAGTCACAATATGGAGGTCTACTTTTGGTAACATACTCTTCAGATTTATAAATTGTGGTGATACTCACTGCCGACTAGCACTGTCAAGAAACTGATGTTATGCAATGGAAGGTGAAATGTTTTTGCACAATATAATTGGAAGATGCCGACATTGATATTCATGAGAAAGCTCTTCCACACTTTGTACAACCATTGCCTATTGTCTCCTTACTAATTTCCACATTATCCTACTCCTGGGCATCTTGTTATGTGATAAAAACCTTTGAAAGCAGGGTTCTATGAAAAAGGCTTTTCATGGGTTACTTCCTTCCAAGAATCAGAATTTATTTTCTGCTGGAATAAGTAAGCTTGGCAAAAGTGATTCTGATGGAAAATATGTGATATATATATATAATAACTATCTATAACTTTTATAGACAGAGATCATTAGTCAACCCCTCCCCCCAAGTTAAGTAATGACGGATTTGTGATTGGAGTTTTATTAGAAATTGATCAATTCAGCATACAGCCCCTGTTAACCAAGGAGGACCTGGGATGAGTTGTCTCTAGTAGACTGACGGGCCTAATTATGATCGGGGGGTCAGTGGTTAATTCACCCAGCTTGCCTGTGGACAGGACCTAAGAGATTCATAACTGTTATTCAATCCGAGGGGCTTTAAGTCATATGTACTCACAAGAATCTTGCTAATACACAAGTACAACGATACTAGCATGTTCTGGTAGTGAACTCGTAAACTAATGTTATCGCTTGCCGGGGATCATACCTTCATCATACTGAGAGTCATGGAAGACGTACTAACATGGTAGTATCCTATGTGCGTGTGCGTGTCTGTGTGTGTGTGTGTATATATATATATATATATATATATATATATATATATATATATATATATATATATATAATGAATGTATCATTGATTTAGCATATTTTCAATAAACATCAAAAACCTGCATTGCTTTTGTATCAACCTGATAAACTGTAGTCACAACAATATAAATACAAAAATCATGTCATGTATAGATCTAACTCCAATAATTGATTTCCCTTCAAGGAAATCTGCTGAAAAAGTATAGTTACCTATTACTGTTTTGGCCTTGAAAACATAATTTTCGTACACATTTTCCAACATGTTATCTAGCTCTCTAATAGTGAGGAATCATGCTCAATCCTCATTGTAATTGTTGCTTTTTGAGTCATTGGACAACATGAGCAAATTTGAACAATAATCATAGACTATAATTTTTGAGTTACATGTAAAAAAGGTTAAAACTTCAAAACATAACAAAAAAGAATTCTACAAAACATTAGTGAGCTAAAAATGACTTAAATGATATTTTGTAATTCTTTTATATGAAGTACAGTTTAAATGTGGTTTAATACATATTTTCAAAATCATCACATAAATAAAAAGTAATGTATTAATTTAATGGAAGAAATTAGCGTTACTATTAGTGAAGTCCATGCTAACACTTTATTTATGTATACAGCTGTATAGCTTGCGTGATAAAGAAGATTATATAGCTCTTCATTTAGTTTGCCAATCTCCTGAAAAAAAAAATATTAACAACTTCATTATTAAACATTGAAGTAAAATGGGTTGTATTGATGCAGTAAGATATTGTGAGGAGTCACTAGAAATAACTACTGCAATCAATGTTATTAAAAATTTTATTATGCCTAATAATGATGTAAGAATAATTTCTTACTATTTCCATCCATGCTATTGGTAATACAGTTCCATTTGGAATGGAGTTCAGACCACTCAAGAAAGGACAGTGGTAGACTTGTACATTCACTTGAAACCTTGATTTGCTTCCAAGAGGAATTCCAAGTGTCTGAAAAAAGGGATAATGGAAGGACTTAATACAAGTCAGAAATACCTAGAATATATCTACAAACCAAAACAAAACATTAGATAATTCAATTATAAAAAGTCCAAAAATTCTTAGAGCAGATACTATTTATTACATCAGTTATTTATTCTAATATTACTTTACCTTGTGAATGTCTAAATAAAATCTATGTTTTTCAATATCAGGTGAGAGTCCTGTGACATTTGTTCTCAACTCTGGGTCTCCATGCAGGAAATGAGGGTAAGATACCAGAATAGGAGCTCCTAAAATACAAAAGATAGATGAATGACATTTACATATGATCCAGCAAGATGTAAAAATTTACAAAAAAAAAAAAAACTTGCTTTCTTAATTAGTTCTTTCCATCAGGCATACACTTTTATAATTTCATTCATCTGTTTATCATGATAATGACTAAATTATTAACCCTCACCAGACATATTGCACTAGTTCTATCAGTAAGTAAGAGAAACCCAAGAGTATTCAGGCTTTATCTTTCTACCCTCCCACTATATGGTAGATGAGCTTTAACCTTCAGCATAAATGTCTTTTTCATGGCAATTTTACACTTATAAGTATAGCAAAATCTCCCATTTAGCAGATTTCTTTTAAAGGAAATCAGTTGTTGAGGCAAATTTCAAAACATTTCTCCAAGTACCCATCAATACTAGTCAGGACGAAAATGAAATGTGTTAAATATATATATATATATATATATATATATATATATATATATATATATATAAATACACACCCACATATATATTTGTTTATCACACTAGTGGTTGCCATTTTTTTTTGGTAGTTACCAAACTCGATGTATAAAGGTTTTATGAGAAATTAAAGATCAAGTTTGTTATTGGCTGAAGTTTACGAGGGGGGGGGGGTGGTTTTGTAGTTAATACCCAACTGTCCTCTAGACCATTGTATATTTTGGGATTCAGCCTTTAGTAAAAGTAGTCCCAATTCTAGTTATCCAATTTCTAGTTTTAGTACCTCAATCACTAAATATCTCATGTAAAGCAAAAATATAAGCTTTTCTGTTTACACTGGCTTCTTCCTATGGGAGAAATAGGGAATAGATGGTGAAATGAGATTGTCAGCTCATCATATTCTAGCATATGTGAAATCTGCTTAGTTTATGCATCATCTTTGTGACAGACTTTCTTCCAGATTTATTTAAGTATATTCTACTACATGATTTTCTTTTAGTTTAACCTTAAATGAAATCTCCTGTTGGGGTTGTATTCATGCTGTGATTTTTCGAAGCCACCAATGCTACCCATGAAAATGAGATCCATCCAAATTTATTTATGTAAACCACCTGTGTTATAGATCATTGATGTGTTGAAATGTAAAGATGTGAATAGACTAAAGTACTAAATAATCTGTGAATTTTCATTATAGACTGAAAAGATCATTTCTATTCATCATTGTCAAGGTTCTAAAGCAGGAATTGTAGACAGTGTTCAAAATAAATTTTTGGCCGAAAAAACTGTGTTATACATAGATTATTGGTTGAAATATTATTATATAGCCATTTAAAATATCCAACTGCAAACACTAACTACGAACTAAATAATACGTTTCTCTACTGTAAGCCCATGAGTGCAAGTTAGAAGTAATAATTTAAATTTTTATACTACAAAAATAAATTTCTAATATTGAGAAATTGTATTCTAACCCCAATTTATACTTTTCATCGTTATGATAAAAATCAATATTAATGAAAGTATAGATGAACAAAAGTTAAGTAAATCCCCCTCCCCGGACAACACAAATAAAATTGATTCATAATATAAACTTACCAAAGGAGCATACTGATGTGCTGAAAGTACCAGATGGAGGACATACGTTTTCCCGACAGTAACAGTTATTTTCTTCATTTTCAGGCCCAAATGTATATAAGTTTTGGGGGAGTTCAAACCTCTTCACAGGAAATGATTGTGCATACTGTAAGCAAGAAATATATATTCTTTAATATTAATGTTTATTATAAATTACTATGTATGGTCTCATGTTGAATAATGAATGTAAAAAAAAAAATACAATAAATGTATTTGATGGATTCCATATTACTTTCGAAAAGGGCTGCCATTTAATAGCAATTCCTGTAAATCACGAGGAATAAAAAGATGGTTCCGTTTTCTGCAGCCTGTAAGTAACTGTTTAATAAGTGTGTCCTATCCTTGTCATCAAAACTGCTTCCTCATGACAAATTTCTATAGCTTGAATCCAAAAGTCGGGTAGCAGATTTTATACTTCTAAATTTATCTGCTGCATATTGAATGAACTAATGTCCTGCTATTTGTCATCATACTTGACCTTTAATTTCTGGATCTGTGTCTAATATTGTGATGAAATCTATGGTTTCTCTGTCATAGATATATGACATAGGCATAGGACATCAAGTCGTGTTTAGTCATCCTATTTTATCATCTCCTGGCAAAAATACTATTATAACTTCTCCACCAAACTCGTTTATTGTTCCAATTTACTCTCTGATTTCATCACAAAGAGAGTTTATGGTATACAAATTTTACAGGAAGATTATAATTATGAACTCAATAATTCAAAGAGTCACTCATCGACAAACAACAACTCTCCTTATCAACAAAGGAGTGTTAATAAATACCATAAATATAATAAATACCATATTTAATTAATTAAAGTAGCTTTGGGCGAAAAACAAATAGGAAATGAAATATTATGCTTATTCTTTTCTGGCCTCCATTACAACCCTCCCTCTTGTTCTTACCGAAGAATGTTATTGTAGCTTATAATCTAGTAAGAGTTGGTGCTAGCTCACTGTTTTTTGTTAAGTTTCGTGTAGCCAATTGTCCCCTTTAAATTGTTAAATTTAAATTGTCACATTTAAATTGTTAAATTGTTGTTGTAGTATTTAATGTACTATCTTGTCTATACTTCGTTATACAACAAAAGTGCATATAATAAAAGTTACCTGAAATAACGAAATAAACAACTATTTTTAGGTACATGTTTGCCCATAAAGGAAACAGAAATGGTGATATTTCATTTAATGCCTCCCTTACAAACCCTGTTTATTCCTAAAATGTAAATATACCTTACAAACAATGGCTTGTCTGGCATAATCAAGGAGGCATTAATACTACATACAGAATTTCATTGAGTTTGGATTAGTCTTTATTAGTGTATATCTCCTTTAACCTTTGTTTTACGGCAAAAGTGCACATATAAAAGTTACTTTAAATAACAAAATGAACAACTTTTGTTTTGTGGATGTTTGACCTAAATCCAATTGGTAGACAACCAATGGTTTTTCATTTGAGGCCTCTCCTATAACCCCCACTACTGATTGTCTCAGAATAGCCTAAAGCCAAAGTTGCATCAGTAGTAATACACGTACTAAGCTTAATAAAATTTGGTTCAGTAGTTTAGGCATGAAAAGGTAAAAATCAAACTAACAGACACCAAAGCCAAAAATTGTTCATATTGTTTCGATTCCATGAGAAACGAAAGAGTATCATGAAATTTTGAGAAAAAAAATCAATGTACAGACAGACGTTACAATTTTATACACACACAAATATGTTTTTGTTCAACTTCTTCATAATCACTGTGAGTGATTTTGATGAAATTCTTGTTCTCAAAACTGAATCAGTTTCTTCATTTAAATGATCAAAACAGATATTAGGTGAGAGTGGAAATTCTGTTGAGTTTGATGTATAATAATTGATAATATCACCTTGACTGGGATTGTATTTATTATATCAGAATTATCTTTAGATCCAATCATCATCATTTCTGTAAAATAATTGTTATTTTTGCAATGCTCGTATAAATAAATAACCTAAAATCATTAGTCTCAAACTTTTTTTTTACTTTTTTATTGATTTACACACTTGTTTCTTAAATAATATAATAGAAACACTTAGTGGTAGCTAAACATTAGATTCAACAGAATTTAAGAAAATGCAAATAAAAACTAAGGAATCAGTTACATACCGTCTCTTCACCATAATAAACCAGAGGTATTCTTCTACAAAAGCCTTTTACGTAGACGTACAATCTTTGAGCATCCTTAACAATATTTCCTGGAAATATGCTCCCATCTCCTCCTGTTAGAGTATTGCATTCATCAGTGCGCCAGTAGTCAAGTTCTGAGACACCATCATAGTTGGAAACAACGCCTATTCCATTCAAGTCTTGGGAACCTGTTCCAATGGTTACTCTCTCAAAACTAAGGCCAGTCCTCTAAAATCAGGAGTTATTGTGATTAAACCAGTATTTCTGTTTCATATATTAGTAATACATTATTACATAACTGCAAAAATATGGAGGAGTAAATGAATGAAACGTGGCTTCACTAGCGATAAATGATGGATACAAAGAAGAGAGAGTCACTGACACTATTAAAAGGAAATCCATTAATATATGGAATCTATTGAGTTTCAAATAAATATGCAGATCTTGTTAGAAATTTGTTGAATAAAAAAAATCAGGTGTTTGTAAATATTTTTAATCAATTATATATACTCTTATCTAATACATATTTTTAAGTTATTTTAAATTTTTTCCTAAGGATTTTAAAGTCATCAGTTTTTTGAGCAATGAATTTTTTTTTCTAAGCAGACCTCAAGTGTTCCAAATTGTTTCTTTTTATTATTCTTGTATGTTCCTTTTTATTCTTATGTATAAAAAAGGTAAGCTGAATAAGGTTATTCGATTCCTGCCTGGGCAACAGGAATTTATTTAGTGACGGAATTCATTAAATAAAATCTTTAGTTCCAACCTGGCTAGAAAAGGGTGGTAACCTCTAAAGAACCCGTCCCAATTAACCTCAGTTGCAAAAAGTGGGCCTTAATAAATAATTTAATAATAATAGGGTTGCTAGAGGTCTCTAATAATTTTTGTTATGTCTGTAAAGTTACATGAGGAGAGTGTAATCTGGACAAAGAACTATGTCATTGCAATTAATCACAGCACTGCATAATGTTGAATCAAAAGTTTTAATGGCTGAATGAAGCTGAAAATGATCACACCTTATCAACCCCATGAACTACACAACATTTATTTAAGGGATTTGTAAACTGCGGGTTCCTGAGTCTGTCACAGATTTTTCTTCACTAAATATTTTTTTAAAGTGCCCCTTACCCTTACTACTCCTAACCATACCAGTTATCAACTTCTTTAAAAATTTATCAATAACATTCCTTTTGAGGATAGAATAGCTGATGGATCTGTTCAGTCATTTATGTTTCTGTCAAGACGCCCTGGACTCATATATTGCTTCCAGAAGCATACTGTAGTTTTAAAACCTTTGTGACAGTTGTGCGAGATATTTCAAGCCAGTGTTCAAGATATGGATTAGGTAATAGGATAGGGTTAGTGGTGTATTTGAAATAAAATTACCACAACTGGACATTACATTCTTCAAAATCATTATTGTCAACCGCATTCCAACAAACTTTGATGAGAATTTTACATTCATGAAATTAAAAATCATTAATGATTTTTTTATTTTGGCTTAAGCTATTCGAAGTAAGTAAAATACCTCAACTGGTGCATGAAAGCAACTTAACTAATCTCTTTTCAGTAAAAGTAAAAATATATCTATAAAGTCAATCAATTTAATAAGGTAGATATTAATTCATCATCATACGATTACCTCCTCTTTAATAGATATATCTTTAAGACTAAACAAGAACTGAAGAGCTGCCCAATTTTATGAGGCTGTCCAGGTAAAAAGAGACAACTATTCTATCAATAGAAAAATTGATAAAAAGGGCATTTAATATTTCAGCCCATGGTACAAATATCAGTAATGAAAATATCAAAATATACTTCATGTAATGTGCAGGGCGTGAGAGTTTCCATACCCACTTTAGATATATTGTGTATATTTGAGTATTAAGCGAGTTTTCATATTCATTAAGGAGGGGTATTGTAAAATTCTTTGGAAGTATGATTATGCTGTGTGTGGTGGCGAGATATGCCAAGATGGATTATATTCATTTTTATCTTAAACCCCTGGGAGTTTCCTCTCGCTCCTGCCAGTACACAAAATGATTTTACAAAGTGAAGATCTACCTGAATCTATTTATTAAATTTTTATTCACATAATAATTGCTGACATTTATGTAAGTACAAAATTGTATTTCTAAGAAATCTGATAACCTGTGAACTTCATATTTTTTTTTTTAACTACCAATGACAAATTCATTTTCCAGCAGGATTTTATCATATTCTTGAACTTGTAATTATTACAAGAATAATTATATATAGAAATATCGAGAATACCATTGTAATTAGTACTTAAGCCTTAGTAATTGAGAATAGATGTTAGATCAATAACTTCAAATCTCAAATAACTTAAAATTATTTGTTTCATATATATTTATATTTATAATTAATCGTAAGATATTGATTTATACATAAATATACTTACAGTTCCTAGGAGTCCAAACCGTGGTGGAGCATTTCCATTCAGTAAAGAGGAAAGCCTACGAGCTACTAAAGAGAAGCTATCATCAAAACCCATTACAAAATCTTCCACTCGCACGGGTAAAAATGGTCTTGTATCCAAACCTTTCAGAATAGCTGCTAACCCTATCTGAGAGATGAAGTGTCGCTTTAAACCCGCTGCTGCAGCACTCTATAAAATTAATTAAGCAATTTAATATATATATATATGAAATATATGTCTATATAAAATATATGAATATCTGTTAGTACTTACCATAAATGGAACGTTTGGAGTAAAAATTTTGTCTTCAAGTGATCCATTAGATAAAGCATAATCAAATTCATGACTTCTATTTTCAGAATATGTCAATGACCCATTAATGTGAAACTCAACATTTACTTTTTCAACCCTCTCTCTGTAAAAATTATAATCATGCATCAAAGAGAGCTAAATAATTCTTATATTGGCTTAAGGAGACAGATAGAATTGAATAATTTATTGCTTCACAGTAATACACTCTGATCGGATTTTTAGCAGATTTCCCTTCAGGGAAATCAACTATTGAGGTCTTACTCATGACTTCGAATAATTTCTTCAAATGTCCATGGATCCTACCCAGAAGATAACGAAAATGAGGTCCGTTTTATATATATATGTTTGTTAACGCTCTAGCAGACGCAATATTTGTTTGATCGTTACCAAACTCGATATTTAATTGTTTTATGTAAAAAGGAAGATCAAGTTCGTTAATGGCTGAAATCGGAACAGTGGGAGGGGGATTTTTGAAAATTCGAAATATCTCCGTTATTATATGTCGGATCGAAAGATTGCTTAGAACCAATCTTATTGTAAATTAAATTTAATATAAATATTGTCATATACACTTTTTCTCTATCTTGAATATTAACCGAGACATTTGAATTTTTATGAAGTGTGTGTGTGTGGCTATTGTCCTAAGTTTCCGGATTAGTTTGGCCGTTTCTGTAACTGTTCGTGACTGGTGTAACCTAACCGTTCTTGTCTTCTAACCTTTTACTTTGTGAGATTTATGCAAAAACGTTCTGTTCATCCGCCCCCATCCTTCTTTCTTTGTTGGACCTCAAAAAGTTTCAGTTATTACGTTATACGTTCTGTTGATGCCCTATTTGTTTACAATTCATAAACTGTTTCCGTTAGGAGCTTATTAAAATTAACTGAGCGATTACTCATTACCGTTTGTATTTACTCAGGGTGGTGTAGTGTTAGCAGTATGCAGATTTCTCTATTGTAAACCTTCACTTGGAAAATCTGCTTAGTTTCCGCAGCTCCTGCGTGACGGACTTTTCTTTTCCACCCAGCACTTGTCATGGTGACTTGAATTTCTGCCTTTCCTCCTCATCTTCTTCTTTTGGTTACATTTTATTATTTATTAGCAGATTTACCTTAAGGGAAATCAGCTATTGAGGTTGTCCATATGGCACGATTATCTTGATCAATCCTACCCAGGAGATGACAAGAATGAGACTAAAACTGCACACACAAACACAGGAAAAATAATTTGCCACACAGGTACTCCCCTAGCTAAGCAGATATTCCCCTATTGAAATGATAGTGTCATTTCTCATTCTCTTCTCCTCTCTCACGAGAAGAAGTCTATTACTAATAAGTGTATGCAAGGAGAATTTAACATTTCAATTGTTTCCATCTATTTTATATGGCTAATTGCGAGGGGTTCATTACAGGTTTTACTATCATTTTTCAGCCATGGTGGGAATAAAGATTTTATAAAATAATAATAAATTTCTACTGCTGAATGTATTAAGACATATCTTAACTCAGATGGTTAATCTGAGCCATTTGACATTTCAGCTAGACATACGATTTTAACTTATCAACTTAGATGTATGACTAACCTCTCTTGACATTTTAGCTAGAGATAAGGCATTAATGATGTAGTTATTTAAGTGAAAATGGCATACTTCGGTGTGGGGGGTTAACAGAAGGCTGAAAGAAAAAAATACTCACTCACACATGTATATGTATGTATAAATTGGTTGGTATTCAGATATTTTTGACCCCTAGGTATAATCAATGCACAGATGCGACACTTTCATTGGAGAAAGTTTTCAAAAACTGCCCCATGTGTACCAACTTAATAGCTAATCTCCCATAAAAAAAGCCTGGTAAGTTGAAAAAACAGAAGCCTACCATTGTTAAAGGCCAAAATTAGTTTGGCACAAGGAAAGGGAGCTACCAAATGAATTGAGCTGCAAGACCAGATTTATTACTTTAATTCACAATTAATTAATAATTGTTAACTTAAGAGTTGTAGTAATTAGAGTGCAAAATGCATTATTTTTTAAAACTAACAGTTTTCAAACTTTACCAGTTATCCATTTAAAAGAAACTTATATTTAATAATAGAAATCCTGATTTAAATTCAAAAGCAACATATATGTTATGAATAAGACCAAAGTGCTAAATTATACTTACTTGAACACATAGGGCCCTAGTTCTTCAACATGAGGTTTCTCATTACTGATTCTATCTATATTGGTATAGTTGAATGGGTAAATTGAAATAATAGTGTCAACTGCTGGCTTCTTCCAATGATTGTATATGTATCCCCCATCTTCAAATGTAAGGACCTGTAAAGTGAAACATTTAGAATATTAAAAAAAAATAAAAACCAGGTTTCAGTTTTCGCACATCGCCATCAATACATAAACCTCTTCATGAACCGAATATTAAATGCACTCTGCACGTTTCCTGATTGATTGGCTCTTGACAATTCCATTGTGCAATATAAGTTTAATTAGGAAATTAATTATATCAAAAATTAAGCAATTATAAATAGTATGATTATTTGGATTCATCCTAAGTCAATGGTTGAGGCACAGAAAACTATAAAGATGTAAGGCATTTGATAAAGCCTGTAAACTAGAGGTTGCGTAAACTAAGCAGATTTCTCACATGCTGGTACCACACTCTATTGATCCCTTCTTGCCATATAATTTCTATTTCTAAGCAAAAATCCGATGACTAGAAGTGTGGTTTAACTGAAGGAAGAAAACTAAAAATACCAAATATCTCAGTAAATTTTCAAAATAGGGAACAAATTTATACAACCACATTTATCGAACATTACATTTATAATAAGATTGGTTCTATACAATATACAACTTTTCTATCTGACTATAGTACCAGAGATAATTGCAATTTCCAAGTTCCCCTCTAACCCCCCATCCCTCCCTCTGGTCCGATTCAGCCATTAACAAACTTGGTCTTTGGTTTTACGTAATATGTTTAAATATTGAGCTTGGTAAGGACCAAACAAATGATGAGTATAACCCCCAAAGGGAAACCTGCTTAAAAGAACTGGATATCGAAATATGAAATAGTTTACCACATCTATATAAATATAACTAACTGTTTGATTGATTATTTTATTTAAATTTGGTGGGCGAAAATTTTGTTCATGGTTAAGATCATTCTAAAAACAATGACATGAAAATTACAACTTTTGTCTGTCTGTGGGCACTTAGAATTACTTGAAAAATTTCAATGGACTTATATATTTGGAACAATTAATATGAAGTGAAAAAACACTTTTGGGCTTCTTAATCTTTTCAAATATTTACTATTTTTCTTTTATATATTGTTGTAAAATGTACTGGAAGTACAAAAATTATTTTATTAATTTTTATGACAGCCTGTTTGTTTGCGGTGGAGATTGTTTTGTACTGTAAATAAAGCCATAAATAAATTTACGTTGGTGTAAGGAAACTCCTAATTAGTAAAGTTTCCTTACACCAACGTAAATTTATTTTCCTTTGCATATAATTATTCTAGAGCACTGTAACAGAAGTCATTTTATTCTTCATCTTTAATTTTTATCTAAGCATATGAAACCTTAGGGTGAAATGCAGTTTAACTCCACCCTTGGTGGAAATGACCGATGAAGTATTTTGGAAAGTTTTGAATGCGGTCACTAAAGTCTATCCTCCACAGTCTAAGGGTCCACCAAATTATGTGTTAAAAAAGATTAAAAAAAAAAATGGCCGCGGCCACCATTTTCAAAAGTGCGCCGCCAAGGGTGGGGTTAAACTGTATTTTCACCGAAACCTTAATTGTAGCGATCTAGGTGAAAATGTTGGTTAAAGTTTGGCTGCAAAATTTAATGGATGTCATTCTTTGGAGCCTATGTTTTTAATGAAGTGGTGTAATGTGAAAGCTGATTTTAAAATTGCAATTGCGTATAGTATCATATTTACTATAGACGTAGTCTTAACACAAATAAATGTCTTCTTTAAATTTTATGATTTTTTATAAATAAAAATTTTCGTTTTCTTTTGCAAAGTTTGATATCTCAGGTGGGTAACGCATCATCATATCTCCTCAAGGTTAAAGAAGGAACACTATTCTTAAGTAGAGTGTGCGTAAACTAAGCAGATTTCTTATGAGCTAGTATATGACGAGCTGAAGTACTCAACTCGCCGTCTATTCTCTATTTTCCCGCAGTACGAACAAGAATCGAAATACCATCTGGATATGAATTGTTTAGTGACTCAGTAACATAAAGTGAAAATCCTATGTGTAAAAATGGGTGTTTACTAAAGACTGGATACTTGTCCTCTCATCAGGAGCACTATCTAACTCGTGGCAAAAGCACAACTAGATTTTATGGTGTGACCTTCATTGGCAATATAATGGTATCAAACTCGATATTTCAGAAGTTTATGTAAAACTAAAATTCGTTAGGGGTGAAATTGATCTGAGATACTTCGAAAATCCGAAGTATCTCAGTTATTTTGAGTTGGATAGGAAAATTGAATGTAACCAATTTTGTTGAAAATGTAATTTCATATAAATATTAGCTAAGGTAATTTTATATAAATTCCAGCTTAGGCGATGCCCGGAAAATCATTGTTGACTGAATAATGATGCTGTTTCCTGAATACCACTTTAAACAATCATATTGAGTTTAAACGCATATTGTCTTTGTCACAATGACATTACCAAGTGACTTTTAATAATTATAGATAGTACATAGTCATTTGAATAACGTCAACTTATCGGAGGAAATAAAATAATAAATACTACAATTAAAGGCTGATTTTCCACAACTTCCGCTATAACACGTCGTGCAAATTTAGCATGATTTTGTTTAAATAATACATTATACAATAATCGAAATGCTCTTATAGTTTAAATGTCTATTGAAAATAAACAACTAAGTTATTTTTTAATTAAAATAAAAAACAAATTAGGAGGGCAGGGAAGGACATGTATAACCTCCATAATCCGAATCATATTTAGACCTATCGTATAAATCTAAAAACACAATATCTTTTTTCATAATATGCCTACATTAAAAATACTAATCGAGTTATTCATATTTCCTTGTTTTAGGTCCTTAGTAATAAATATGATGAGATGAGGTACAAGTAGGCTATACCAGCACGTGGGAATCTGAACAATCAGTTTTCAGATTCAGGAAATCTGGAGTTTACGTAGCTCTGCATGACGGACCTTATCCTTTTTTTGTCGTTCGCCTGAAGCTTCTTGAAAACATATATGAAACGGAATCGAATCTAATCACTGAGCGGAGTGAGCTAGTGTTTGAATAGCCAATGCAGAGGAAGTGGTTGGGGTATATGTATTATTACGTTTATTACCGAAATCAGTAATAAACGTTGTTTATAAGAGTTCTTTTGGATTGCAAAATTAAAACACACACAAGCTGCAGAGTTTTTATCACTACACAATTTATTTAACAATGCACTACACACTTGGTTAATTATTCTTAATTACTACTCACAGTATGCACTGATAGCGTCACCGTTCTTCAGATTACACAGTCCAATAATTCACTCACGGTCACTGAAGTTCACAAAAAAAAGAAAAAAAAAAGACGGAACTACAAGGATTGTGGTATCCTGCAGACCAGGTTGTTCAATCTCTTGATCACGTAGCCGATAATCCCCAAATATGTGACTATCTGTTTAATTTTTAATGTATTTCATTTGCGCAACAATATATATATATATATATATATATATATATATATATATATATATATATATATAGACACACACGCACAATGATTTAATTCTGGAATGCATTATTTCCTCGAAATTGATTCTAATTGGCCAGGTCATTAACTAATATTTGCCCCAGCGCATGCACATTGTGACGGCATGGAATGCTTTAAATATTCTAGATATATTCAGCTTAGGTCATACCTTGTATAACTATTATCTGCAGAATTTATTTCACTATTGTACCGATCCCTATGGCTTATTTGTTGTATTTATAAAATCATTTCTTCCACGCTCCCCTTTTCTTACTTTAGTTTTATGTAAATGTTTCATTGTTAGTTGGTTAATTCCTAAACAATATCTGTTTAATTGCTAGTTTGCCCTTTTTCCAAAATGACTGATCAAAATTTGATGAAACCTGAAACGTGTATACCCAACTTAGGCTGTAAAGTATATTAATATTCTTACGGGCGAATCTGCACATACATGAGGTTTTATGACTAATACCACGTAGGTTATATGGTGTTTCATATTCGTACAGAAGAGCTAGTCATAAGGCCGGTAATTGATTACATTAATATATTTGCGGAATAACGGTGGAGTAGGACTATTAAGAAATATAGAAAAACAAAACAAAAAAAAAACACTATTATTCTTCCCTAGAAGGTAATGCACCGTTTTATTTACGTGAAACTGTGCAGGTGGAAAATTTATTCCTTTTAAATATACTTACAACGTAATTAGTTTAAAATAAATTAATTCTAAAAACATTTTTTGGTCTAATACTTTTGCGTTATTTCGTCTCAATTTTTTTTTTATTACTTTAATTTACATTCCTTTCCCCGTAGACTTGTTTCAAAGATAATTTTGTTAACTAAAATTTTTAACTCGCAGCATTTTTGAATAAAATGAGCCGTTTCTGAAATAAAGATTTGTGCATTTTACGGCTAAAGGATGGGTCAAATAAAAAAATTCCCCGATATAAACTCGTTTTAGAATTTGATTTTCTAAAAAAAATCCGTCATAAAAAGTAGGGAATTTCATTCAAATTCCAAAATTAGGGTCCCTGGAGAAGGTTAGGAGGCTGAATATGGACTCGAAGGATTCTTCAGGGGTCCCAATTATGGCACATCAAGTCTCAATCTTGTATTAAAATAATTGGAGATTTTAAGGGGTATATATATATATATATATATATATATATATATATATACACAGGTTGAACGGACCTCATTTTTGACATCTACTAGGTAGGATCGATGGACATTTGAAGAAATTTTATAAAATCACGTCATGACTAAGTACAACCTCAATTGCTGATTTCCACGAAGGAAAATCCGCTAAAAGGTAGGAATCTGAATGTGTTATAAGGTCTAGAGATAGAATTGACTAAAAGACTGGCCCGAGGGATTTGTAAATATAGCCCATAGCGATAATTGTGCAATGCTAGGGCTACTGGATCTGGACCGCACCTCCCAAACACCATTTATTGTCTATCCCACTCCAGGGGATGCAAGTAGACCAGTATTTTAAATGCAATGTTTAATTTCTCAATGTTTCTGTTCTGCTTGGTTTTCTTCGTATGCTCTTCTTCTTCTGGATGGGCAAAAGGAATTTATATAGTGACGAACTGATTAAATAATATCCTATGTCTCACCCTGGCTAGAAATGGGTGGTAACCCATAATAACAAAAAACAGACGTTAATAAATAATAGTAATTATTTATTTCACATTTTGAATGGTTCCTATGACATCTTATTTTATTTGTATGTTTATATTGTTTGATGGGCTATGAATTATATTTTTGTTGTTGGTTTTAAGTGTACCTCTAAAGAAGGATAAAGAGTATTCAAAATCGCCTAGTGCTTAAATATAAAATTGCGAATTATTGGGCGTTGTTACAAGTGCCTAATGACACCATATACAATAGGGATAAGGCATTGTTTCTTGAAAGGGCCAGATATGTGGACAATTTTGCCGCTTTTGGAGAGTACACGTAAGCGTAAATAATAAGTTATTTATAGGACACGCCATTAATATCTTGGAGCAATGGTAACTGAACGACAGAACATTGAAGTTGACATTAGAGGTGGAAAGACAAACCTTGAGAAAAATATTTTGAGCCGCCAAAGAGCAACACTGATGGCTCATCAGAAGCAAAACCAAAGTAATGGAATTGAATGGGGAACTTGACGCCATCTGTACTTTCAAAAACGGCAGACTTAAGTGAATGGGACATGCTGAAGAAACGAAACCCGTCAGACTGCCAAAGATGGTGCTAAATAGTACAGAAGGGGAAAGTAGACAAAGAGGTTTGCCTTAGATATAGAAGCTTAATAACCTCGAAGAGTACTTGCAGGTTTTGGTTATCCGCAATTGGAGACTTGTTGGAAACCGAGAGGAATGCCAAAAATATTGGTCGTAGAAGTCCAGGTCTTTCAAGGACTGCAGCGCCGGGTAAGTAAATATTACAGTCTCAAGTTAGGAGCACTGCAATTGAATTATTTTAAAAATGCTAATCACCGACCTATACTTGGAACAAGAATCTAATTTATTCATTCACCATTGAACATAAATTACACAATAAAAAAACTTTATCATCTTTTGATAAATCTCGCTCTTTTATTCATTGACTTTTTATACAAGGAGTTTGATATTGTTTTAAAGACATTCTATGATACGAGCTATCATGTATACGTAATATGAATAATACGCAAATTACAATTTGTAAATCAGTTATGTTCCAAGAAAAATAAATATTCAGTGTTAATCACTATTTCTTCTAAAACTTTCTGTTAAACAATTAAATATATTATTATTATCGATAAAATTTTTATAAGTTGTTTTTATCTATTTGTCTTTTTATATCTTTTACTTTGTTTACGTTGTTTGTTTTTGTTTTGTTTTCCCCCTTGTCTAAGAAGAGCAAAGGCGCCCAAGTTGCGGAGCTCTACGCAATAAATAAAAATAAATATTTTAAATTATTTAGTAAAGAAGTGAATATAGACAATTAAATCTTTGGAATGTCTTCTGATAGACTGACAAGCTCCATGTACTACAATAGTCAACGAAGTGGGTCTTATTTTTAGCTTAAATGGAGTAATTAAAATTATAGTAGCTCTTACCTTCAATATCGAGATTTGAAAAGCATCCGTCCCCCATAAAATAATCGTACCCGTTGAACTAATGAAGAAAACTATACTTGTGATAATGAAACCTGAAAATAAGATGGATATCATTAAAATTGTTATATAATAAATACGTTAAATAACGTATATATAAACAATTACTCTAGGAAATTCGTTACTTTCCTAATTAAAAAAATACGAAAAAAACTCTTTTATTACTTATTTCTGTCCTAGATTTCGAGTGTATCCTTCTCAAACTATTGTTCTTAACTATGGTTAGTATTATTTAACCCTAATCCCCTTCCTCTGGGAATAGTTTACTGTAATAAGCCCGCACAGCAAGTGGCGATATGATGATAAATGGTAATCCTTGTGTTGCAGTGTATTTATCACAAATATGGTTTAATTCAGAAGCACTGTAGCTGACCATGATCGTGAATCCTGTTAACTAGTTTTTTATATTATTTAATTTCTCCATATCCATTTATGAAGTAGAACTGTCGATAACTGTTGGTTCAAATCTCAACATTTGTGTTGATCATAATCCATTCTTTGTATTTATACCTTCTATTGGTAAATTCTTGAATATCGCCAGTCTTCAGTGTTTATGAGCCAAGCTTAAGACTACATGGTAACATCCAAACTTCCAAATTTTAGTTTTTCGTGCTGTTTTTGCGGAGGACAATAACCTGTGAAACATTATTTGAGATTGATCTAGTGGAGGGCCTATAAATGAGATATAGGACATTATTTTAACTTTCACAATTGCATACCCCAGGTGAACGCACGTCATTCCCGTTATTCTGTCATACCGGGATTCGGTGGTATCCTTGTAGTTAGTCACGTATTTTTTACACTATTTGTTATTAAAATTAGTTATGGGAATGAATGCGTTTACGACGTGTCTATCCCAAAGGAATCTCGGTAGAACTACATGCCGTGCTTTTCCAAAAGCCCACTATTCTACCTAGATGTGGGTCTATCTATATATTAAGTATGATGTATTGCTTACGAAAATTGCAAGACGTGATTTTCATAGAAATGATCAGAGGAAACAAGAACATTTAGTGGTTACCCGTTGTCTTCAGCATACGACGATATGAACAAAAAAAAATCGAAGCTGAGGAAGTGGGTTTATAAAACCTATGATTAAAAAGAGGGTGATAGCTTTTGATAAATGAATAAAATCTTAAACTACAAAATTACAGTTCCTGCAGAAAGGCTATACAGCAAATAATGTAATTTCTCTAATGGCTATAATGAGGTCTATGCCTGTACTTGATATTGAAGTGTATCATGGAATTTAACCCATGATGACTAGACTAGATTTTCTTGGGCAATAAACTACATGGTTATGGCCCTTCCATTGTGTTAACCCATGATATCATGTCCCTGTGTAATTTTGGAAGTGAGATATTGGTCAAACGGAGTTTAGTTGATGACATAAGACTGTCATTTAGTGTGGCCTTTGCTAGTGGAATAGGATATTTATGGGGTCATTCCTCAAAGTCCAATTTAATTTAAGGTTTGGGCTTCATGGAGTGCATCTAGTAAAGAACTTCTACTTTGATAGTACTCCTCAGGGAGGAAGGTGGTAGCTTCGTCTAGGGAAAGAGAAGGTGACTGAAGTTTTTCTCACGTAGAACTGTAGCTAGTAATAGAAATGAAGGTGTTCAGTTGCCCAAACTTTAGTTAAGAGCAAGTGCTTTTTTGTGTCCAGTTTAGCAGTCTTCATCACAGACCAAAGTGATGTGACATCATGAATATAATCTTTGAGTCTCCTCTTAAATAATTCTCCTTGCCCTTCCAGCTTTTGGGTCATGATCAAGAATTGAAGTTGCACAGAAAAAATATGAAAGTATGTAATATAAATCCCAAAAGGGAATTAAAAAATAGTCCAACCAAGATTAGAAACCTCCCCTCTTAAGTTAACCGCTCTCTTACTCATGTGATCATTTTTGTGAAAAAAAAAATTTTGTTTTACTCATTATAAACATTTTTACTTCTTCACTGAATTAAAAATATGTATAATGTTAGGTAAGTTTTCTTAATCTTAGAGTTATATTAAACTAATATAATAAAACTTGTGAATTTATTTAGAATGTTATAATACTATAATTTTAACTTACCAAGAGTCGTGTAGTATGGCTGAGGTTTCTTTGGATCGAACACTTGGTAAAAGTCATCATTTTCTTTAATCTTCTCTTCTACTATCTTCTCTGTTTTGCACTGAAACAAGAGATTTTAAGGATATAAGCATGTTAGAGATGTGAACTTCCACTAACTATCCCGATAATTTCATTCAATTATTAAGTATTATGGTAAGAATTTTAGGCACGAGCGTATTTTCTAATTTGGTACTTACTGTCTATAGTTGGGCGTTTAAATGTATTTACTCTATGTATTGTTTTATAACATTTGAAAAATCAGAGGGTGTCGCTTCCAAATTCTTTGATTTGAATTCTTTAAATACCACCGAATTTTCAAACGAAGTCATATTTTGCGAATATCGAACATTTTTATCCCCTTGAACTTTGAAGAGATCAAAGCTGGGATCTTTCTATCACGATGGAACGCTACTAGTTCAAGCGTTTATTATTCAGCATTGTTGTGTGGCCGATTGGCACAGAACGTTTGAGATGCTTTGTAACGCCTTAGAATGAAAAATACATAGACGACATTTTTGTGTGTATATGGAAAAAAAGGAGTCATTTGAAGTCTGTTTAATTAGATATGTTATTTATCTTTAATTATTTGTCCCGCATGTGTTTGTTGATGGATCTAATTTAAAAAGCACTCATATAATTTTGTTCATAATCAATAGATGCATTTAATTATAGAAGCTAGAAAAAATTCATAACACAAAAAATAAATAATTAAAACAATGCCCATTTGATTGGTGGATTCAGTAAATCATTCTGTCCTTCCTTGCACTTTAGTGCCTTTCCTTTTCGGACTAAGTTATTACTGTAGGTTGCACAGAAAAACCAAAACATTTAACTTTTCATTTTGTTGCAGCTAGATGCCCAAAACATTATTCTTTTTATTTAGTGTATATATGTATTTATGTGTATATATATATATATATATATATATATATATATATATATATAAATATATATATATATATATATGTACCTATACCAAAATAGTCAACAACTATATTATTATTATTATTTATTAACGTCCACTTTCTGCAACTTAGGCTAATTGGGACGTGTTATCAACAGGTTACCACCCTTTTCTACCCAGGGTGGGACTTAAGATGTTATTTAATGAATTCCGTCACTAAATAATTTCCTTTGCCCAGGCGGGAATCGAACTCGCCAGTCTAGGTTTACCATGTGAGATTAAGGTCAACGCATTAACTCACATGGCTAACCTGAGCCCTAACTATAGAGAATGATTGTCTTTCTCCATGTTCCTTAGGCCGTCCAATTATTAAATAAGACAGATATGACTAACGCAAATCAGAAACAAAACCGTGAAATTACCGATACTTTTTATGTATTTTTTAATTCTATATACGTTGGAGTTTGGCCACACAATTGATATTAATTTGTCATTTTAAATGCGATTTTTTATGAAGTGAAATCTATTATGATAATTGGTACTTATAAAAACAAAAAAAACTTGGCTTGAGTATTCGTTGTTGCTATGCATAAAACTTATAGTTGATGACCGCTTTCCGTGACTCAGAGTGTACTTTTCCACTGAGTCAATGAGCCAAAACTTTTTAGTTCATAGTTTACACACTTTCACTGTAATTTAATTTATATTGATAGTCAAAGTGGAGTTAGCGAAAAATGTGAGTTTTGTGATGTTTAAAGTTAAGTCGTGAAACTTTAATATTTGTCGGTGAAACGGTGGATTTTCGGAAGTTGTGCTGTCTTTGATCTATGGAGGATTAACTTAATATTTCATGATACTTTGCTGGATAAAGATCTTTTTGAATATTTTAATACTCATTTAAGTTTCAACTATTTATTTTGCATACCTCTCGGAGACTGTGGCACAGTAATGTACCTAAATTTGTCAATATTGAGTTTAGAATTTACCGAATTTAAAAAATACGAAAGAATTTTTTAATACCTATTAAGAATATTATAATCATAGAACTATTAACTAAGTCTGTTTAAGCGACTCCTCGTGTTTAATGACTTCAGCATTTTTTTTTGTTTTAGGAAATTTCCCTTAAGGTAAATCAGCTATTGAGATTGTTTGAGAGCACCTTATAACCAACACACTCATCCCTAGAAGGAAAACGATGTGTCCTAGAAAACTGGGAAGCAATGTTAACTTTCACAGAAGAAAACAACTTTCCCATATAGAATACATTTCTTTACACTACAATGGACGACAAATTCGAATGTTTAGAAAACCACAATAGGAAAATCAAAATATATATTTGATGTAAGGATGAACGCTGTTTAACGAAAAATGAACATTGCTTCAACACTTCCACTACAAAGAACAATCACAACTGATTAACATTCACCAAATTTTCGAAGATTCGAGACAGCAAACAATGAGACGTAAAACAATGGCTTTGGGTAAAAAGCAAAGAACAAAAAAAAATGATGTCGATTCTTCAATTGGGGGTTTACTACAAGCTGAAAAGAAAATATAAATAGCTCGCTTAATATACATATATAGACGTTTACAGAACATCACATATAGAAAATTAAATATAAAAAAAGATTATTTTTGAAACATTTTTGGATGTGTCAAATAATAACCGAGATATTTGGATTTTGCTCCCCACCACCTCTAAATCCCTTCAGTTGATTAAAAATAAACCTTTCCCCAGTGAGATATTGCAGCTCATGCTTTGACAAACATCAGCAGTAACGTCAACAGAGGCTAAAGAAGAAGAAAACAGATGTGAAGGCGAATTTAAATAATGCTGTAATATGAAGCAGGTCATTTCTTTTTTTTAGGATTTCGTACATTGAGAAGACAGTTACGATTAGAAAATTTAACTTGTAACGTCACACTAGATAAAACATTAAAACCAAACCTACCAAAAATAACGTTTTGAATTACGGACAACCTTGAGACAATCTCTAGAATTACTGGAAAGCTAGTAGAATAATATCTTGACAGACTAAAAATCATGCAAAAAATAGGACTCGACAATATTACACTGCCGACAGTTACACAGAATAGGAAAAAAATTACCGATAAACTCAGTAAAGATAGGGAAGACATTCCAGATAACGATGACAGCCCACTTTAGACAAAGGCCAACAAACGCATGAATAATCAAAATCATTGTAAAGTGTCTGTATTTAGTAAGGAAAAGAACAAGTCCTATAAGTTTCATAAGGACAACGTGAAAGCATATAAAAAACTTTTATTAAATTTTAGAAGTCTATCTCTTTCAAATGAGGATTTAAACAAGTCTGAGCACAATTCTTCTTTATCAGGCCCCTTTTAAAGTGACAGACGTAAATAACACACCATGTCCAGCACTTAGACCGTACTTGACAACTAGGTTTAATATAGAAGACCAATAATACTGCTAAGAATTGATAAGGTTCATAAGTGAAGTAGAGGTATAGAAAACCATTTTTATTTTATGAAGAATAAGAATAGAAGTTATTATGCTCATGTTTACAGTCTAAAAGTAATTTACAATTTATAAATACACAATTTATGTATTAAGAGGATAGGCCTTCCCATGAAGTAGTAGTAATTGTAGACTTTTCTTTTATTACACTTAAACAAATTTCATTTGTCATTAATATAATGTACAAATGTTCTCATGCTATTCACTACAGTAGGGTTTTAAAAGGATTAGGGAAGGGTATCAGTTGATTTACTATGAACTCATTTGACAGAGAACAATATGGCCAAATTTTACAGACGCTAGAACCAAATGTTGCAAATAGATCATTAAAACCAAATCAGAGGAGGAATTAATTAAGATTTTTCAGATGGATATCAGCTATAAAAGAATAACATTAATAAAATTTGAAATCGTTCTTTCATAGGACAACCAACAATTACACTTGTTTAAGAGTCCATTGATAGAAAAGTATTTTTTTTTGGGTGTATGAATCAAAGATATGTTTTATTTTTTCTCATACAAATCATAGGGGTGGTTTACTTAGAAGTCAAAACTTATTTTTGTCAATTCGTTAATATTGTTTTTATCAGAAAAAAAGTAAAGTAAAATTGATTTTCCAATCCTGGAAAAGTTTGTTTAAATTTATGGTTCTAAAATTTGCGACTTTCTGCCTCTAAGTAGAAATTTACATTCGTTCAATGAGAATGCTTCAATATAATGAGAAATCTTTCGAATATATTTTAATGGGATCAATGTTGTCAACATGTTAAATTGGTCTATTGACAGGGAGAGGGGGTTACTTGGAAGTCAATACTTTTGTTTGTCAATGCCATTGTTGTGTGTCATTCACCATTTCATACATTACGTGTATAGTAATAGAATATGTTCAGAAAGGACGTCATCGTTATGTGATGGAAATGAAGGTCAGCGTTTGCGTTAGATCAATCTTTATATTTCGACAGGAAATCATTTTTATTTCATTGATAGTAACGGGAATTCTTAATATAAAATCGTTAAAATTTCTTCAATTACCACTTTATCCTTCACTGCTATAATTAGAGAATGGGCCAGGACATGCCTATGTGTGTTGTGGTGAAAATAACAGCAGCACTTAGTGCATAAATTATTCTAATCCTTATATTATCGCCATTAAACATGTAACCCTTCAACGACAACAGGTACATTTATTGCAGCACTAACTTCTATAATGCCTCCTTCGTATGATTTACAGACTCTGACAGTACGAAAGTCGGGAAGCGTCTTCCCGCTAAATCAATTTCTATTTTTCAGGGATCCTACCTACGAGCCTATGTTTATTAAGTGTATTAATACCAACGCCTTAATACACATTTGTAACTGAGCCCACAGGATAATACGACTATATAATATGAACTATAATACAGGAAAATATCATCAAAATGAGTGTTGTTTCCACGAATATTTAGCATGTGAATTTAAACAAAATCTATTAGAGTTTCTCTTTTGCATTACTGGTGTTGAGCATAGCTGTTTTTTTTTTTTGTAAATCGAAAACCAAACCGATTTGAAACATTCTCTTTTATGTTAAAAATATATATCAATTGCTATTATGTAAATCCACGCATTTATTTCTTGGAGCATATACCGGTGATTTACCTAGTTCGAATTTATTGTATTGAAAAATCAAATGAAGTATCTGCCATTTGGAAGAACTATCACTATCTCAGCTAATAAAATTTTCAGAACATAAAGTCTCTATCAGAACAAAAGCCTTGAAATTATTTAAAGGTATAATTACAAAGTCGACCGGACCTTTCATAGCATTAAAATTTTAGTATTAACTGGAAATACGCTTTCTGCAATTGACCTGAAAGTCAATTTAGTATCTGCTTTATCACTGTTCAGACTGACACACTTTGAAGGAAGGGATATGCATTGCTGAAAAAACTTTTCAATTAATGTTACAGTAAATGATTTGAAGAAACATCATCATTATGATGACGTTTATGATTGTGTAGTTTCTTTCAATTATGTTACTTCATTCATCCCTTGCAATAAACTAGAATACAAACATTGTTATAAAATCGCCTGTCCTAATTTTGCTGTTATCTATCTAGGTGTTTAGAAAGTGAGTTTTCGACTAAGAGCGACAGTTATTTTTTATTGTTTCCCTTCAAGTATTATAATTAAATAAGTATTATTATTCAAGTAATTATTATTTTGAGGGTGGTATTATAGAATTTTACTCAGAATATTGGACTTATGAATTTATGCATTGATCAGTTTCATTTATTTATTCCATTAGTTTTAATCATATTCTTTATCTGTAATTTGAAATTGAATGTGCATTTAAATTTCTGTAAAAAAGATCACTTAATTTATGGCTCATTTATGTTGAAAGGAGCATTATTTACTTCATTTGGCCCTAATCCTAATTTAATTTTCTTAGTCTTAAATTTCTGCTCATCATGTGTAAAATGAGGAATCACATGAAGTACATAACATGATAAAGAAACTCCAGAAAATGATACGGGTGAAGGTTACTGTAACGATAAATCCGATAGAGTTGATAATTTCATATAAGAAAACTAGTAGATGCCACTATCAAACAATAGGACAGCCAATGATCTAGAAAATTTGGGGATCTAATTTTTTTCTTCATTATTAATGATATGGCTATTATATGAAAACATGGAACACATATATGGGCTATATCACGTATTTAAGAGTATAATTTAATTCTACCAACGAGAAACAATTTTTATTTCAACCTGTCCGTAACAAAGTTAGTAAAGATAAAGTGCTATCTGAATACTGAAACAAAACGGGCACGAAAGGAAGAGATAGAAAAAGAAGTTTAGGAAAACAATAACCATTTGCCTTGCCGACATGTTTATCTACATGAACACATAGTATTAGTTTTACATTGATATATATATATATATATATATATATATATATATATATATATATATATATATATATATATATATATATATATATATTTACTAGCTCAGATACCCGGCTTCGCCCGGGAACTGATTTGAGGCTGAATGGTGATGGTATTTTTTTTGGCAAGACTTTACTTTGCACAATTCTTTGACATTTACCCATCCCAGTGTTTAGGGTTAATACCCGTTGTTAGCATTTGTTAATAATAAACTTAATTTCTTATGTAAGTCTTCACTGTCCTCCAAATTGTCATATTTTCCGTCTCCTGTGCATTATGCATAGATTTCAGCTATTAAGGACAAAATATTAACATTGATTTGAATTAATTTTTCCAGCTGAGGTGCCTGATAGTTTAAATAGGAATGAATTGTTGAGCATATCAATATTTCTACGCAAATTACTTGCTCACACATTGTTCCTGGAGAAATGTATAAAAAAAAAGTTAATCTAAATTAAAAAGTAAACAACTTTTGTTATGTGCATGTTTGTCGAAAAACAAATAGACAATGAAATATCGCGAATTTTTATTTCAGGCCTCCCTTATAACCCCCACTCCCGTTCTAACCTAAACATTTTAATATAGCTTATAAACATGAACAGAAATTCCACCTAAATTTGAAAAAATTCCACAGGATTTCCCCTACTCCTTTAGGAGACAGATTAGAGGTCTACATGCTAAATCGTGAGCTACGTAGGAAGAACAGAGTGGAAGTTGTAGGCCAGGCCTAAAGAATACATGAGATCAGGCTCAGAGTGTTATTCCTACCAGCAAGCTAGCAGGAGGCCACCAGATAAAATTACTCCAGAGTGATGTAAGAGGTTATTTGATGAACAAGGAGGAGCGTATCGAAGTAAAACTCGAAATAGCCAATAATAAGATGAATGCAAATTGTGCAGACGGACACAGACGCTTCTCTCTTGTCCAGACTTATCTCTGCCCCCTCCCTAGCGGCTTGGACGGAACCCTTCGACTTTAGTGAATCACCTCAGGTGCATGGCCTACGCATATATATATATATATATATATATATATATATATTCTTATTCTGTACCCAATATTTGTCTATGTTCTTCATAGTTTCATGGCAAGGGTCACCAATAAAAAACGTTTTTTTCCAAATCAAACATTATTCATACTGCCCTACATTATTTTTACTGAATAGGATTGCAAGTATATAACAGTAGAATATTATCTACTGTAATTGCCTATTGATTATGTTTCTATGGGCCAATAGATTTGTCTCTACCAATTTAGATTTGAAATAGACACTTTCCACCAGTAGAGTAGCTCCAAGTAGTCAAAAATACTGACATTTGATGTTTGATATGTTGTAGACACTTTAACTGTTGAATCAATTTATTCCAGGTATTATTATTTTCTTCTAATACATTAGGCTGTGCAGTTTTCCCATAATATTGTACTGATATCCTTGTTCTATATAGAAAATGACGAAAATGAGGCCCTTTCAAGTTGATTTATATTTAAATATAATTTTCTATACATTTTTATCAAATCACTTAATTACGCCGTTAACTTGTATGCATTGCTATTAGCTATACATTTTTTTTTCACTCACTATATACTGTGCGTATGAAATTATCTTCATAAATTATTTTTTATGTTCATGATAGGATAATGTTATCTCTTTTATCAATGATTAAAACCGTCATTATTTTAACGTGTCAGTGTGAAACTTGTGTTTTATCTATAAATAATTATTATTTATACTTTTAACTTATTTCCAGTTAAATATACTTTTAATAAGAACATTAGATGGGTCATTTATTGAGAAACGTTGCCACTGATGTCTAGCACTAAATAATAAAGTTTGGAAGTTTAGTATCATTAAAATAGTTATTTTATATTTTCTATAGAACGTGATAGTGGAAGTAAGACCGATATTTGTATTCACCATTTTCTTTTTGTGGCTCCAACAACAAAAAAAATAATGTACTCCAATCCTAGAAATTTCATGAAATATTCTAAATTTACAAAATCGTGATTACGGGCACATTTTTATTTCATATGGTCAACGATTTCATCGACTTCACATGGGCCGTTGAGCAAAAAAATTGTCATGTTCCCTTCATTTGAGAACAAAGCAGGAGGTGCGTTATGAGCACGTGTTAGGCATGGGCTGATCTGTAGTTCGAAAGCTTCTTATTATTAACGATAATTTCTAATATTATTTTTTTTTTGTAACGAGACATAAATTTAAATACTTCTAAAGCTAATCATCTCAGAATTGTAATCCAATGGGTTTTTTTCATAAGGACAGCTCGTTTTCTATCTCATCAGAAAAATTCATATTAACAGCCACATTTACAAGTCGGGATTTTCTCGAGTTTTAACATTGGTTGCTTTGAAGAGTAGACACTCTAATTTAGCTTCTTCGTAGAACGTTTCTTGTTGCTGATAATTGAGTACGTAAGATGAATAAAGACTATTGTGAGGATTATCAGTGTGAGATTTTTTATCTTCTTCACACAGCAAGAATAACAAAAATATCAGATTTTTGCGTCACAATTATGCCAGACAATTATTCGCGAAAGCAATACAAAATACGTCTGGTGTCAGAAGATTTTTCAATTTCAGTGTAATTTTATTGAAGAAACACATTGACAAATTGGCTTAAATTATTGTTAATTTTTTTTATTCCCGAGTCCTAGAAAATTTATTTAATTCGATTAAATGTATAAAACAAAAAGGAAGCCCATGAGCCAGTTGTAAATGGGGGGGGGGGTGTGTCACATGTACGAAACAGGTTTAAATGGGTATTTAATGGGAGTGCTAAGAGATACAGTTATTGTTAACAGTGAGATTGCTGGAAGGTGGTTTATACAAAGCAGGACAGATGTGCTGATGGTAGAATGAAAGGAGAGCCTACAATAAAGATGTTGGAAGATGAAAAGAGTTTTCGAACTGTCGTTTCCATGATTATCGAGTGATACGTTCATATTAATCTCACATGGTAAACCTAGAGTCATGAGATCGATTTACACCTGGTCAATACAGATTTACACAAACTCATTATATAATATCCTTAGTCCATCTCGGACTAGTAAAGGGTGGTGGTGGTAACCTGTAGATAACGCATCCTAATTAGCCTTCGTAACACGAAGTGGGCATTAATAAATACCATGTCGTCATACATTTTAATGAATCTTAATGCATCTTACTCCTGAAAAGAATAACAAGTGCTTAATACCCATGGCTATTTACGATAATACAACTCAAGACTACCAACTGCAAGTTTAAATGGAAATCTAGAGGACAAGGTGGAATGCAAAGTAAACATTTCTCTTCGCATTTCTATCACCAAGAGGTCATAAATCAGTGTCCTTATCAGCACCGAACTTCTAAATGTCTATCTAATAATAGCTTAGTAATTGTTGACATAATGAGTGATCTGATCAATCGGAAGTTTATTTACCCCAGAGTTAATCAGCAGAGTTTTTTTTAGTCCTACTTAATTGTAAGGTCTACAGCTGTGAGTGAAATGAATTTGTCTAGGTTTGTGGCTGTCAGCCCACCAATCTACCTGTCTGTAATTTGATTACGATTGCAGTGATATATTGGTTCAGTTCCGACGAATGTGAGCGAATTGAGCCAATCAATAATTAAGAAATGACACCGATGTAGTTCGTTGATTTTTATGAAAATGGCTTGATAACCCCAAAACAGAATGTTGCATATTGTTTTTATATATTGCATTTTGAAGCAATGGAGATTGAGAGATGCATTTTTTTTTTTTTTTACAATTCAGCAATAGATTAAGAAATAAAATAGTATACAAGTGTTATCGTTTTCTAATTTTTGTTTGTTTCTTTTTTTACTTATTCTAATTTCTGCATTTCACATTAATTTAATGTCATCACTTAATACTGAATTCATCCATGAGAATTTTATTCCTCTCCTAGGACGAGGTTACAGTGCCTATGTATTTGGAACTACTTTTTTTTACAAGTAATTTTTGGTTTTTATATGGAATGACAAATTAGAAATGATATAAAAGCAAAATATATTTTCCTGCACATCATTGATTCCAAAATAAGTATAATGTTAATCCGTTAAAGTTAATTTGTATAATATTTGGCTCTCAATAAAAGCTATTGGAAAAAAAATGTTCACCCTAAACATTGAGTTTGATTTGCTTGAACCTTATTTCCTAAATATCTGTTGGAAATAATATTTGGTAGTTAAACTGCGAATAAAGTTCATTACATAACAGACTATTGTTAATATGGCATGGGTAGGAGTCGGGGTTTATACAAGACTTAAAACTAAAAAATGCAAATATCTCGGCTCATAAATATTCAAGTTAGAGAACAAATACATATGTAACAAAATTTATAGGAAATTAAATTTGAGATAAGATTGGATGGATACAACTTTTTATCTGACATAATAACGGAGATATTCCGAATTTTCTAGATCCCTAGTCCGATTGAAGACATTAATGAGCTTGGTATTTAGTTTTTCATGAAAAGGTTAAATATCGATTGCGGTATTCTTAAAAAAAGAAAAACATATGTAGCCTAGAACGTATAATTGCAATGGATGACGTCACTCCGTACATATTTTAGTACATCTAACACAGTAAAAGTACAATGAAAACATTTTATATATACACTTGTCATAAATAGAATGTTTCCTAATATATTAAGTTATTTTTAATATGAGATTAGTTGAAGTGGGGCTTTTTCTACATACTGAATTTTACAAAATTCAAATTTGCCAGTTAATATTTAAAATTCGTGAACAATTTATGGAACAACATTTGCAAGGAATGTCCAACAAGATTGGTTACCTGAATTTTTTCGTTTCGTCTCATAATAATGGAGATATTCCGATTTTTCCAAAATCCCCCTCCTCCTGGTTCGATGCCAGCCATTAACTCCAGATTTGTATAAAACGTTTAAACATCGAGATTTTAAACAGTCAAACCAAAATTACTACCTCTAAATCGGTGGCAGACAAGTAATATATATACATACATACATACACGTAGTTATATAATTTTTAACGGACCGAATTTCGTTATCTACTAGGTAGGATTGGTTTGAGAACAACCTCAACTGCTGACCTCCCTTCATTTGCTGAATGAGTCTATCGTTAAAGATATCAGGAATAAGTATTTTTTTGTGATTTACACCAAAAATCTTACAGTGTCTACACCCAGAATAATTCACAGGCTGATTTATGGTAGGCATTGTTGAGTCTTGTAAGCCACCCACTACGTAATTCACCAAAGAAAGTCGTGAATTAGTATTTATTAAGACATTTTTATTCTTAGAAACTTCGCTTGTTTAAAACTATTTTCAAAAAAATGAGCCTTTATTTTACAGTATTAATGTATTACTCATTAAATAAATTCTGACCGAAGTTTTGCTATTTACATTTATGCTTTCACGAATTTTTTTTTTTTTTTTTTTATGGTTTAAGCATCACTTTTGAAATTAACCCTTGGGGTGTTGAGAATCATGGGAGACTATATGCTTAGAAAGGACTATTATCGTGGTTATTAGTTATAATTCCGATTAGTCTTTAAAAAGGTATAAGAATTATAATATTAGTATTATATATTATAATAAAATTAAATGTATATGGAATAAGTAGGACGAAGGTAGTAATAATATCACTCACCATCGTCGGGGAGATGTGGATTGTATAACTGAATTAACGAAACTGATAACGGATTTTGAACAAAATATAACGAGATGTTGATTGGTAGTGATAAGGCAATCATGCCCGGTAGTGATAACCCCGGCAGACTTTTTTCCTTATTTGTTTGTAGTGCCTCAAGGGTGTTCCAGCAGACGGTTGATAGCAACCAGTCTCAAACTCTTTTGGTTTAACATGCTTCCGCCTTAAGTTATCACATAACATGATTCCGCCTTAAGTTATCACATAACATGATTCCGCCTTAAGTAACCTCAGAACAATTCATTTATAATTAATTGGTTTAGTTAACATTCTTTAATCTGATTATCCTCAGGCTATATGAAAAATAAAAAATACGATAGATGTTCTAATTAGTCCTAGCAGTAGCTCATAATGCAACTTTGTATTAACGTCAGTTCACTGCTTGCGATGTCTTCTTTATTATTTAATTGTAAACAATTCTACTCCATCTGCAATAAACTAGCAACCCTTTTCCAATTAGCACACTCTTCGTTCTTACTTTATTGACGTTTTAGGAATGAGAGAAATATAGAATAACGGTGAGTGATTTATAAGGCATTGTTAACACTGAATTGAGCCGTGGGTCCAGCTGTCATCCCTTGACGGATATCACCTATTGACATTTTTCGTATTAAACGATTTTCTAGAAATCCCTTCGAATCGTCCCCTTTCCGCACCTAGTATAAAAGTCTGTCACGCAGCAGCTGCGTAAACTAAGCATATTTCCCACGTAAAGTTATACAATAGAGAAATCTCCATACGAGAGACAAACAGTTACGGAAACGGCCGAACTAGCTTTCGCCGGACACGAATAGAAGCGACCACAGCTCGTCCGTTATACTTAATAAAAATTCAAATATCTCGGTTAATATTCGAGATAGAGAATAAATGTATCACACAATATTTATATTAAATTTAATTTTCAATAAAATTGGTTCTATACAATTTTGCGATCCGACGTATAGTAACAGAGATATTTCGAATTTTCGAAATCCCCCCTCCTGCAAACCCCCACTGATCCGATTTCAGCCGCTAACGAACTTGATCTTCGTTTTTACATAAAACGATTAAATACCAAGTTTGGTGACAATTAATCAAAAATACGACCGCTAGAGTGTTATCAGACGAATATATATATATATATATATATATATTCAATCCGACGTATAGTAACGGAGAAATTTTGAATTTTCCAAACACCTGCCTTCTAAACCCCACCCCCCCCCTCCCCCAGGTCCGATTTCTGTCGTTCACGAACTTGTTTTTTTTCCCCATAAAACATCTAAATATCGAGTTTGGTAACGAATTAACAATAATTGCAACTGCTAGAGCGGTAACAGACATTTATATATAGACAGTTTTGAACGTACCTCATTTTCGTCATCTCCTGGGTAGGATCGATGGACATTTGAAGAAACATTTCGAAAATCGCCCTTGAGGGAAATCTGCTAAAAGAAGATGAGTTTCTTTTAAATTTTCCTGCGCACATGTGTATATGTGTGTGTTTGTCCATTTTTGTAGAAGAAAACGAAGATTTTCTTTTATCGCTAAAAACAAATTACTTTAATCCTCCAATTGAGTACTCTGGAATTCGTATGTTTCAGGTTAAGAAAAAATGTCAATCAATGTACAGAATTTCATTTTGAAAATATAAGACTGATAAATTCAAATTGTGTTCCAAAATTATGTTACAGTTTCTATAGAAGGGCTTAAGGATTGATAACAAAAAAAAAAAAAAAACGCTTCACTGGAAACATATTGCCATAAAACAAAGAGAGAGAGAGGGCTCGGACAATTAAATAACCTTTTACTTTTTTTCATGTTCCACTTTTGGACAAGCAATTGGAGGTTAGATGAATTGGAGATCTGTAGGAATGACTTCAAAATATCTTTGGAACAATGATTAAATTCTTGAAGTCCCTCGACAGATCTAACTTTTCTCGCTCCCACTAAGAAAGGACTAAGTTATTCCTTTCTCTTCACTTATAATTTGAATAATTTTACTCAGCCACTCCACTCCCTTGGGGTGGTTTATCAATGGCTGTCTTGCCTGGACGTTTCTTCACTGTTATGATACATATATTTCAACAAAATTTCATGTCAAATTGGAAACTTCTTCTGTTTCGAACAAGAACGTTCGTTAAATATATTTACTTATGCACATGGAATATATTGAACGACTTCCATTTTACAAATCTTTACATACGTTCTTTAGTATCTTCGGTACACGTACGACACGACGATGTATGTATTGTTTACATGGACAATTTATTCATTTATTTGTTCTATGTCTGCTTCAACACAGATTACAATGGCCAGGTCGATCTCAATATTGCTTTAGACAGGCTTGATTTTGGAGCTTACGTGTAAGTATTTATTCGATTTATGCATTGAATTTATTTATTCTTGGACATGAGTAATCAAGTGATGGAAAAGAAACATACCGCTAAAGGCGACATGAAATGTATTCAACCTTGTGAAAAAGGCTCTGATGATGGAGCGTGTGCTCTGAAAGCGGTCTATGGCATAGAATAAATACCTGTCAAGGAACGAGGGCTTTGTTTTCTTACCTGAGTTATTAGTATTAAATATTTCGTGAATAAAATTTGTTCTACAATCCTAAAACTTAATTTAACAAATAAAAATCAAATTACAAAGTACTCGCAGGGTTGTAAAGCTGTTTAAAATTAATATTAAAGTTAAACCCCTTAAGGGATATCTGCTAATACGAAACTGAGACCGGAATATGCGGTCGGTAAGCTAGTAGTCTAGGTGAGGGATTTAGATAATAAAATTTAATTCAAGTTAGTACATATGTGACATTGTAGAGAGGCGTTGATAAAAGGGTACTCTAGTAATAGCACACACACACACACACACACACACACACACACACACAATTCGCATGGACGCGCATGACCTCGCACGCATGAAGGCATGCATTAATTTAGTATAATTTATTATTGTTTATAACATTGATATGATAAGACAAGGGTATCTAGAACCTGAGTATATTATATAATTCACTGAATTGACTTTACCTAAACTGAATGTTATTGTGTTGTGTTAAGTGTGTGCGTGTGTTATTACGTGGAGTACTTAGACTTTGACACCTTGAGCCAGCTCCCTCCCTCCTCCTGCCGCATCACAAATATATTAACTTTAATTATTGTTTGTAATCTTAATCCCATGACTCTATCCCTCAACTCAGTCTCTACTTGCCACATATTCTGTTCTCTGTCTCCTAAATAAATTTCTAGGCTAAGTTTCAGTTAAGTGTCAGTTTTAAGCAGCCTGAAACTCTTGTGTGTACTTTGCATTTTAGGTATAACATTTAAAATTATGTGTAAGGATAATATTACAAAACAAATTTTATTCTTGTAGTTATAAGTGTATCTACTTATTTTCAGACTATTTATTGAACCACTGAGTCTTAGAGTTTTAATTACACAACTCATGTTGGACCTTTAAGCATTCAGCTAAAAGTTTCATGCCTATACAACTACAATTTGTCATTTTTATAGAATTTTAACATTAATTCATTAAATTTATAAATTGTTACCTTGGAAAATGGGATACAATTGTACCGAGGACCCATGCAACCAAGGACTGCATTTATACAATAATTAAAAAAAAAAAACATAATTATGACATACAATATTTTTTGTGTGCTTTAGGAAAGTTCAATATTAAATATGTTCCTATTAATGTTTCTATATATTCGTACATTACATTTGTCTACATAATATGTAATATTAGTTACAATGTTGATTTTGTAAACCTATTGAAAACAGTAAATTTATTCTATATACTTTTAATTTAATGGACAAACTTCATTATGAATTGCAAATTACGTCATGAATGGAGTAGTTTATGAATATTGAGAAACTTCCCTAAGCTTAAAGGGGCAGTTTAATTTTTATTTGCATTACCTATTTGATATGCATAATATTTCAGTTTTATTTCAGATTTAAAATTTTTTGACAATATTTAGTCAGCAATTAAATCATCCCTTGTAAAGGAGAGTTTTAAATTTTATTTATGTATATACGTGGAGAGCTTATTGCATCACATATTGCACATTGTAATAACGACAATATTTGTTCTTAAAAAACAGGTGTAAAAAAGAACAAATACAAAGCAATACAAACCAAATCAACAACAACAAACTAAAAAAAAAAACAGAAAACAACAAACGAAGTAGAATTACAAAACAAAAACTAAAATAAAAACAATAAGAATAACAGTTAACAATTCTCTTCAATTCTTTTAGAGCGTTATGCTTTAAAAAAATAGAATATCTTCTGTACTCAAGCGAAAGGCAAATTAACACAACCTTTATTCAATTACAATTAATTAAAAAATAGGGAACTAAAAGTGAAGATGAAATGAATGGTCATGATGTCTAGACTTATAAATGTTGACGTGAAAATTGGTGTTCATGAAATGTTTGAGTATGAAGTGTCAATGTGAGGGCTACCGCCAGTTAATAAGACGAACGTGCTACGTTAAGGTTATCTGGTTTGGAACCATCTGGGAATAAATAAAATTAATTCCCTCGTTTATTGTTATTGACTTTAATCCAGTTTGATAACATTTAGAAGATAGTAGGCCATTCTTGTTCCGAATTGATAGAGTTTAGTTAATTTTGAAGTTCTTTACTCTCCATGAGGGAAAGAGTAGAATTGTATCAATTTATCTTGGAAAATTTAGAAAGTGCCTACATTTAGAGCCATCACATCTTACAATAGCTTTTAAAATATTTTGCTATAGATTTCATATTTTTTATAGTGTGTTAAAGAGATTCACTCTCAACCCCTTAACCATTCCCAAAAATGATTTAGATCATCAAGGTTTATAATATTTAAAAATTATAAATCAGAAAGAGGGCAGCTTATTTTGTTTTGTGTTGTATATATATATATGTATATATATATATATATATATATATATATATGAATATCAATGACTTTTAACTATTTTGTATAATATGTATAATTTCTTTTGTTTTCTGCTTGAGCACTTTTTTATTATTATGATGAGGTGACAGTACCTTCAGAACATTAAAATAAATGTGTATATAAAGAGTAAATAGAAACTGTTGTTTGCTAGCGTTTGTCGGACTATTTTGCCCTTTCTATGAGTCTTGTAAGGGACGCGGGATATATGTCAGAATGTGAATCTTATACTACAGCAGAGGAAGTTGTTGGAAAACTAAGACTATACCTTAAAAGTGTTAGTGGGATTTAGAACAGCGAGCCAACAGAATAAATCAATTGGAATATTGACATTGGAATTCGGAAGCCCTGTAGACTGTGAAATTACATTCCAGACGGTTTTAATCAAGGTTTCTCTCACTCTCTTCACCATTCTCTTTCTTTAGCACTTTCCTTCTCTTTAATTCGTGGACTGACCTTCCTTTTAATTCCTTCTCTTTAATTTTCCTTTTTACCTTTTTTCCCTATAACGAACGGTAATTCTCATTATTATAGTCTTTAAATGAGAATTTTTTACCGACAACAAATCATTTTTTCTGGCTTTGATTATGTCGTTATTTTGTTGTATGTTATTTTTTTTTTATCGTTTATCTTCATCGTAGAATCCATTTTAACAACTCTTTGTCACAAACAATTGTAGAGGTCTACCCAATTGTAGAGGTTCAACCCTTCTGCACTCAACGAACGTCTGAGGAACAAACTATTCCGCAACGGAAAAAATAAGAATGAAAATGAGAAACTAAAATCATGGGAATTGCTTAACATTATAATAGTTCGTACTTAACGAAAAACCATTAATGTAAAGTAAAAGTTAAAATGATTCCTTCACACATTTACAGGTTGGGAGCTAATAGGATTTCTATTATGCTTTAAGGTACTGGCTAATATTTGGTGAAGCTTTGCTGATGGGTTCAAAAAGCATGGTATTCTTAAATTTCAAAAAACAGGTTGGGAGTATATTTACATAGAGACCTTGAAAATCATAAAAAAAAGATGAAGTCATAATTAAATAATCATTCGTTTCAATTCTGTGTATGAAATCCGTAGTTTTGTTCCGTCGTATAGACAGTGGCAGATCAGTCCACTTGAATTTCAGCCTTACGACAGTCACACGACACGTTTATGGCATTTGGCAAAGAAAATGAGCAAGGCATTGGTTTCACGGGTTGCCACAGTCTTCATGGCATCAGAAATTCGTTCTGATTCTCCCCCCTCCCCCGGTCTTTTGTTCTTGGGTTACTAAAATTAGAGTGGTTGAGATAAATATTATTCTGGTTCATTATAAATTTCAGCAAGAGATATAGTAAATAGTTTTCCATCAGATTTATGTATTATATTCAGAGATATTTCATTAATTGTTTTTCTTTCCAGTCAAGACTTTTTCTTGAAATATTCAAAGAACATTGGTATTTATATTTGTTCACTTAATATTCACGGTGATATTAAGTGTAAATGAATGTAGATTTATCAATTGTAAAACTTCACGTGGGAAAAATGCTTAGTTTACGCTGCCCCTGTGTGACGGATTTTTTTATTTTTTATTTGTGTATATGAGGCGTGTTCATATTGACCAATAACGAAGATAAATTGATTTATCTAAACTGGAAATAGCTGTTTATTACTATTTTGTAAGTTGCAATTATTATTTATTATTTATTACATCTCATTGAATGATGGAATACGTTCACTAATCCACTTTGTCTTTTATATAAATGCTACTTGTCACATATCTACATTAGTTTACGTAGTTTTAATTAATAAATGAGGTAATATTTAGATTTTGGAAATTATTGTAATTATTACGAGGAAACTATAAAGTAGAGCCTTATATTAGTCTTCCTCTGCAAGTAAATTACTCCAATTTTCCTTTTCCTTTCAAAAGAAAATGCTTTATAAAACAAGACCTACTTATTTTAATTTTATGAGAGGAACTCTTCAGTCAGTTCATAAAGGAAATTTCTATTCATATTAAACTTTAGATATAAATGAATTTAGTTTATTATGAACTAGTTGTAGTGGCCTTTGTTGTCTCCTTAAATCTTCTTATTAGTTTCTCTCTCACACACACACACACACACACACACACACACACACACACACACACACACATATATATATATATATATATATATATATTATTGTAACGTGTGTCTGTTCATTGATTTTTTTTTAGTTATCTAGTCTATGGCTGAATGTCAACATAAAATGAAAATTCAAATAAAGGGTTAGAACCGCCAATATAAATGATATGTTGTCATACCTGTCGGTGGAGACCGTCGTCACTGGCTGATGGTCGAGTACAGCTGGCATTGTGCTTTCGATGCAATGGCACCATCTTCAAGCCCGTCAAAAAGTTGTACTCAACAGTAGAACTTTTTTGACGGGCTTGAAGATGGTGCCATTGCATCGAGAGGGCTTGCCAGCTGTACTCGACCATCAGCCAGTGACGACGGTCTCCACCGACAGGTATGACAACAGAATAAAATAAAAACTTCAAACGATTATTCAAATCACTTTTATTTCTCTACTAGTTTGGCGCCCTTATGACTCGTCACCTGGAGACTACTTCACAAAGGCTACATACTAACTGCTACATCTTTCTCTAAGTCCTTACACTAGCATTAAAAGATGCTATTCGAAATAAAAATATATCTATTATTCCTAAGAATTATAAAGGTGTTTTTAAATTTTAAACGGTGTATGTTGTGTAAATAAAGTTTATACGGGGAGTTCTGTTAAAATGTCCACTATTAAGAATGCGTTAGCATAATCAAATTATGAACAAATCCAAATAAATTAAAATCTATATCTATGAAAATTAATTAATTTGCCTTTTCAGAAGTTTCATTATTGATTAGGCGGTTTTTTAACGGGTTTATTTTTGAGAAGTTCAAGGTCTCATTTAAAATTCGTTCATTAGTATAAATCGTATGGTATCTTATCTATTTAGACAAAACTAATTCATTGTCATTAGATATATTTAACGACATTCTAAATTTATATGTCATGATTAATATGAATTTTAAATGATTGTGTACTATTGTAATGACTCCCTTTAATGAAACTTATAAGAAAAAAAACAGCTAAGCATTTATGGTAGCCAAATTTGAAAGTAAGGCGTTGTTAAAAAAAAAAAAAAAATTAATTACATGCACTTTCTTTCAAGGGTCTACTACTGATCCGAGTAAGACTCCCTATCCATGATCGTCCTCCAAATCATCAAGTGAACTGTTTCGTCCATTCTACAATACAGTCTTCACATGATTCCAAAGTTGTTTAAAAACCTAATAAAAATCTGTTTTCTGTCTGATAATATTTACATATCCACGAAAAGAAACTTTTGAAGTTGATCTAGGCTACCGAATTGCCTTATCTTGTACTGGGGACTGAGCCGCCGTACTCAAGGTTCCTGGTCGGGTCCATTATTACAGTATATATTTCTTAGTGGTTCCAATGTGCGCGTGGAAAATAATACAATGGGGCAAATAAGTAGGTTGTTCTAAAGAAGAGGTATCTGAGATCATATAAGCAAGTTTGCAGTAACGAAATCCGACGAGGTCGAAGTATTGCTTGAGTAACTATTGTAGAAAGGAATGTCAGAGACGCCATTGAAATTGCGAGACACCGGATTACGGCTATTCAAGAAGTTGGCGATAAACTCAGCAGCTGAGGACTCCCGTTATTCTAAAAAGTCCATCACTCAGTTGCTGAGCAAACTAAGCAGATTTCCCTCCTGCTGGAATGACGAGCTGATGATCTCTGGCTCAGGCTCTATTCTCAATTTATCCCGAAGAAAGAAGCCTCTGTCATAGGAATTGAAATGTATTCTGGGCATGAATTCAGTGACTCAGTTATTAGAAGAAAACATCGGAAGAGTAGAAGTAGGGGTTTACTGGGGGCTGAAAAAAAAAAAAAGGAATAATAATAAAGTATGGTACTGGAAATACGAAAAATGCCGTCGAACAACATTTAACGAAAATTAGGTTTACAATATGTTTGGGTGTATAATGTGTTCTGCTCCGACTCATAATAACTGTAAAATTTAAATTTGTTTTCCTCTTCTTTCAGGACCTTTTTCAGACATTAGTGAACTTGATCATTCGTTTTACAAAACTCGTTTAAATGTAGAGTTTGTTTATGATCAAAGTAAAACGGGCGCATAAAATGTATTCTTTTCTGTAATCGTTGAATAATGGTAACATTACTAAACTGAAAAGAGTGAAAAAAGTGAAACATTTTGCAATAGAGTGAAGATAGTAATCACTTTCTTCACAAGTGAAGAAAGTGAATTGCTTTCTTAATTAGTAATAAGTATAAATTAAAAAATAATTTGAAGTTGGAAATTAAATGCTTTTAAATGTTTCTTAACATTGTAAAAATTTATTTTAACAAAATAAATTGAAATGTGAATGAATTATTGGTGGAAATAATCAATATATTTTAAAATTTAAATGTAATAATAATTACCTTCCTTGTTTATAATCTACACTTGTTTATAACTGCACTACTTCACAATCATCACTAGTTGTTTTATAACTATGCTTATAACCTTTCACAACCATGCTTATAACCTACCAACAACATACCATAATCTTCACAACATCCTAATTTTGTTCATATTCTGGTTAGATCTGATCATGTATTAAACGCTTACAGAAAAAATTTAATATTACACTCATGACGAAAGTAGAATTTACAACTCTCGTGAAATTACCACACTCGCTTCGCTCGTGTGGGTAAACGTTTCACTCGAGTTGTAAAATGACCTACTTTCGTCACTTGTATAATAAATAACTATTTTAATATTGAAATAGAATAATGATTGAAATCATATTTAATGACTCAAAAATCAAATCTTTTAGAATAAGCTGTTTTAGGCGTCATTGTTTAAACAGCTGTAGAGTCGGAGATCATCTTGATTTCCTAGCAATTTTATATTCTGTGGCTATAAGCGAAATATGAACATGGTTAACAAACACACACACACACACACCGACGTGTGTTTATTTATTTGTTTGCCCTTCTATCATTTTATAAATTTGAGTAACGATTTAAATGTTATTTATTATACAGAATGATTTCTAAGTGACAAGAGGACTTTTAACTATGAAACTTCCCGCCGGTAGTGGCAAATCGAAAAATTTAAATGATTAATTCCTCTTTTGAATTTTGCAAGATTCACACAATGATAGATAGCTACACATGACGAATGCAGATGCTGTATTGGTCATAGGCAGATACATCAGAATGAAAGCTTTTTTCTGAGCCCCACAAGGTCTGGACTAAAGTAAGTTTGGAAAACACCGTAATTGGGAGAATCTCCTGATCATCTGGGACATTATATGTCACTAATATCATATTAGGAGAGATCAGTGTAGCAAGAACAGGTTTTTAATTAGAGTGGAAGCATGTAAAAATACAGAATAAAGAATCCCTGCTGGAAATCTCAACTGTGAATTTACTTGGCCAAGAGGCAAAACAAGAAATATTTCGAGCTATGCTAGATCAGCAGAGTTAGAGGATTGGTAGCAATGTTGAAATCATGTACTACAGGTGTTTCCGGATTCGTCTCTGAAGCCATGAAAGACAGATTGTGTAGTTGGGAGCAGGTTGAGGGACTGGAAACTAGCAAGTAGTCAAGGAAGTTGTATGTACGCTGTCCAGGCAGATATGGTTGGATAAACTGAGAGATATAATAAATCTTAGATATATTTGTTGTATGGCCATTCTAAAAAGTGGCAAAACGTATTACCTTTGATTGGAAGTATTGAACGTTAATTTGGCACATATATTTTTGGTAAACCACTGTAGCAATATTGCAAGTACTTTTTTACCAATATAAGCGAAAGTTAGCAGAGTTCTACACAAACAAAATTTACTTTTGATATATTCTCGGGCAAAGAGGATGTATTCTCGGGAGTTAAGTTTTATGCATCATGTGGCTGTGAGGGTTGGCTACAAAATGGCAAATGGACGATGTTTATGGATGCCAGAGATAATCCCGCTGTTTGAAAGACTTAGATCTATCTGCAATTACCTCTGAAAAAAATTAAGGATTTGTAAGAGCTAAATATGGCTTCTGTACCCCAGGCCAGATACCTGGGAAGAAAGCAAAGAATGCAATAAGCGTGAAAATACTTATTTAAAACAGAAATGCACTATAGTGTAGATTCGCCTAGGCCTAGGCTGAAGTCTTCCCAGGTGGACAATACTGAAAATTAATATATATTTATCATGAATGCTTTTGTTCATGGGTGGATTCTTGGTCTGAAGTTTACAATTAAACGGCATTCCATTGTAATGTTATCTGTATTTTGTTGCCTTTGATAAAATCCCATATTTAATAATATCTTTCGACCACTTCAGTGTATTATTTAGTTTTGGTGGAACCAATTGTTACTACTTTTAGAAAAAATATAGTAAATTATATTTTTTTGAAACTCTAGTGGTAAAAAAGTTCAAATTCCAAGGCTGATTCTCATGCATACAGCATGAGGATTACTTCCCAAAATAATTGCTTGGAATCCGTTATTAAACAAGGGCTTGGAAAATCCATGAAGATCGACCTACATGATTCTTCAGAAGCCAACAACCATGTGACTCCTGTACAAGTTTGTTTCAAATCCGGATGATGCCTGATCTTTGAAATCCTGATGATGATTGTTTCAAAGCTGGATGAGCATTTGGTAAAAAAAAAAAAAAAAAAAAACAACCTACAAAAAAATGTATATTTCGTAATTAATATATTAAGTATAAACATTACTTTGCTAGATCTAATTTCTGAAACGTAAATTTTGTAAAAATAAATGTCTTAGATAATTTACTTCATAGTGTTAGTTCGGGAAGTAGGGAAAGTTTTTCATTTTTGTAGATCAGAATACATTTTAGGAGATTTCATGATAATCCGGGGGGGGGGTGGTCGGTTACTGAATTTATATTCAGTTGGCCTTGGACGGAAAGTGGTGGATTGTGTGAGGAGGGCATAGGAGGAGTCTGGACGGGGGGGGAGGAACGAGCGTATTCTCCCCATCATTAAATTTGATGTTCTATTCGGAGCGCGTAGGTGAGACAACAAAGGGGCTTAACAGTCGTCCTTTCAGCTCAGGCACCAGTCAAAGCCAGGCACGGCAATCTCCGACAATGAAGAGTACGACTCGTCAGCTAAGGATCCAATATAGCTGCTTTAAGTACATCTTCCAGAAACATAAGTTTAGAGGACTCTTGGTATAAACATCAAATCATTATCAAATTTTCTCAAGTAAATGTTCCATTAAGTACAATCACATAAATTTCTTCAAATATTCGCAAATTGGAATAAATTGGTGCTCTCTCACTCTCTCTCCCTCACTCTCTCACTCTCTCTCTGTCTCTCTCTCTCTCTCTCTCTCTCCCTATATATAGTATATATATTTATATATATATATATATATATATATATATATATATACCTCTATATATATATATATATATATATATATATATATATATATATATATATATATATATATATATATATATATATTCAGATACCCGCCTTCGCCCGGGAATTGATTTCAGGCTGAATGGTGATGGTATTTTTTTTGGCAAGGCTTTACTTTGCACAATATCTTGACTTAATTTCAGGCCTCCCTTATAACCCCCAATCCTGCCCGTCCCTAGAAATGTTAGTATGGCTTGTTATAAGGAAGGCGTTAGTGCTAATACACATACCTCGTGTTTCATTTAGTTCAGTTGAGTCTTTTGTGTAGAATAAAATTGTTGACTTCCGCTATAATTTTTTGAGTATAACACCTTTATACTTCGGAATACGACGATAGTGTATATAACAAACGTTTCTCTAAATAACAAAATAAACAACTTTTGTTATGTTTATATATGCCGAAATACGAATAGAAAACGAAATACCGCTATTATAAATTTAGGCCTTCCTTACAACCCCTACTCCTACCCGTCCCTAGAAATGTTAGTATTGCTTATTATAATAAAGGTGTTTGTGCTAACACACATACCGAGTATTATTTAGTTCGGTTGAGTCTTTTGTGTCAAATAAAATTGTTCACTTCCGCTAAAGGTTTTAGCGTATATCACGTTAATAATTCGGTATACGAAAAAAGTGTATATAACAAAAGTTACTCTAAATAACAAAATAAACAACTTTTGTTCTGTTCACATTTGCCAGAAAACCAATAGGAAACGAAATATCGCTATTTTTAGTTTCAGGCTTCCCTTATAACCCCCACTCCTGCTCGTCTCAGAGGATATTAATATAGCCTAAAGTCTAAGTAGGGTTAGTAGTAATATACATACCCTCACATAACGAGTGTTTTATTTAGTTCGGTTGAGTCTTTTTGTCAAATAAAATTGTTGACTCCCGCTATAATTTTTAGCGTATAACTTTATAGTTCGGTATACGACGATAGTGTATATAACAAAAGTTTCTCTAAATAACAAAATAAACAACTTTTGTTATGTGCATATTTGCCGAAAATGCAATAGGAAACGAAATATCACTATTATTAATTTCAGGCCTACCTTATAACCCCCACTCCTGTCCGTCTCTAGAAATGTTAGTATGGCTTATTATAAGGAAGGCGTTACTGCTAATTCACATACCGAGATTGGTTTAGTTCAGTTGAGTCTTTTGTGCCAAATAAAATTGTGGACTCCCGCTATTGTTATTAGCGTATAACTCATTTATACTTCCGTATACGGCAAAAGTGCATATAACAGAAGTTCCTCTAAATTACAAAATGAACCACGTTTGTTATGTGCATATTTTCTGAAAAAGCAATAGGAAACGAAATATCACTATTATTAATTTCAGGCCTTCCTTATAACCCCCACTCCTGCCCATCCCTAGAAATGTTAGTATGGCTTATTATAAGGAAGGCGTTAGTACTAATTCACATACCGAGTTTGGTTTAGTTAGGTTGAGTCTTTTGTGCCAAATAAAATTGTAGACTCCCTCTTTAGTTTTTAGCGTATAACTCATTAATATTTCCTTATACGACAAAAGTGCATATAACAAAAGTTACTCTAAATTACAAAATAAACAACTTTTGTTATGGGCATATTTGCTGAAAAAGCAAAAAAGCAATAGGAAACGAAATATCGCTATTTTTAATTTCAGGCCTCCCTTATAACCCCCACTCCTGTTTGTCTTAGAAAAAATTAATATAGCCTAAAGTCGTTAGTAGTAATATACATACCAAGTTTCATAAAATTCGGTTCAGCCGTTTATGCGTGAAAAGGTAACAAACAAACAAACCAACAAACACGAAAGAAACAAAATGCAGTTATGGTGTCTATTACATGTGAAACGAAAAGTTATCGTGAAATTTCGCGAAAAAATCAATGTACAGACAGAGGTTACAATTTTATATATTATATATATATATATATATATATATATATATATATATATATATATATATATATATAGGGCTCTATGGAGTTCCAACAAGTAAACTAAAAAACCACCGAGATAAATTAAGGTGAAGAAAGGCCGAAAAGTGGCCGTTAGATCTTCAATTTCTATAGTCTTATATACATATATAAGAATATATATATATATACATGACTATAGACATTGAAGATCTAAAGACCAGTTTTCCTCTATTTATCTCGGGCGGTGGTTTTTCAGTTTACTTGTTGGAACTCCATAGAGCCCTTCGTTGTTCTGTCGACCCATCTCATCTTCGGTCTCCCTTGTGGTCTGCTACCCGCCACCAAGCCATTCATTGCCTTCTATGAGGAAGTGTTATTTCTCCCACACTTCCTGCCCTTCGTAACCTCATAGCTTTCACACCGTGTGAAATGGACAATTTCATTTGAAATAGAATGATTCTTCTGGATGTTTGTATGTTATATTGAGATCAGACTCCATACACTAAGCTATTATCTTTCGCCGATAAAGGGAAGTCTGAATTTCTTATTGATGAGTAGCGCCCAATGAACACGGGCAATTTACGTTGGACAAGGAAACCTCAGTTAAACATGTGCTGAACCCAAAAAATTCGTACAATTCATCAAAAATTGCTATTGGAATCAATTCTGTTCCTGCTTTCGTCGCATACAAGCTTTTATTTTTACAGTTAGGGATGTATGGAAGAGAAAAGCATTGCCAATAGGGTTGAAGGGAGTGGTCACACAGTATGACATCTTTGATATTTAGATTTTATATTTATCTGAACGTCTTATATATATATATATATATATATATATATATATATATATATATATATATATATACATATCTTTAAAAAAAGAGAATAAAACAACGAACCCTGGGGTTATTAATGGTCGAAACCGTCCAATGGGGAGATCTGAAATTGAAAGTTATATTTATTAAGTATGTAATTGTTATATAATATACAATACATAGATTTTCGCGTGTGTGTATACGCCAAATATTTAGGCATCCATGAAAATTCATTTAGTAAGTTGAACCTGGGAAATCTTGAGACTGAAGGCAAGTCATCCTCCAATCCAATCGAGGACTGAAAGGAAAAAAAAAAACTACGTAACAATGCTCAATAAATCAAAAATATAAATATAACGTGGTCAAACAGTTTACAAAATTATATTCATGAATACAAATAAATTAAATCACTCAGTTAAAAAGAAAACAAAAGCTTGTTGAAATCGTTAAAAATTACCTTGGTGACCTTGAAGGTTGCCGGATTTGTTTCTTTGTTCTGTTTTTATTGTAAATAGTACTCTCTGTTAACATTTTTGATCAAACCATTCCACTTTTGTTTATGTATACATGAACATAGTTTTGTTAATTATCAGACTACGTAGTAATTCGATTTATTGAGCTCTGTTATATTGATTGGTTATAGGTTTTTAGCAGATTTCCCTTGAGGGAATTTTTCTTCAAATGCCCTTCGACCCTCCCAGGAAATCACGAAAATGTGGTCCGTTCAAAATTCTCTCTCTCTCTCTCTCTCTCTCTCTCTCTCTCTCTATATATATATATATATATATATATATATATATATATATATATATATATATATATTTGTCTGTTAACGCTCTAGCGGTCGAATTTTTGTTTGATCGTTACCTAACTCGATATTTAAACGTTTTATGCAAAAAGACAGATCAAGTTCGTTAATGGCTGAAAGGCTGGACCAGTGGAAGGAGGGGTTTAGAGGAGGGGGATTTTCGAAAATTCGAAATATCTCCGTTATCATACATCGGATCAAACAATTGTATAGAACCAATCTTATTGGAAATTAAATGTACTATAAACATTGTTCTATACATTTATTCTCTATCTTGAATATTAACTGAGATATTTGCATTTGTATTAAATTTGGCCCGATAACGGATGACTGATTCCCGCCAAAAGCTAGTTCGGCCCTTTGCCGCAACTGCTCGGCTCTCGTATGGAGATTTCTCTATTGTATAACTTCACGTGGGAAATCTGCTTAGTTTACGCAGCCATATATACGAGTATATATATATATATATATATATATATATATATATTATAGTCATTATATATTGTCATAAAACTATTAAAGACTTATGAGTGTATGTTATTACACATGGTTGTAATTATTTGACGTATCTCTGATGGTGACAGCAAGAACTGTAGGACACATGTACAGCAATAAATATTTAATGCATAGCTGGGATTAGTAACAGTGCATTTTCCCAGAGTTGTTCAATGGCAGAAGGCCCTCTGAAACACCAAGAATTTTAGTCCGTTTGTCTACTATGAACATGAAAGCTATGAAGTTGGATGTTGTGTTGAATTTATTTGTTTTTGGGCAGTCTTTAAAGTTCTTAAAATCTATCATATGTCATTTATGTTAGTACATCTATCTGTTAAATGATTTTTCCCTCCATGTTGGTCTTTCTTTTCCTTTTTCCATATAATAATGTATTCTAATTTCAACAAAAATAATAAATAAAATTAGTAATGATTAAAAAATGTTCATCATAAGTCTAATATAATCCTAAAGTAATAATCTAAGTAGAATTAGTATAATAAATAAGTAATATTAAATTACCAGACAGTGAAAACGAAGTTTACAGACATTTCGTTTTCTATTATTTTTCGGCCAACGTGCACATAACAAAAGATGTGTATATTGTTATTTAAAGTAAATTTTGTTATACACCCTTTTGTCGTATACTGAAGTGCAAACAAGATATACTCTAAAAGCTATAGCTGGAGACAACAATTTTATGGGGCACAACACGCCCGGACGGGAAGAATAGTTGTACACATTTAAGCCTTGCCAAAAAAAAAAAAAAAAAGAAAATACCATCATTCAGCCTTAAATGATTTCCCGGTACTAGCTGTGCCATAGCTAGTATATATATATATATATATATATATATATATATATATATATATATATATATATATATATATATATATATATATAAATGGATCCTTCATCTGAAATTTGGAATTCCCTATCCTAATAATTGATATAGATGTTTTTAGTAAAAGGCTTTGAAGAATTGATTGAAGAAAGGGGAGAGCAAGAATAGAATTTTGTAGGGACTGCTGGGAGGTAAAGAAGTGTGAAGATTGCTGTCGAAGGGGTCCTCGGGCCGGAGAGCCTTCACACCCCGAGCCGTGTCATCTCAACACAAAGCCGAATTTATTCCGAGGGTTGGGGGTTACACGCTCTGACAGGGCGTAATAACCACCCTCCGTCACATTCCAGATCGCCTCCTTCCCGCCCCACCCCCACAAATATTATCTATTTCTGTTTTTATAGCTGACACGCTCCACTTACTTTTCACACTTTCAAGCCTATTGGGCGTAACCATCCATTTTATTCTATATTTCTACACTCCTTATATATATATATATATATCTATATATATATATATATATATATATATATATATATATATATACATACATACAAATATATTATAATTCTGTAATTTTATGGATGTACACAGTAGGCCTGTTTTCCTCTATAATACTTTTATTTTGACAGAGTGCACTTTCAGAGCAACAGCTACATCTTGAGTGCCTGTTAAAATTAACAATAACCTATGAAAATCGTGCATACAACATTATTTTAAATTAACAATCTTAACCGAAACAAAGAAAACCAAATTAAAATACAAGGTAAAAGTCTACAATAGATTAAAATAGAAATATATATCACGCGGCTAAAAAGGATTACTAGAGGAAAGTGACCATTGTAACAAAATAAAGTAAAAGTCTGTCGCGCAGGGGATGCGTAAACTAAGCACATTTCCCACGTGAAGTTTTAGAATAGAGAAATTTGACGAGAGCCGAACAGTTATGGATACGGCCGAAATAGCTTTTGCCGGAAACTTAAGTATCTAGAACCGAAGTTAGCCGATCTCATTTCGTCCGTTATACTCGACGTACGTTAAATATCTCGACAAATATTCAAGAAAGAGAATAAATGTATATAACAATATTTGTAGTAAATTTAATTTTCAATAAAATTGGTTCTATACAATTTTTCGATCCGAGGTATAGTAACAGAGATATTTCGTATTTTCAAAAATCCCCCCTCTAACACCCCCCCTCCCACTAGTCCAATTTCAGCTATTAAGAAACTTGATCTTTATTTTTACATAAAACGTTTAAATATCGAGTTTGGTAACGATCAAGCAAAAATTTGCGACCGCTAGAGCGATAACAGACAAATACACACACACACACACATATATATAATTTTGAACGAACCTCTTTTTAGTCATCCCTTGGTTAGGATCGATGGACATATGAAAAAAATTGAAATTCGTGTCATGAGCGCGACCTGAATAGCTAATAAAAAGTCCGTCACGCAGGGGCTGCATAAACTAAGCAGATTTCCCGCTTGACGGTTTACAATAGAGAAATTTCACGAGAGGCGAGCAATCAAGGAAACGGCCGAACGAGCTTTTGGCGGAAAAGTCGCTCTCGTCCGTTAGCCGTCGATTTAATAAAAATGCAAATATCTCAGTTAATATTCAAGATAGAGAATAAATGTATATAACAATATTTATAGTAAATGTAATTTGCAATAAGATTGATTCTGTACAATCTTTCGATCCGACGTATAGTAACGGAGATATTTCGAATTTTCGAAAATCCTCCCCTCTAAACCCCCCCTCCCATTGGTCCGATTTCAGCCATTAACGAACACACTTAATAAAAATGCAAATATCTCGGCTAATATTCAAGATAGAGAATAAATGTATATAACAATATTTATAGTAAATTTAATTTGCAATAAAATTGGTTCTATACAATTTTTCGATCCAAGGTATAGTAACAGAGATATTTCGTATTTTCAAAATTCCCCCCTCTAACCCCCCCCCCTCCCACTGGTCCACACCTATTAAGAAACTTGATCTTTATTTTTACATAAAACGTTTAAATATCGAGTTTGGTAACGATTAAACAAAAGCGGTAGCAGACAAATATATATATATATATATATATATATATATATATATATATATATATATATATATATACAGTTTTGAACGGACCTCATTTTCGTCATCTACTAGGTAGGATCGATGGACATTTGAAGAAAAATTTCGAAAATTCCGTCATGAGTACAACCTCAATAGCTGATTTCCCTTGAGGGAAATCTGCTAAAACCAAAGAATCAATAGAGAGGAATAGAGAGTAGATACATTTTAAAGAGCGTTAGAGAGCTCTAGCTTTTACCATGGCTGGCGGGCGACTGCGTCTCCTGCCTTGCAAATTGGAGAAGGCGTTACCGCTGGCAAGCGTTTTGTTCATATCAACAGTCACTGAAGATAGAGCTGTTGCTCTGGAAGTTAACTCTGACAAAATAAACCTATTAGAGAGGAATACAGGTCTACTGTATACATCCAGATTGATTCATTCTTCTACCATCCAGCTTCCTTGGAAAATTGTAATTTTCCTCTACGATTCCCTTACGTATTACAATGCACTACATGTCCTATGCTATCTTCTTAGACTAGTCACTGACTAGAATGACCAACTTGTGGGAAATCAGCTATTGCAGGGGCTGAAAGTGGTATTTCAGGTTGTATTTAATGACGGTATTTTTCGAAAACGTTCTTCAGTTGACCAACTTACTAGGACTTGTCGCTACGCAAAAACCACTTATAGGTCTTTCATATAATAGGAAGAGTCCTTAATAAATAAGAAAACTATATGTGGGTGCTTTCTCATTCTGCCTTCCGTATTCCAAAAAAAAAAAATAACTTGTACTGACGAACAGAAGTTTCATGCGTTTACATAAATTATTAGGATTGTATTTCGACCAGTACCACGGAATAAATGAACTCCTCAATGCAGAATGTATACTGTGAAGAATGCATGAGGGAAGTTCAGTTATCGTGTGGGGAGGTTATTATCACTAGCTTTAGGAAAGGAGATATTAAGATTTGACTTACTCGCACCAAATTCACCACAAAATCTTCTATTGATTCTGAAAAGTAATCGAGGTAATATGTAATTTGAGATGTTAGACAAGCTCGTGGCTTGAATTGCTTTTCCTTCCGATGAACATGGACAACTAACAGCCAGCCCAAATCCTGAGTTTGAGTATCGTTTTATTTCAAAATACATTTCGATTTTTGAAGTCCCCCCACATTAAATTTACTAGTCCATTTTCAGCGTTTACGAACTTGATAGGTTCGCATAGAATATTTAAATATCCACTTCTGTAACGATCAACCAAAAATTGCGACTTTCAGAGTGTTAACGGACACGTATATATGGATGTATGTATAATTTTAAATTTAACTTATTTTCGAAATCTTCTAATTAGGATCGATGGAAATTTGAAGATTTTTCGAACATCGCGTAATGAGTACATCCTCAATAGCTGATCAGAAAGAAAATATACTATAACGGTGATTAGTCCCACGCTCATTGAAACGTTTACTATCACAATATAAATCATAGGAGAAAAGAAAAAAAGTCCGACACGCAGGGGCTGCGTAAGCTAAGCAGATTTCCCACGTGAAGTTTTACAATAGAGAAATTTCACGAGAGTCGAGCAGTTAAAGAAACGGCCGAACTAGCTTTTGGTGGGAAAGTCACCCGTCCGTTAGCCGCCCAGATTTAACAAAAATGCAAATATCTCGGTTATATTCAAGACTGAGAATAAATGTATATAACAATATTTATAGTAAATTTAATTTGCAATAAGATTGATTCTGTACAAGTTTTCGATCCGACGTATAATAACGAAGATATTTCAAATTGTTGAAAATCCTCCCCTCTAAACCCCCCCTCCCACGGATCCGATTTCAGCCGTTAACGAACTTGATCTTTCTTTTTACATACAACGACTAAATATCGAGTTTGGTAACGATCAAACAAAAATTGCAACCGCTAGAGCGGTAACAGACAAATATATAGATAGATAGATAGATTGATATATATATATATATATATATATATATATATATATATATATATACAGTTTTGAACGACTTCATTTTCGTCATCTACTAGGTATGATCGATGGACATTTGAAGAAAAATTTCGAAAATTCCGTCATGAGTACAACCTCAATAGCTGATTTCCCTTAAGAGAAATCTGCTAAAAGCGATTCAAAAAGTCCTTTATATAATTACAATTGTCAAACATAAATGCTTTATTATCACTCAGATGGCTGTTACAAATCGACTTTAATATAGTTTTTCGCACTTATTATAAATGCCGAATGTACATAATAAGAGTTATTTATTCTAGCCAAGCCACACTTCATGATACATTAGATTAATATAAATGTCCGTCACGCAGGGGCTGCGTAAACTAAGCAGATTTCCCTCGTGAAGTTCAGTAATAGATAAATATACATACTGGTAACACAACAACACCGTGAATAAATACAAACGGAAATAAGAAATGTTTCATCCAATTTCAATAACCTGCCGATAGGAAGCGTTAGGTTAGAAATGTTATCAAACTGGTCGGCCCGCCTCACCGGAAAGAAAAACAATTACATACTGAAATATATCAGAACTAGCTAAGGTACCCGGCTTCGCTCGGGAAATCATTTAAGGCTGAATGATGATAGTATTTTTTTGGGCAAGGCTTCAATGTTTACAACTACACTTTCGTCGGCGCGCATTGTTTTGCTGTGAGGGTCAGGCAGGTGACATATAAATGAGAAATTTTATATTTGAAGACTAAATAAAAATGTGTTCCTAATCTATTCCCTTGCCATTTTTTAATTCACCTTTTTGAATACTTCAAACCATAATCATGGATAGTATTTATTACAATTAAATATCGTCTATAATGAAACTTATTTCCTGTCAAAAACCAATCCCAGCACATATAGTTTAAGCATAGTTTAGCACGTAAGGTTATTTTCATAATAGTAGATCTCAGTGGTAATCACTTCCCGTAATGCCCAGCATTTCACAGGAAATTGGTAAACTCAATTAACTCTATTAGCCTCTGTCTATTTCCTCTCTCGCATTAGAGCTATCAACACTCTTCTCCTTAAATTATTAATTCAAAATATTATTGTAATAATTTATCTACCTGATTGCATTAAATAATAGTGTTACCCTAAAAATAATTTATATTATATTCAAAAAGCTAGTCGAGGGGAAGAGCTCGTAGTCGTCCCTGCAACCTAAGTAATACTTTAAACAATCATATCGAGTTTAAGAGCATTTTGTCTTTTTTCATAATGACATTAACGTTTAATTGTTATGATAGTACATATTTGTTTCAATAACATGAAGATATCGGAAATAAGATAGTATATAACCAAAATCAAAGAGTTTGATTCCCTACTATTTCCCCTATCACTCCTTGAGGAAATTCAGCTCGATTTTTTTTTAATTATATATTATACAAATTAAATAATGGAAATGCTCTTATAATTTAAATTTCTATTGGAAATAAATAATAAAGTTATTTTCTAGGTAAAAAAAATAAATGAGGCGAAGGGGAAGGGGGATTTATAATCTCACTAATCCGAATCATACTTAGTACTAAATAATCAAAATAGATAAGGCTAAAACATAACATCATTTGTCATAATATGCCTATATTAAAAACACTTAAGTGTCATAAACTTATTTAAATAAGTACTAATAAAATCGTCGACTCTCGCTATAGATTTAGCTTATATCCCTTATTTACTTCATTTTACGACATAAGTGAATGAAACAAAAGTTGCTCTAAATAACGACGTAAACAACTTTTGTTATGTGCACCTTTGCCGAAAAACAAATAGAAAATGAAATATCGTGAATTTTTACTTCATGCCTCCCTTATAACTCCCACTCCCGTTCGAACCTAAAAATTTTAATATAGCTTATAAACATGGGAGAATTAATGCTAATTGACATACCGAGTTTTGTTAAGTTCGGTTCAATCGTTAGCGCCCAATAAAATAGTTGACTCCCGCTTTAGTTTATAGTGTATATCTCGTTTATACTTCGTTAAAAGTCAAAAATGAATATTACAAAAGTTATTCTAAATAACAAAATAAACAACTTTTATTACGTTCATATTTGCCGAAAAGTGAATAGAAAACAAAATACCGCTATTTTAAATTCAGGCCTCCCTTACAACCCCCACTCCTGCCCGTCCCTAGAAATGTTAGTATGGCTTATTATAATGAAAGCGTTTGTGCTAATACACATACCGAGTTTTATTCATTTCGATTGGGTCTTTCGTCTCAAATAAAATTGTTCACATTCGTTATAGGTTTTTGCGTATATCTCGTTTATAATTCGGTATACGAAAAAAAAGTATATAACAAAAGTTACTCTAAAGAGCAAAATAAACAACTTTTGTTATTTTTATATTTGCCGAAAAACCAATAGGAATCGAAATATCGCTATTTTTAATTTCAGGCTTCCCTTATAACCCCCACTCCTGTTCGTCTCAGAGGATATTAATATAGCCTAAAGTCTAAGTTGGGTTAGTAGTGATATACATACCAATGTTTCATAAAATTCGGTTCAGCCGTTTATGCGTGAAAAGGTAACAAACAAACAAACAAACATACACGAAAGAAACAAAATGCAGTTATGGTGTCTATGACCTGTGAAACGAAAAGTTATCGTGAAATTTCGCGAAAAAAATCAATGTACAGACAGAGGTTACAATTTTATATATAACACATTAATTTTATTGAGAACTATTTACTATATATAGTACTGTAATTAATAATGAGTCAGAATAATTGTTATCTCAATCAATAAAATTTTAGTAGTCCAAAACTAGATGGGGGGGGGGAGATCACCAGGAAATATTTGCTTGTATCTCGTATAATAAAGGTCTCTTGAATAAAATTTTTGGTATTTAAACTTCCAATAATGTGATTTATTATATAGCAGAGTATTGTTTACGTAACATGAGTAGAAGTGGCGGTTTGCTGAAAACTGAAAAATGCAAATACCTCGGTTAGTATTCAAGATAGAGAATAAACGTATATAACAATATTTATAGTAAATTTAATTTGCAATACGATTGGTTATATACAATTGTTCGATCCTATGCATAATAATGGAGATATTTCGAAGTTTTGAAAATCCTCCCTCTAAACCCCCCTCCCACTCGTCCGATTTCAGCCCTTAACGAACTTGATCTTTCTTTTTACATAAAACGACTAAATATCGAGTTTGGTAACGATCAAACAAAAATTGCGACAGCTAGAGCGGTAACAGACAAATATATATATATATATATATATATATATATATATATATATATATATATATACAGTTTTGAACGGACTTCATTTTCGTCATCTACTAGGTAGGATCGATGGACATTTGAAGAAAAATTTCGAAAATTCCGTCATGAGTACAACCTCAATAGCTGATTTCCCTTAAGGGAAATCTGCTAAAAAGAAGAAGAGAAATCTCTGTTTGGCATGGAAAGTCACTATGAATCGTCAAGGAGCAGCAAAGGTGGCTAAGCAGAAACTGCAATAAAGTAACCAATCGTCCACCATCGTCTGTGCTTTCAAGTAAGGCAGATTACGGAGGTTATGAAACGTTGAAGAAATGGATCCCTTTAGTCTACCAAAAAAGATCATATGGTATACTATTCCAGGGAATGGAAATTTAATTATGGAAACAAGGATATTCGGAGTTTGGGTATCCGTACTTAAAAAAGTATGTCTGAAAACTACACAAAATGGTCATAAATAATAATGGGTGAGGCCCCGGTCCTACAAGGGCTATAGTGCCGGGAAACTAAGAGTGCTTGGGGCACACCCTGTAGGCATACCTATCACTATAATCCCTCCCCTCCCCATCGAGAATAAGGAGAACTGATGCGGTGGTAAAAGGTTGAAACCCCTCTCTTGGCAATAAAGAGTTTCAAAGTAGAAAATGCGACCTTCTCTTCTCATTAGCCCTAGTGGGAAATTATTTTAGAAACAATCTCTATACATCTTCCCGCGTTCTATTTTTAAGAACAATACGCTTTTTATAGATTTCGTGTATACATTCAATGGCCTAATGGCCTGGTATCTGTTAAACGGCGCTTTTTCTGTTGATCATTCGTCATCAAGTTGACTGACCATTGGATTCCATTGATAAGGAAATCTCTTAGCTTAAGCATTGTTCAACTATGAAGTTCTAGATGAACTTCATAGGTGAAGAGCAACAATGAATTTTCGCCATAGTAGAAATAGGAAAATAGTAGATCCTTGGTTATAGAGGGGTTTAAAAGACGCTTTATTATTGGCTCTTCTATTTTAGCTATATTTCTGATCATCGATTCATGTGATGTAAACACTATATATAATTTGTATGGCCTCAATGTGAATACGTTTGGTTATCTGCTCTTACTTAAGATGGAACATTGATTGTATGCTTTTTCATAATGAGAGTTCAGCAGATTCCTGCTCTTTTATTATGACAATACATCGGGACATTGTTTCCTTCACAGAATTATTACGATGAGTATTTAAAAAAAAGTTAAATACTTAAATTTTGGTGATGTATTCATTCTGTAACTAACATTTTTGTTGTAGGTGACGTCTTTTAGGTATTTATATTTTGTGATCATTCAATTCTTGCGGAACCCATTTGCCTACTTCTTTGTTTTCTCAATAGGTTACAGTTTCTGACCGATTGTGGCTTGGACAACGCCGGGTTGTTCCACCATTTCCTGAGGCATTTTTATGACGCTAGTTTCAGCTATGACCTTTATCTAGTCGTCGTCAGCAGTGTGAGAGGCATGTGAGACTAAAGAAGACAAGGCCTGTTAAAGTTCATGGAATATATTCACAAAAATAACAATTCAATAAACTATTTACGGAAATAGAATGTCCATTAGAAGTGGAGGTTTACAAAAGGCTGAAAAAAATACTAATAACTCCAATAATATTCTTTGTGCTGTGCCTGTAATAAGAGTACTTTTGAGTGTGGAGGTGTGTGAGACCTTTAATTCCTTCCGTTAATAACGGACCTCCAACAGCCAGTCCAAATTCACCCTTAATAATATCATTTTATTTTACTCGATCATGAATTTCTATTGAAAGTATTTTTAATTTTTTCTGAAGTTCAATTTTTTATTATTAGTTCTGAGGGTCTTTATTATCTTGACTCTCCATTGGTTTTGAATAGTAAAGGACTTTAAAAATGCATTCTAAAGGGTCGGTATGTCTAGAACATTTGTCAAAAAGAATGAGAGCTAACAAGGCAAGAAAATCTTTCCAGGAAAGAAAATCTTAATAACAAATTTAGTATTTCTTAATAAGATTTTATCATAAAATAAAAATTCATCAAATATGCTTTTAAAGCTTCGATATATTTTCATCTTTTGGCATCAGTGAAATTAATACCGATGACTGGAACGCTATGTTTTATCGGTTATTTTGTTTCTCTTTAAGTTCAGGAATGATTGTTATAGGGAATCTTTCAGCAAGCCGGCCACAGGTCACGCGAAAACAATAACAATTATGAAACAATCAATGGAAGCGTTCTAATGATGAATTATGCAAAGCAGGCATTGGTACGATTAGAGGAATAGATTGGGAGCTGCGGTTATACTGCAGAATTCTGGCTCATTTGTTGGTAATCTGTCGCCACAGTTGGTCATTAGTAGGCTAATCAGTGGTTTGTTTTGTTGTTTTTGTTTCCTTTGCTTTATTCTATATCCAATCAACAACAGTTCTCCCTACAATTAGCATACAACAAGAGCGAATTTATATCAGGCCTATATTGTCACGTCATTTCGTTTTCCGTCTCTGTTAGTTTAATTTTTTCCATGCCTTGACTTATTTGCCTAGAACTCAAAACGTAAAATTGATTAATGCTCATTTTTACATGTACTTGGTACCTTTTTAATTAATTTTACTTTCTGTTGAATATTTGAATTAGTAAGCAGTCCGTAACTGCATATTAGAGCTTCTGCACCCCAAAATGGGGTGATGAACGTAATTAGAGCTAAAGATTCCTCCGTAACTTAAGTTCAATTATGACTTTTTAACTTTTTTTGGCTCTATATATAATCAGTATGTTTATTTATTATTTATTAACGTCCACTTTTTGCAACTAAGATCAATTGGGGCGGGTTATCTACAGGTTACTACCCTTTTCTAGCCAGGGTGGGATTTTAGGATGTTATTTAACGAATTCCGTCACTAAATAATTTCCTATGCCCTGACAAGAATCGAACTCGCTACTCTAGGTTTACCATGTGAGATTAAGGTCAACGCTTTAACTCACATGGCTAACCTGAGCCCCAAATCAGTATGTAAGAGAACATTGATCTATGATAACCATCATTCGACATGAAACCGAGTGATAAACGTAATTAGAGCTTGTGATTTCTTGGATAGTTAAGTTCAATTTTCATGATTTTTTTATTTAGTTTGACTATATATATATATATATGTGGCAAGTACTAAAATATTGCATTATTTTTATGCAACTGCAAATATAACCATATATCATATTATTATATTTTATTTTCCTCATAGTATTATATTTTCCTTATTACACAACATGCGGACGCGAAACCTTTAAAGAAACAAAAATGATTTGAATAATCATTTGAGACTTTATTTCTTGTTGACCTACCTCCATCAGATTATTGAGTGAATTTAAATAGGTCATAATTTACACAATGTAGGTAATTACTATCCACCTGCAAATAGCGCCATCAATGGAATCAGAACCTATGACTCTTCGGTAAGTTAGATTTACTTTTCATGCCTGGTTTTGAAAGTTATTTTGAATCTGTTATTTGTTAATATGATTTTACGAGTTGAAAGTGTGGCTATTTCAATAGTTCTTATATTTTAATAAGCCAATATTTTTTGATAACCTATGGTGATCCCGAATTATTGCAAGATGGATGTGTTGTATAACTATCTTATTCTCCATTCACCAGAGTTCTTTGCGAATCCGGATAAACAATATAAACTCACGTGCAGCTGTAACAACACATACATAGGACAAACTGGAAGGAGACTGAAAACGCGATACACCGAACATATCCGCTCGTTCAGACTTAACAAACGAGATTCCAATTTCGCCAACCACCTGAACGACCATTGCCACGACCCGACGAGTATAGCTGACAGCATGAAACTTCTACACTGACAAACGAAAGGCCGACGATTGGACATACTAGAGAATATGAAGATATACAAACAACGGACATTCAACGGAGACATCATCAACGAACAGCTCAACACTAGCTCGGACACGATCTTCAGACCACTACAACTATTTAAAAGGAATAATAAACGGAAGACGCCAACGGACGGACTCACGCAGGATTACCAACAGGTAAAGCGACGACGCAGGTAGTTCCATATTGTATTTAATCATTTATTTATTTATTTTTCTATGATACATCATGTTTAATGTATAATAACAATGTCACAAATATTACATTATACCCGTATCTACATATCAAATTACACCAGACCACCCCACAACAATAACACTAGAAATGTAAACACCCATACGGATGAGGACAATGACCCACCACACGAAAACAATTTACCTGAACATCAACATCCCTCGTTTGACAGATCTTAGTGGTAAGTAAACAGATCTGGACTAAACGTAAACAACTAATACGGTGAACAGAGCATAAAACCCACTGACTGACGGACAAACAACTCAGTACAACTATTAACAGGCTTGAAGATGATGCCATCACATCGAAAGCGCTTGCCAGCGGTACTCAACCCTCAGCCAGTGACGACGGTCTCCACCGAGAGGTACGACAATAATAGTAACACAATTATACCTTATTAACTTCACTCTTAATTTCGACTTTATAAAATCCTTTAATTACTCCTCATCCCGAAAAATGGTTAAGAAATAATTTTTGTAATTTTTTATTTTTTGAAATATGATTCCCTCGCCTTAATAGCTTGAAATGATTAATGGTGACCTTGAAGTAGGGTTTCAAATTTGATATAAAGAACACAGTAACTGTTTTAAGAAGGACAGTACATAAACTACTTATGACCCCGATCTCAAAGCTGGCTTCTGGCCAGAGAAACTGATTATCCTGCAAGTATGCCAATATCAAGGGTTCAACAGTAATGTGACAAAGCGCTCTCGATGCAGTTCATCATTTCTCAGTAGACACCAAAAAAAAAAAAAAAAAAAAAATGTTAATAAATGCGTTAAAGTTAAAATCATAACTAATGCAATTAAATACTTTTCCTGAAACTAACAATACATTAAAAACGCATGGGCATGCTGGATTTCATTATTGAAAATGCTAACTGAAGTATTCAGATCAGTAAAAAATATTAATATATAAACATATTTATAAATTTTGCTTCATCATTGTAAATATTGATTTTGGGAATCAAGCATTTCCAAGTCCAAAGACTGCTGGGTGGGTTGTCCATTATCGTATTTCCTGGTGCACCACTTCCTAACAGAATGTGTTCAAATGACTTGCAAACTAAAGGAAAAATAAATAACTATATTTAAGAAAATATTCTTATAAAGAAATATTCATTGACGTAATGGAATCACATTTGGCAATTCTAAAATCTCACCAAATATTAATTATTATTCTTTTCTCTCTATTCTGTACCACTTCAATCGAGTGTTTATATTTCTTTTTATAGGGAGCCACAAAGAATCGTTGTTTTTGACTAGTTGTCTGTAATGAGAGAAGTGCCCTGAAAGTTTTTTGCCGCTTCGTATTAAACTTTGTGACGGGTTGAGTACTTTTTATTAAAACTTCTTTGCTTTGCGGAAAGCTCTCCTAATGGAGTTACATGGTAAAACATGGGCGTCTTGTACAACAAAAAATACGTAAGCACTGGAAGTTGGGCACATATATTAAGTAAAAAGATAATTAAATTTATTGTAAGGGTAGAGTGTAGTGGATGGACGCCGTGGAGAACGAGTGGATGTTACTCTGAGTAATTAACAATGTAATAGTGCATATGATATGGATGTTTACGAATACAACACAATCATTCAAATGGACTTGAGATTCAATTATTGTTGTATCTACGGCCCTGATAATCCTGATATTCATATGAACGAACAAGAAATTGAAGAGGTTCACTAGGACATATGGATGTTTCTTATTACGTTCTGCATTAGACCATCCGACAGTAAAGACGTCAGGGGCTCTGGTTGTCCATGCGAGTTAGGGCGTTGGTCCTAATCTCGCGTGGTAGACCTAGGGTGGCGGGTTCGATTCCCATCCTGGGCAGTAGAAATTTATTTAGTGACGGACTCACTAAATAAACTCCACCATGGCTATAAAAGGGTGGTGACCTGTAGATAACCCGTCCCGATTAGCCTAGTAGCATAAAGTGGACGTAAATAATAATAAACTAAAAAAATAAAGACGTCATGAAGAAATTCCATTCATACCAATAAAGGAAGGAGTTGTTAAAATTCCCCTCGAGGCTAGAGTTTTTTGAGAGCCATTCCTCCGCAGTCGTAGCTTGCATAATTGACTAAGATTAGCCAGTATGAGTTAGCAGAACTCAACTTTAATATAACCGCCACCTTGCCCTACTTACATATTGCATGTAAGATATACAAGGAGGGGGGAGATTCAACTGCTCCATAAAAGAGTACGATTCGTGAAATGATATGTGAATGTTAGATTGTTTATTATTATTTATCGTCCACTTTTTGCAACTGAGGCTAATTGGGACGGGCTATCTACAGGTTGCCACCCTTTTCTAGCCAGGGTGGGACCCAGGATGTTATTTAATGAATTCCGTCACAAAATAATTTCCTTTGCCCAGGCGAGAATCAAACCCGCCACACTAGGTTTACCATGTGAGATTAAGTTCGACTCTTTGACTCACTTGGCTAACCTGAGTCCCTTGCTGCATTGTGAAATCACTCTCTCATCATTTCTCTGACTTGTAATCATAATACAGCTTTTAAAAATATGTTTTCAGAAAAATGGATTGCAGACAGACTTTAACCAATGAAATCTCTCTACAGAGTAGAAGTTTTAACGATCCTGTGAAAATACAAAAATAATATTCACTGAAGTCAGATAAGACAGTTCATAAACGGGAAGAAGTTAGGCCTTCTCTTTATTTGGAAGTTGGGAATCTGGAAGAGCCCGAGGGGAAGGTTTGTTTGCTGGGGTTAGGCATGGCTCCTTTGCCTAATCTGGAGCTTGGAGGGCTACGGAACTTAGATTGAGAGGATTTGCTTCGATTAACGAGTTTGCAGAGAGTCTAATCAGGAACATTCACTCGTCTTCTGCAAATGTTCGGCTACTGTATTGATAGGGCCGGGGATTAGTTCACACCAGTTCGGTGAACACTCAACTGGAGAAGGGGAGGCTTACAAGTAACAATGCCTTGACTCCACTTTAGCACACTTGACGAGACACCATAACTTATAGGTTTAGCTACAAGATGCCGTTTAAGATGAAATATTATTAACTAATTCTGTGAAATACAAATGAAAACGGACATACTCACTTGGTTGTTTGTTACTGGTGGTGGTTGTATTACTCTCAGATAGGTAAAATAGTAGAAGGTATATAGATAATGCTCAGACTTCAACAACGGAATCTAATCTTCTCCCTCTAAAAGTGTTTTTGCATTCATTGTAAAATCATCAGGAGTTCACTATTCATATACAATGTGCTTGTACTTATACTTATACGAATTTATTTCAATATTTATGAATGTGAGGATTATTTTTACGAATATTCGCAGTTTTACTGAACAACTAATTTGGGTGTTTTGAATTGTTATTTGGAAGTTCTAGCGTTTGTTCTCCATTATAAATTATATACTTTGTCAGACTCCTCGTGAATGATGATTTTTTTTAAAATTTATACGTAGTTTTAATATTTGAAATTAAATTTTTATTTTAATTTTCTTATTGTAGCACTTGTTTATACATAATTTGGGAGCCTGTGTAAAGAACAAATGAATGTATGATTATTATCTTGATGTCCTCAGATTTAATGTTAAGAAGCAAGAAACCGAATTTCAAGAAAAATAAATTGGAACAATCTTTATATGGAGCTTCAAGCTAAGGAAGGTAATAGTTATGAGCTACTATAGAGAGTATTTCCTGTGGTCTATCTGGAGAATTATTGTTCAACAAATATTAACTATAGACCGCATGAGGGCTGTGCTAATAGAATGATCTGCTGTGTTCGATTAAAATTTTGAAATTATTCATCATTAATCAGAGACTAATGCCCTCCTGAGAGGATATATTAAACGGTCCTCATTTGAGTTATCTCCTGGATAGGATCGATGGACATTTGACGAATGTTTCGAAAATCCGATAATGAGTACAACCTCAATAGCTGATTTTCCCTAAGGAAGGTCTGCTAAAAAGTCACATTAATGGAAGCCGGACATGAAATGTTTAGTGATTGAAGTGCACGAAGTGAAAATTGTACAAAACCTACTGATCGAGAACAAACTCAGTATAACTCTAGATGGCTTGAAGATGGTGCCATCGCAGTGAAAGCGCTTGCCAGACGTACTCGATCATCAGCCAGTGTCGCCGGTCTTCATCCACAGGTATGACAGGTAATAGAAACAAATAAAATCTGGGTTTATCTGGGATTATGAACGATAAACAGCATGCTTATCTGGTAACGGATGCTTCTATAGTCTTCTGAAAGGCTCACATCAGGAAGCCAATGGTACACATTTAGAAAATAGTGTTCCTTAGGTATGTTTAGGGGAAGTAGAAAGAGTGAGTGAATGGGCCTGACAATGAGAGCTTTCTGGAACATTTGAGGTTGAACTCGCGGAGTAAAGGGGTCCTTGATTGAAGAAGAGGTTATTCATTCGAAGAAAGGAAATCCTGTAAAAAGTAGTTTAATATATTTATGAAAGCGTTGTATGTTTAATTATTGTTTAACAACTATTACTGATAAAAATAAAAAGTATACTTTTCATTGTATTATTTGAACTTTGACCTTTCATTTCATTTCATTATTTGAATCTGTGAACGGTAATAGAATTAAATAATTTTATAATGGTGGTTTATTTAGTGTAAAAGTAAAATGTGTTACATCAAACCGTTCTTCAATATATGCTATTATTAATACTTAAATTTATTCAATTTGTAGCTTTTTTATATGTAGTTTCGTTCAACTTGGTGTATTCATTCAAGAATCTGAAATGTTTGGTAAGAGCAAAAATAATGTAAATTAGTTAGAAGGTTAACATTGATTACATGCTTTAGGCTTTGTAAATCCAGCAAAACCTTTTGCCTTTTTGCTCATGGAAGTTCAAACATTTGTATTTCTTGCCCCACCAGAATTTCTATTTTTCTATTGTTACCTGCGTTATTTTCCAAAAAGGATAAGGAACTGATACTGCATTTGTGTCCGGTTCTTGCGCCATATTTGGCCCTATGAAAATAAATTTATTAACTGGCCTTCTTGCAAAATATGAAAATTCGGACTTCCTAATGAATTCTAGCAATGAGTCCTTTAATTCCCGAGATGTGATACAATACCCTTGACCAAAATTACAATTTTACAATTATTGAAATTTGCTCATATATCTTGTATTTAAGAGAACCTTTGGACATGTTTCCTCATAAACCTAGATTTCTAGAAAGCTACTGCGCAACCATGAAGTTATCGGTAATCAGGAAGGCTATGAATAAATATCTTCAGTTTTATTTTATTGACATAATTATTAGCTTCATCGTTTACTGATCAATATCACCTATCGTGATATTGATAGGTAATTTCTATCTCTTTTAAGGATACTATTATTAAAATGTTGGAATTTACGATTTAAATGATAAAACACCCCCCCCCCCAAGCCAAAATAAAATAAAACGAGCAATTATTCTTTTGGCATCCTTTATTTATTTCTAAAATTACTAACGAACCACGAGGTACCTCAGATATTATAAGAACTGGGCCATGGCCCGCCCCATGGTGGTGTCAGCTGCTTAGATTCTACTAATGCTGGGCACCTAGTCTCAAAAGAATTAATAGATATCGTATCATTTCAAGAAGCTGTGCAATTCACAGGTTTTCATACAAGGATCAGACAGTCAAACCTATTCTTCGAGCTACTTATAAAATTTTATACAATCTCTTCTTTATTGGAAGGTTTTTGTTATTTTATAATTTAGTTTTCATTGTTCATTGTTCCTAAATAATTTTCATTAAGGGACCTTTTACATAAAGAATATGTAAGCATAAATCTATATTTCAAGGAATTAAGAAAAACAACAAAATCTACCTAAAATAGGCACCCCAATATAAATTTGAAATTTTTATTTCAGAACTGATGAGAAATAACACTCCTGCGGATTTAATAACGAATATAAAATGCATTTATGTACAAATTCAGGATCCTAAATGAGTTAATAAAATTATTGCTTCTCGTTATGGCGAATCAAGCAGCTCGTTTTATTATCTGTATTCCGTTCGACTTACCATTAATCCGGTAAATTAGCATTCCGATAAAACAGGCAATTTCATTTTTACTGCTCTCTGCCTGTAACTGACACGGTCAGGGCCATATTCCTACTCATTAAAACACTGCTATGATTTTATTGTTTATGACGTTCTTCCTCTTTCTGGATGGCCACTTTCCTAAAAGTTATATTTTCTAGTCCCCTATTAACGTACAATAAATTTTTTATGTCAGTTGCAGGAACCCATAGTCTTGTTAAATGGTCCTAACGATGGTTTAATTTCTACTTAACGTTTTCTCCTTCGGAAGTTATAATTTAACAACAGATGTGGTAGAAAAAAGTCATTCTATATTATTGTGTATTATGTTATGTACTAAAAAATTAAAGAGAAAAAAATTGTTTTCAGAGAGATGATTTGTCTATTTATTATGCACTAAAGGCTACTATAACTAATCAGGACGGCCTAACTACAAATTTCCGCGTTTTCTATGGGGGGGGGATTTTATTATTGAGTTCATCGCCAAGTAAATTCCTACTAAGGTGTGGTTGACGGTAATATGAGGTTCTTCCTTCTTTAACCATACTTGCACAACAAAAATATATTTACTATGCTGACTTCGATATTTCAATAAGATGTTTGCATTTTTATTGTGTGTGTATGAATGCCAAAAGTAAAGTTGTATATAAGGGATTGCAACCTGGATGAACCACAGCTCACATCCCTTCAATCTCACTGTTTTGACCAGAAATTTTATTTTTTCTTCAATCGTTAATCACAGTAAAATAAATATTCTCATTTCATGCCATGGCTTATTTATATTAATGACGATGACATTTGCATTTATCTAATTTTTAGATTTTAACGGAATATATCAGTACGTCTGCGCAGATAATAATGGAAATATGCCGATCTTCTTTTGGAATTTTAGAGAATCGGAGGCTATTTTCTTATAGGTGGAAATTATTTTAATTTAAATTCAGACGATCCTTCTTGACTAAATATGACGTTCTGAGTACAAGTGACTTACTGTTAACCGATAGTCTTACGAGAACAAAGATCGGGGTACATTTTATTTGTAAACATTTTTTTATAATTTTTTTTTAATGAATGAGATATTTTTACTTTTTTATTTTACCCTCATTGCCCCACATCCATTTGGCCGATTCTGCCAGGAAGAGAACTCGTAAAAAAAGCTTCCTTTTTAAACCGCATAAAAGCTTAAATATGAAATATATTTAAATATATATACTATAATGAAAGGTTAATTATTATTATTATTATTTAAATTAAATCTATTTACCGGCTACTTCTCAGGGTCATATATTGCACGGCAAGCATTCGCGTTTCCACCATCTCTGCTATAAGAGCTAATTTATCTATTTAATCAGAGATATAGCACAATAAGGCTAGATAATTAAAGAAACACTTACTCTCTTTGCATCTTGGGAGTCGACTGCCGAGTCCTGTCCTCCGAGATTGACCTTTGGATTCCCCGGGCTCCTCTGTCAGTCCCTTGACAGGTGCTGCTACCTCGTTTAAAGCCTAGTACTAATCACTCTGATCTCATAGATAGAGAGACAGCGGAGTGGCTCTAAGGCTCGACCGTTACAATACATGCATATAGATGTCAAATTTATAATTCAAATTGACGTTGTTTTTGCACTAATTTAAAATGATAGGGAAATTTGAAAGATTTTTTTTTATGTAATTTTGTGTGTTCTGAGCAACCTTAAGACCTTATTTCTTTTAAGAGCTCCTTTTATTTAAACCACTAAAATGATTGATCATGTTGTATTAGACGATTACATTTTGGACCAAACGTAGATACCAGTAATAAGAGAAAGCTTAAATACGTAGTACAACTCTAGACGGCTTGAAGATGGCAGATATGACAACAACCTATATGTCATTCGCTTATATTTTGTGGAGACCCTAATATACATGCTATCTATGCATTTTATACGAATGGGTTTTACAAGAATTTATAAGATTATAAAGTTTCAAGTTGACTAGCTTAAAATATTTCTGGACATAAAGGATCATTTTCATACATTCAGGGATCTCAAAATACGAATGGATAGAGTTTACTTTTCCACAAAAAAAAAAAAAACCCTTATCCAAACAATAACAATTGAACATTGAATCAAAAGAATTTAAAAGAGCTAAATTGTGCCCTAAAATGAAGGATGAAGGGCCTATAAGTATTGGATCAATAACTGGAAACCGTATATACGAATATTTCCTTAATAAATTCTTACAGTATGCAAAAACATATTACCTTTATGAACGTCTCTCATGGAAGATAAAGAATGATTTACTACGGAGCTAGGAATCTCCTGTTAGAAGTTTAAAACTTTAAATGCAGTTCACACTCTCTCCCTGATATTTTCTATGCTTATGTAAAGAAATATCGACGTATCTATAATCGTATCTTAGATGCCGCTTAATACTTCACTGCAAAAATAAAGTTGATTTATTAAACAACAAAATAAAATGTGCCAGGAATATCGTAAAACGCGAAACTAAAACTGTGAATCCAGGTCATAGTGCATTCATTTAGATCTCAAAGAGGAATATTATCTGGTACAAATGTCCTTAATGAGATAAATTTGAAATAAGTTAAAATAAGGAAATTTCCACAACAAAATCAATTACGACTAATGAAAGCCATCTCTCTGTTAGTTATACACCATCCACATTAAACTCGATATATTCATCAATCATTTTTATTTCATCTGGTGATGATTGCGATGAATCAGGTTATTTAGGAGACAGTTTTGTGGCTCCTCAGATGTATTTATACCTAGTACCCGGGGTACAATTAATCAAAACAGCATTATCACTAAAAAATATTGCCTTACCCTTATTTGAAATTTTTAATAAATAGATCATTCTTGATGAAATTTTCCCCGAATTTCAGAAATCACCTAGAGTAAACCCTCTATTCAAAAAGGGGGGTAAACAGTTAGAAGAAAATTACAGACCTATATCCCTCCTAAAGGTATTTTCGAAAAACTTATCTTAACTCGACTAATGGAACATTTCAGAAAGCATGTTGTCCTTGTATCTGAGCAATAAGGTTTCCGTGAAAACATGGCTTCACCCTTATTCTATGTTTAGTGAGATTTAATAGTCAATAAAAGAGATAGAACGAAAAGAGAAAAAAATCCTGACAAAAAGTGTTAAAAAGGCAATACAGAACCCTATACCATAAATAGTGTTATGTCAAGGATTTTGTTTAATTTATTAATTTATTTTTCTTGGTAAACAGGCTCAATATCCATAATTAGATCTTTTTACAACAATAGTCTGTATTCAACATTTTCCTTGTTTTTGAACAATGATGTACTTCAGATATAAAGACCCAGTATTCTCAGCATTATATTATTTCGTCCTCGAGATTTCAAGACCACGTAGATTTTTATTATTAGAATTTCTGAAACGCTATACTTCATTGTTTGTAATAAGCTTCTTGTTTACTGACTGGAGTGCCTTTACCAAATAATATCTAATTTCCTCTGGGGGTGTGTAGTGGAGTTTGCTGTTATTAACTGGTGTTAAATACTCGGTGCCCGGGGGAAATCGCCAGACAAAAATCCTCTTTATTAAGGCATTAGAGGAGAGGGGAGAGGGAGAATATTGGGGTCAGTTGGATATTAAGATATTGAAGGAGGATATTAAGATGTGGACTGAGGTCCGGCCCTATTGGGGGAAGGGCTCTTATATAGGGCCTAAATGGTCAGGGTAGAAATTTACTGCCCGGGGCTGGCCCTGCTTAACTATATCTCCCGACAAACTCTAGCCTTGTCTCCCATCAATTTATACATTCTATCCTGTAAGAAATTTATTTTAGCGCAAAACTAATTAATATAGTCCCCGATAGAATTGGATTAATTAATAATTGGTGCAGTACCCAAATTAAATTCTATAACGTACCTAATTAATTTTAAACGGAATGCTTATTAATAAATACTTTTAAATTCAGGATATGGGAGCTGAAGCTAATCATATAAGTTGGCCTTAATGATGTTGGCAAACCTTGAGTCATACTCACTTTGAGTTCGATACTCACCTTGGAAACAGGAATTTACTTAATGATGAACACATTAAATAAAATCCGTAGTCCCGTTCTTGTTAGAAAAGGTTGGTAACCTGTAGATATCGTCCCGATCAGCCGGCGTTGCATAAAGTGCACGTATATAAATACATTTTTAATTTCAAAGACCTAGTAGTCCTATCTGATTTAATTTAGAAAATAATTGAAAAAAAAAAACTAAAGTATATTAAAAATACTCTTGTCGGAGCTAACCTGCGCGCTTGTTTTTTGAAGTTTTTAAGGCGTTTCCACCTTTAAAATTTGTGGTATCCGCGAATAACAGTAGAACACTTTCAATTTTAATTTAAGAAATTAAAATATTTAACTTTTTTGTGTAATGGCATAATATGTGGAATTTTTTGACTTTATGAACCCAAGATGTCAAAAACCAAATCGGAAATATCTCCTGTATTAACTAATTCCTATGCATCGAATTGAAAAATTGTATTTATCATAATATGTAGAAATGTTCTGTACACGTTTTCTGCACGTCTAACAGCTACAGAGAAATTTCAGATATGTGTGTGCCACTTTTGCTGAATTCTCCAATGATCAACCGATTTTACTGTTTCTAATTTGATAATTCACACCCGCACGCATGTTTACCTTTGTTTATGTTGATGTATTTTTTTCCCCACAATTTGGTCTAGTCACCCCAATATATGACTTTTGACTGTTAGCTCCGTATATAGAACATCAAATATTCAGTAAATTTCTTTATGTGCTTAATATATTACCAGTTTTAACACCAATCCTTAAAATATCTCCCTTAAGTACTCTTATAAATTTTTAAAATAATAATTATTGATCAGGTCTCATTAGTATCAAAAGTTTATATCGTTTTTAAGAAAATAATCATCTTCGGAACTACATTAGAATACCAAGTGAGAACAGAGTCTCGAAGGAAATTATTTAATTAGATACAGGGGCCTTAAAATTGAAATAGAATAATGGTCTGGAAATCAATACAGATTTTCCAACAGAATGACAGATCAAAGAGCTCCCCGAGTGTTACTTCAGTCGATTTTTAGAGTTGGAAATAGATCTGTATTACATCTAACTTCAGGACGGGTATTTTAAGAAACCGAAGGGTTTGTAATGACTATCCAGGATTAAGGAATTGGAAGTAAATCCTACAAATGGCATCTGTTTAAAGATAATATTTCCGAGAAAGTTTTCCCCTCCTCCATATTCTATCATATACTTCTGTGTAGGTATAAGATTTATAAGTATTCATTATTCTAATCGTTGTTGGGTGTGGTGATGCTTGAGCTTTTTTTTCCTAGTTTTGTTAATTAAGAGTTCAGGGCAAAGGTTACTATCCAACATGTTGTATATTTCCATTTTAACATAAAGTAAATGTTTTTAGGTTAGTTTCGTATAGTATTCTTAAATATTTCTATAATTTATTTCCTTTCTAGTGGTGTTCTGGGTAAAAGTAATATATTTTAGGATTTCATCAGAGATTGTTTGTTTCTAGTCCATTTCGTTCCTATGTTATTATTTTCCAACATAATCTAGTTCAGCCGATCACTCCTATTTGATTTGTGAATATTCTATGTCCGGATAGAATTATTTGGCTGTTGAAAGAACCTTCCCCAATCTCATTAAAAAAGTTTTTTTTTAATATTTTTCATTGCAGGAAAATATATTTCTTTGTTTAATTTCATTGTTAGATCACAGCACTCATCGTTATAGAAATTGTTTGTGCATATTGTGGTTTTTATCAATCAGATCAGCTGATTGGAAGTTTTACCATGGTGATTTTCTCATCAAAGAAAACTTCTTTTCCATATTATAGGGAAAACCCATTGTTTTATCAATGTATAAATGAATCTGATATAATCTACCTCTCCCGGATATAGGATCTTTTAGAAGTAGTTCTCTGAATACCAAAAGCATTATTAAAAAAATTCTTTGGGATGTTGATTGTTTGTTATTTCAGACTTAAATAGGTACCCCACCAAGGAAGCTTGATGATTTGCAGAATGAGTTGATAGACCAACCTTTTTCTCTTATAAAAATAAAGTTCCAGGTACATGAACAAATGATTAGGAACAAAAGACAACTTGGCCGACTTATTAGGATCTAAAGATGGAAAAAATGTTAGTATTCCACTAACGTCAAATATTCTTAACAAATTTCCGGAAGTAGGATAATCAATCGCTAATGAGAGAAGAGGAATGACTTAAGAGCGTCATGTCGCTTTACGTCAAACCAACTCTTAAACATTCAGGTTAAATGAGAGAATTTTCGTAAAGAACTGTTATTTCAACCTTAATTCATAGGAAAACTTTCTTAGCCTAAATGGAGGAACTCAAACAGATGGTCGTAATGGGGTCACATAATTCCGATCATATTCACGTAAGCTTCATAATGACCTGTACTCGAACCTTAATTCGTTGGAAACTTTTCTTATGTTGAAAGGAAGAATGTCAAATGATTGTTGTAGAAGTGTCCCAAATATTTGATTTGCGTTAGCGTGATACTACTATTTACGAAAGTAAAGACCTTAACTCTGGTCGCAAATTCTGTAACAAAAATTTCTTAAATTCCAGAACTCAAAGAGAATGTTTCTTACACTTTATACTGGAACGTGAAGAAAAATTCGTAGAAACGTCATGGATATTTGGAAATGCCAGCACGAAATTTCTTAAGGAGCTTATACTTTTACTAAATGTTCGGTTACTGGAAAGTGTCTGACCACAGCGAGATTAGGACAGTCATATTTTTAGAAAATGTGGTTGGGGAAAAGAGTTTCTTCATATTGCAAAACTTACTTTATCTATAAATTATCTTAGCGAAAATCATTGCGTACATTTTCTTAGCTCATCCCATCATTTTTACTTCCCGTCGGCGTCTACACATTCTATGTCGTCCTTTTTCTCCAACGTTATTTCTGGTTAGATACACATTTTAATTACGGCCCACTTCGCGATGGTTAATATGAATATGTTATCTAGAGATAGCATATAGATCACTCATTTATAGATACAGTGAGACTAAGTTTTTTGTTATATGACAAATCAAATGAAATTCTACAATTAGGAATTCAGAGAGTATTAATTTATAAATGACTCCAGAGATTTTTTTCCGACTGTTTAATCTCCTCTAAGTACTGATTTTCTCTTCAAAACTAACTGTTCTCACAATCTTAACTAAAGAGTCAGTGGAAATACATATGAGAACACACCACATTAATAGATCGTATTACAAGTCTATTTATACCACTGAAGTAATAGAAATAAGACTTCGGAAATAAGTATATATTACTAATGATTAACGCTAACAATTATGATGGGGGGGGGGAGTGAATTGAAGTATATTTGAGTAGGTGGTAGTATAAATTTAATGCACGAGAAGAATAAGAAAAGAAAAAAGTGGTTTTCGTCATGTCAAAGATGTTGTCATATCTGGCTGGTAGAGATCATTATAAAAAATCTCTAATGGTTATCAGAAATTAGTCTGACTAATCAACTTCAGGCTTTGAGCAAAAATGATATAAAAGGAGCTGATATATTTCAAACAAATTGGTATATTCTGTGCAAATAAAATCGAAGTGGCCATCTCTCCCAGCAAAAGGAAGCAATTTGCCATGTGGGCTTTCAAACGTGGTGCTAACAGATTGTTATCATGACAGATAGCTCGTTCTATCACCAAACACCAAATCAACTATATCTGACAATCTGTACCTACGTGAAATATGCTCTGGTTTGTGAATCTGATCAAAATTAAAATGTTTTCTGTGCTTGAGATAATAATTGGTGGAATAAATAAAGTTTTGGACTAAGAAAAAATTAGAGATTATGCAACGCTTACTTCATTAATATTAACATAAAGAGACATTAATAACAATAACTAGTTAGAAATGAAAATTCTACGAATTGTTAAATCTATTATATTTCATTCACCCTCAGATGGCTAAATTGCTTTTTTTTTCTTTTATTAACGTCCACTTTTTGCAACTAAGGCTATTGGGACGGGTTATCTACAGGTTACAACCCATTTCTAGCCAGGGTGGGACTAAGGATTTTATTTAATGATTTCCGTCACTAAACAAATTTCTCTGCCCAGGCGGAAATCGAACTCGCCACTCTAGTTTACCATGTGAGATTAAGTAAATCTTAAATTGATTAGTTTTAGAAAATAATTTAAAATGAAGCCTACGGAAATTGTTCTTGTTTAGTTGAAGAATGTCTTTCTGCTATGGGCGAAATCACATCAAGAAGTAGGTGCAACTTATGTTTGTCCGTTTCTAAATTTTACATTTCATCATTTCAACTATTGACTAAAACTCATATTCATTAAGAACCTTTGGAGCAGGGTACTTAAGCATATTTGCACTATTATGCAACGCATCGATAAATGCTTTAAAATTAATCTTATTAACAAAGTAATGTTCTACATTTTTTGCTTTGAATCCGCTAACTCTTTTTTAGTCTACTTTTAAGTGTATATATTCTAGCAGAGAAAGAATACGTGTTGTATATAAGTGTACATTGCTCTACCAGAGAGTTTTGTTTCTTTCTTATTACACCATTTTTTCTGGATAATTTATTTATTTTGTAGATAATGCCTAGAAAACCTTTCGGGCATTTTGATCTGTGAGTAACAGTCAATAGTAGTCAATATTTTACAATTACATAAGTACATTGTTATCACAAATACAAAACTTTGAATTAAACCATGTTTCAATTTAATTTCTTAATTCGGCCAGGTCCTAAAAAATGGAAAAAGATAAATGCTGAGATAATGTTTAGTTTGACAAAATTAAGGAAATTACCAAATTACTTTAGTGAGGCGAACTGTCGGAATTATGTAGAGGTAATAAGTGTCGCAGGTAACAGGCGTTAGAATACGATTATCGGATAGAAAGCTCCTAATGGTCTCTGGGATAGCGAGAATTATGCTCCATTTATCCTAATTAGGCCTTACTTTGGATTAAGGCTGGCCTCTAGGATTTAACTGAATATAAACGACAGCCGACCAACTCACTAGGGTATATTGAAAAAAAGAAAGGAAAAGAAATTTATTTGAAGAAAGACTAACCGATTGAATCTCACAGTCACTCAATTTAAAAAAAAAAAGTTTATTATTAAAAGAAATGATTAGAAAACTACTAATGATAACCAATGGATTCATATTTAGTGATATTTGAGTTTCCATTAATTATTTCCTCTGCCACAATGAACGAATGCTATTTAAGATTTTTTGAATTTATTTCCGTATTTCAACTAACTTGACTATGGACCTATGAAAGGAATTAATAGAGATATAACATGTTTTTAAATGTAGTTTAATATAACCTTAAAAAAAGAGTAGTCAATACGTACGCTGAAAATTATTATTAAGGATGTTCCATTTATTCTAGGTGGGATATCATTAAAAAAATAATTTATGGAAATAGAAGTCTCTCCTGTAAACAAAAATTGAGTTTGTTCACTATTCTGTGGTTTTTGAAACTTACATTAATTATCCAGCAATTAAAATATTTCCTTCCACTTAATGGTAAAGTGATTATTTTTCTATATGGAGTTATTTGTTCTTTTGCTTCTAGTAATCTTCCACTCCTACTTTGACATTTGAGCTTTAAGCAATTATATCAATAAACGTTCCTTTTAAATTTCACTTTTTTTGTAGGGTTCTTAAAGGGTTAAAAAATAACAGATAACAGAATTTTCAGAATATTTAAATTTTTGCAGGAATGCTAAACATGTGGCTTACGTTTTTTGAGAAAACCACATTTATAAAAGGCATTTCTTCCAAGGTTAAATCCCACTCCATGGTTTTATAATTTAAGCACCCTCCCTTATTTAATTAGCGTTACATAATAATACTTAATTTTATAAGAGAATAACATAGTATAATGGATTGGTTCACAAAAAATGATACACTAAACCTCAATCCACTACCAATTATTAAAAAAATATGGACGATTCCTTCACTGCTTTAATTTTCCTTATTGGTGGGTTCAACAAATCCAAGAAGTCCTGTAAGGGCGTAGGAAGAAAGCTCGGATTTCAACGAACTCTACTTCCTCGTAGACGAGCACAAGACTCCGAAAATAGACTGCCTGTACACTTGACTCAGTACTTGTTAGAGAATGTTATTTTTGTAGAAGTTAACATAACTTTACTACAGTTCATTGGATACATCAAACTTAATTATTCAACTTTACTTCAAATGATATCTAAATCTCTTTAGAAACAAATGTAAGTATATAATCTATTCTTCATTACTGCCTCAATGAATTTTACCATTGTAATTTAGGTTTTCAGTTTCAAGATTTGTTCTTTGACAATAAAAGAATAGCTGAAAGTGAATAGAGGCAATAGACACCTTGAAATCTTCATTTTGATATTTTAATCTTAATCGTCTATTAAATTGGAAAATTATATACATTTTAGGAACGAAAAATATCTCACTAATTTGAAGCAGTTAAATATAGCGCAAAGTAAACGTCGAGCATCCACTTTCTTTGTATTTTGAGGTAAGACAAATATTTACTAGGGTATCTAAACTCAATTTTATTCCTGTCTTGCAATAAGTCTTCCTAAAAGCACATAAGCTATGAAACAGTGGTTAAAACAATTTAAAGGTTCCTTTGTCAGGAATAATGTATCTCCATTGTCTGAAAAATCTGACATTTTTCGTTTTGTTAACTCGGAATACCACTGGCGACATTTAAACCCAACAAAACAGTAATTGAATATTATTTTCCTCCAGCATTTATCATTTATCAATGAAGTCGATGGATGCTACCATGAACTATGAAAGGACTAGTTGTTCAAAATATTTATCTCTAATAATAAAAAAAATCTATGAACACTCTTATTACTATTATTAATTATATACCTTAAAACACGCACGCACGCACACAAACACACACACACACACACACACACACACACATATTCATTTAATGTGATTGCCTAAAATGTTTAAATTGAAAAGATATATATGAGTTAAGAGGGAAAGCATTGACGTCACTTGAGACATCCAAAACTAAAGGGAAAGGCTTGGAGAACACGGTCCCTGTATTTTTATAAATGTGTACAGCCGTTCGAAGGGACATTACTCAGACTGTTCAGATCCAGCTCCATTTCCTTAAGCCCTAAACCTGGAGGAAATTGCTTCTACTGATTTATCGTTCTGGGCTACCCAGGACCTAAGGGGGGGGGTACTACATCCTACCTGTGTATGCTACACACTCAAAAGATTTACACATTTTTTTTAATGCTCGTCAAAAGTCCAAAAGATATGAGACTGCATGAAAATAAACTAATAAAATAAAACACTCCTTGAACGTGTAGGATATATACTAAATATGAACAACATTATTTGAGGGGATGTGTATTTTAATACTCGCTATTAAATATATATAAAACATTATATTAAATATATAAATATAACATTATTAATGCCTTATAATTGTTCATTGTATTATTTTAATAAAATTATTAGTTGTCCCTAATTAGTGTAATATTCATTTTTCATTGAAATATTTCTTGGAGGAAAGTTTAATGAACGAGAATGTAATATTATTTTTTTTTCTTTCCAAATTTCAGTAAGGAATAAAATATTCGTTCATTTTAAACCAGTTTTGTTCGTAATTGGACAATTGAGGATTATAATAGTTATATTGGATTGAGGGTTATAATTGTTTAGAATGCGGTCTAAATCTGCATTAATTATTTTGTGACCTCATTTTAAAGCTGTTTAGAACATTTAATCCAAAATAATTTAACTGGACTCATATATGAAACTCAGCCAGTGTTCAATAGACTAAGTCCCTTCGTAAAATAGTTCTCTTTTTAATTTTATATTTCTTCTAGTAATTTACATTAATTTATTTTTTGTCATACTAAATTACCGTCAAATTATTTTTATTTGATTTTCTATATGTGAATAGAACGTTTTATCTTACTCATCGGTGTTTAATAGTCCTTGCGGATGAATTACATAATTTTGTGTTAATTTCAACAGTTTCATAGTTAGTAAAAACATCATTATTTTGGCTGATATTAAAGTTTATTTTCTCTTTTACATAAGGAAATCATTCTAAGCTATATAGTTTGTGAGGTGATTAATTTAATTTAAATTACTGAGTTATATTAACCAATTTGATGAGATATTAACAATGTGAAGCATTATAGGATGTAATAAGTTACACTCACGTAACACGAGGTTCTCCCCGAGTGTCTCATCGGTAGGGTTTGACACTAAAATTGTCCATTTTAATTGGCTTTATCCAGAAATAGCATCTGTTGAGGTTGGACCGAAGACAAATTTACACTGAAATTTCTTCAAATCTTTACGAATCTTTGTAAATGAGTGACCTTGAAACAAGAACAGTTTTTTTGGAACCTAACATCATAGACTTTTTCCCCCGGAAAATAAAGGTCTAGTAGGTTTAATGGGTAGAGTCGCCTAAATGGGGAGGTTTACAGGGGTAAACTAAAAAATCGAAGTACCTCCGTTAATATCAGTCACATCAAAACTTGTTTTATAACACAATATTTGCAAAATTAATTTACTCCAACTTTTGTTCTATGAAATTGTTTGTCAACGGTTATTACATTAACAGTATTTTTTTTTATTTTTTAACTTACTTAAGATGTTTTTTTAATAGTTTAACTAGGTACTAGACTCCACCTCTATATCTTTACTTTACTTCCTTATCATAACTATACCTTTCAACATAATTATTATAATTACACTGCACTGTGGTTTTATTTAGGTTTATACGAGTTGTTTTAGCATATATCATACTGTTAATGCAGGCATGTTTTATGTATGTTTATTTCGGCATTATGTCGGATCTATGACAAAAAGTTCTGTTGAAACTGATATATTTATGTTACATAAATTCTAGGCACTTTAGAAAAACTGTCAATTTCGCAGCTCTAGAGTGATGGACGTTTTACGCAATGACTAAAATAAAATGAAGAGTTACAGGATTTAATTTATGTTAAATATACACACTCTCACACTCATGCATACTTATTTTTGTGTACTTTTACATTACTAACAGTTACTGAGAAATTTCAAATTGTATGTTATACTTTATATACAATACACTCCCCTAAACTATTTCGACGGGTTTTAAAGAAAACTAGATTTTTCATAAGGGATATATTGTGGGGGTGGGACTAAAAACCAGTGGAGCTTGTCGAACATCAACTAGTAAAATGGGAGCCCTGGGAAGAAGCAAGAAAATGTGATATGTTTACTTTATACACCTGTAGATGAAACATCATTGTTTAGAATAAACAATTAGAGATAAAAGGCGAAGTAGTGTCCGTTGCCAGTGGAAATCCTTAAGGCTCTCTCCTTCTCTTTCAGCAACATAGGTTTTGAAGTTCTATCTCATAGAAATCTGTTAGCACATTTTCAAGATTCAGGAATAATACTAAATACATTTGTTTAAGGATAATGCTGAACCCTTGTTATACAACAAGGGAATACCATCTCTTAATTGGTTAAATTCCAAATTTAACCACTCATCGGATGATTCAAAAATATAAATGTATTGTTCTCAAACGACAAATCCTTTTTTTTTTCTTTTTTTTTTTTATTACTCTTGTATTATTGTTTTATATTTCAAACGGTCTTCTTGCTGTGGAAAAATAGTATTCTATATTTTTTTTTGAATTATATAACCATTTTATATTATTGTTTGTACCCAATGGTGTGGTTGTACTCATCAAGCATGAGTGGCAAGGCTGTAGTAATAAAATTAAATATCTATTTTGACTACTATGGCAGAGCCCTTATTTTAACTGTACGCTATTCCTAAGGACTGCAATGGCTGGTCGCTGGATGTTTTGAACAATTTATGACAAAAAAATTAAAAATATTGTGACCACTTGAGGCACATTACAATATACCTCAGGTATAAAGATCTTTCAAAAGAGATTGAATAGATTTTTATTAAAGGTTAAAGGTAAATGTTTTATTATCTGTCATGCCATCAGGAGACTCGAGGAAAATAATTATATCATTCTAGAGAATTTGAAAACCAAACCCATTTCACTAATAGGAAATCCGTTAAAAAAAATATCTGAACAAACTTTTTCTATCGGTCTTTAATCTTCTCATGTTCGTTGTCATGAATCGTTGACATAAAAAGCTTTTGGTAGGCTGATAGAATTTAAGTAAAGTATAAATACATATTGTTGCAAAAATTAAATACATGGAAAATTAAACAGAGATAGTCAAGTATTTGGGAAGTGCGGAGATGATCATAGGTGCCGCCATATGGTCCTGCCCGTCCTCGGCAATTCCAGTCCAGATCTAGAAGAGTCAAGACAATTCCGCTTTGATGTTCGCCGACTAGCTATAATAAGGGACGCAGCCTGCCACGAGTCAGTTAGTTTGTTCTCAGCTGTCTTCAAGTGATCATCAGTGCGTTCAGTGCAGCTTTAGTGGACAGTGCGACTTAGTTGCAGAATAGTGCCGTGTTTAAGACAGTGCAGTGCCGTTAACTTCCCGAAGATCAGTGCAGTGCCGTGTTTTTCTGAACCTCAGTGATTGTGAGGACTGTGTAATAAGAAGAACAGTGAAGCTATCAGTGCATACTGTGAGTAATAGTTAAGAATAATTAACCAAGTGTGTAGTGCATTGTTAAATAAATTGTGCAGTGATAAAAACTCTGAAGCTTGTGTGTTTAATTTTGCAATCCAAAAGAACTCTAATAAACAACGTTTATTACTGATTTTGTAATAAATGTAACAATATTATGGACTAGCTATTGTCAATAATCACTACAAATGAAGTGATTTGGTAAAATACTCACACAAGAAACAAAAAACCAGGAGCCAATTCGTGACAAAATGTTTAATAGGGCATAGCGTTTTCAAGGCAATAACCTAATCTTCAATGCAGTCATAGACTTGTTCAAGCTTACACACCTTTGACTGCAATGAAGTTAGGGTTATTGCTTGGAAATTTACCGTAACTTTAAATAGTTTCTATTAATCCTGTTAGTCTACTGAAGTTCCTGGTATCATTCCTTTCACTGGAATCTACTAACGATATGATTAAAATTCTTAACGATAAGCGTACACAGTTTATGTACAGTTGATAGTGAACAAATTTGTTAGGATCACGCAAGCAAAACTTGGGAGATTGTAGATTATTTTTCTTATAAAACAGAACAGATGTACTCCACGCGCTCAGTAAAGAACTATAAAAAGAACTACTGTTGCAGTGACAAATTATAACTAGCTCACATTACTGAGCTTGTGGATGTTTCTAATTCATTTATTCATGTCCGAATGTTTCTCAAAACTATCTTAATTCTGAGTAAAGGATGTTCTTTTTTTTCGGTTGTGAGCCACTGTTGGTTCAAGAATACTTTACGAAAGTGAATATTCCTTGGTGAGTTGCACAACTTCCTAAGAGAACTTAAGAAATCTCCTTGAACGATAATTCTGCATAGCCAAGAAGTTCACTTAATTAGAATTTTAAAGTAGTCCAGCTCATTTGAGAAATATCTTAACAGTGGAACGAGATAAAACTGAACGAATAAGGCGAATGTTAAGAGACTTGCGAGAGAAGCTTACTTGGTCCTTGTACATCCTTAACTTCTCTTACAAGTCCTATATTAGAAAAGTTGAGCCTTGCCTAACTCCTTCCTGACTAGCATCGCTTTTATTGAATTTTATCTTCCACCGAGTGATTTCATATTAACCTTTTCTAGTTAAAAGACCAGGTTACCGTCACGCAAATCCCAACTTTCCCTTTTTGCTGGTAATCCGTATTATTACTTTTCCTCAAAGAGATACCCCCAAGAAGTTAACCTGAGACAGATTGAGTAAGCTCTAAAAGTTAATTAGTTAATGATGGCAATGCTCCACGAAAATAAATGTGATTTTGGAAGAAGCAAGTCTTATCTGCCCTAAAACTCAGGTAGAAAATCAGTATAGATGATTAACTATTTAGATTTTCACAGATTCAGAAAGTAGAATTGTATCAACGGACCATTGAAGTCATAAAAAGGTAATGAGTGTGTTATGAAATTCTAGTGTAAGTCAGCCGATTGACCGTTTCCTTAGCAGATGCTCTGAGGAATTCCATTTTTAATCAGATGTCGCTTAATATATATTATCCAGACTGTATACTTGAGTTCAAAAATGTCTATTTATCCTACCTAGTGGCAGAATAAAATAATATTGGTGTTGATTTGTTCAACTGGTTTCACTCAATCTACTTTCCTTTGAGAATATTCGTAGTGAATCTATTTTTCATCGGCAGTGATTATTACTTGCTGATTTTTCATTTTTGAACTTTTTGGGTACTTTCTGATTCTCTGTCTTTGACGTCAAAATTATTGAATCGTCGTAACTAATACCTCCAAGTTGTTATGTAAACATCTACAAGAAAACGGAACGTTTCCCCAGCACTTTCCATCCAAACGTGGTGAGGGGATGAACTTCCCGCAAATGCTGTTTTTTTGGAAAAAAATTTGATATTTTCGATATCAAACTTATTAAGGTGTTTGTAATATGACATATTATTGCAAATGATGTTATGTTTTTAGACTAATATGATAGTTCTAAGTATGATTCGGATTAAGAAGGTCATAAATCTCTTCCCCTACTCCTCTCATTTGATATTTATTTTAATTTGAAAATAACCTCGTTATTTATTTCCAATAAACATTTAAACTATAAGAGAATTGCGATTATTTAATTTGTAGAATGCATTAATTAAACAAAGTCATGCTGGATTTGCTTATCGTGTGATAGCGGAAGTTGTGCGGAATCGAACTCTTTAATTGTGGTCTATATTATCTTCTTTCCTCTGATATGTTGACGATATTAAAATGACTATACTATCCAAAACTACTAAACTATTACTTGGTAATGTCATTATAAGAAAAGACCATATGCGTCAAACTCAATGTGATTTGGGGTTGGGGGAGGGGGGTGCTATAATCTCTTTTCCACACCTCGCTTTTACAATATAAATTAAATTATTTTTAGGGTACCACTGTTATTTATTTATACAAGGTATATAAATTACTAGAAAATTCGAACTTTTTGATGTTTTGAAAAAATAATTTAAGTAAAGCAATCTTGATAACACTCAAGTGGGAGCGGAAGTTGTCGGGGGTATAAAACAATTAATTGTATTAACTTATAACAGTGAATATTCTATTATGTATATATTGGCATGTATATAGCTAAGCTCGGATTGGTTTTGATAGGAAATATGCTCTTTATAGAAGATATTTATTTACAATAAATGCTAGCCATCATTATGATTTGAATTATTCACGATGTGTCAAACAGTGGAGAGGGATTGACTAGGGATATATTTTCACTTACTCTTCAAAACTAAAATGTTTATTCTATAAGTCTCCAACATGACCCTTACGGGAAAACAATACGCCCAGAGGGGACGTGTAATTGTACACATTGAAGCCTTGCCGAAAAATAATAACATCATTATTCAGCCTTGAAATGGGAATATTTGATGTTTACACTCCAAACAAATGTCTGATACTGCGTTTACCAACTTAAATAAACACCTTTGAAATCCGTGTATCGAACGGTTAGGTTAAATGCAAGAGGTACTAGTAATAATATTCACGGGGAAACTATTAAAACTTTTACTTTTATAGTGGCATTTTTATTGTAATTCAACTTAAATTTTATGCCTTCAGTCATTTTTAAACAGTTGTAGTTGCTAATATGATTAATATTGCCCTCAATTACACTTGGTGGTTATTTATAAAAATAGTACGCTTCTAGATAGATAGATTGATTTTGTTGGGTAATATATACATACATACTTTAGTCTGAGTCTGGCCTATTTAGTGTTTGCAATCTTACTAATAATATTCAAAAAAATATATAAGGACTAATTCATACTGCTGAAAGGAATAAGTAATAAATCATGTTCAATTTATGAATGTCCTCAATGTGAATAATAATTCCCAGTGATATTAAGCATCACTTGTGGCTATAAATTTCTTCAAGTATTACTCACTATGATATCTTTATTCTAAGCATTGCAATAATAAATGTTTTAATCCATCTGATATAAATTCCTGGCAGCATTCACCAATTTCTCCGGATTTTATTATTTTCATTTTTTTTATTGTGATACAGCTTCAAGTAATCTTTATTTGAAATTCTCAGTTGGCTAACTAATCTTAGTTTTTTCATATTCACCTTGAATTTCAGATAATCTTCGGGTTGGAGACTGGTATAATGACAGACACTTCTATAAAAGGGATTGTATGATGAACAATATGCTCTAATGATGTCGGTGGATAATATGTGACTTGTTGCTTGTTCTAAAATATTGTTTTTATTCCCTAGGAAATTTGTTTCACACGAGATATCGCTAAAGTACTCTTACATATTATTTAAAATTGCTATAGCTTTTATTTGTGAGACCCAATTATAATTTATATCGTGACTACTGGCATCCAGTGCTGTTAGTCTACTCAGTAGACTAACAGCGCTGGATGCCAGTAGTAGACTCTACTGAAACATTTTCTTGCTATTTTAGTACGCTTCTATTATATTGGAAATTGAAGCACTATTTCTATTTTCAGCGCTTCTGAGTAATATAAGGATAGAAATTCTGAACTTCTGAGTATAGGAGTTGATAGAAATTGGATCCGGAGTTCTCGTGACCATTCTCAGCTTCTTTTTAAATGGAATATTGAAATATTTGGGGAAAATATGATTTGACCGAAAGCATTTAATCATAAAAGATTAAAATATTCCTCCTTCCCTTTCAAAACGTATTTATCATCAAGTAGTTTTTTTAAAAATTCTTCAGATACTTCGTAACAGATGTCGAAAAAATGTCGGTTGACTTGACCCCCCACTATACGTTAATTTTTGGATATAATTTTTATTACTAGTTTTATTTTTATCATTCTTCTGTGTTCTCTTCACAGTGAATAATTATTCTTACTTACTCGTGCGCATTATTAGAGGGCCTAAGGACTCTGATAAACATTTCAAATAATGTTGTTATATCCAATTCAGAGTTCGTAGTTAAGCTATTTCATTCCCCTTTCAATAGCGAAGCCGGTCCCTTGATCTCCCTGTTGATATAGGTACTGATCTGTGAATGTAGCTCACTGATTACAGGCCTGTATATGCCCTCTATGTCTGTATGCATCGACGCTATCATTATCTTGGAATTACACGGCCATTAATGGCAGAGAGTTCTTCCAATTTCTACGAATTCAATGCACTAATTTTTTATTTCATGATATAGAGTTCTTGTTTTGGTATAGAAAAATATTTTAGTTCTTCCAATATAAATATTTCTGCTAATTATAAAAAAAAGATTGTATATTTCAATCAGCAAAATTGATATCTAAGCAAAATTGAATCAAAACTTTAAATAATCTTCATCTGATGGTCAACACTTAACTTTCAGTAGTTCCAGAATGTCCTTAACAAAATCATCATATAATATTCCAATAATACATTAAATAGAAGTAGATCATTTCTTACTATAATGGTTGATTATCCAATTCAGATAGTAAGGAAATTTCCTGCAGAATGTTTTACTGTCTAATTTTGCCTGAATACAATCACCTGCTTTGTTCTGCACAGAAGGAGCGACGCCTATTTGAATGAAAGAAATTGCCAATAAAATATTCGTTTATAAAGGCTATAGTAAGAGATGCGATCTTCGGGGACTTAAAAAGAGGAAAAACAACTATTTACGAAAATAAATATAGTTTACTCACATAGATATGTAGAAAGTAGGTTCCTGTAAAACGTTGGCAAGAAGGAATAATAATATAAATATATATATAGCATGTATGTTGTATGTATGTATGCATGTATATATAAATGACATAATATTTAATCTAAGTTGAATTACAATAAAAAATAAACAAAGTAAAACTTTTAATAGTTTTCCCGTAATAGTATTAATAGTACCTCCGATACATGTATTTCAAGGTATGTATGGGAGTTGGTAAAATCAGTATAAGACATTTGTTTGGAGTGCAAACAGCAAATATTCATATTTCAAGGCTGAATAATGATGTTATTTCAGTTGTCTTTTGCGGAATATCTCCAGCGGTGACTATAGTGTGGTGGCCCAGGATATTTCGCCGGTCTTCCAACCGGCTACTTCTGGTGGTCATGTTTTGTGCGTGCTTGTGGCAGCTCTTAATGATGGGTCTGCCGTGTCGCGGTCCATATATGCGTTATCTCCACTGGTGGTGGGGGAACCTTCAACCATTGGTTTGATTGGCTCGCCACGATGTTGCGGGTCGTCGGTGCGTCTTCTCGGAGTTAGAAGAGGTCTCCAGACTGCGGGCAGGCCCACATAAACTGAACCACGCGACTGAATTGATGGGCACGGCCAAGGACAGACAATGATTACAGGACAAGGGGGTCTACCTGTTGCCGTGTGCGTTTGGTTCAGTTTATGTGGGCCAAACCGGGAAGAAGGTCGCGACATGAATTGGGCAGCACACGGCCGACTACAAATAAGGCAGGGACAAGACATCGGCTGTCGCTACTCACGGCATTTCATGTTGGGCTCAAATGCTCTTTGACCGAGTCAAGATATTGTCTAGAGAGGGGCACAGGACAAGGATACTAGTACGGGAAGCAGTGGAGACGCACCGACGACTCGCAACACCGTGGCAAGCCAATCAAACCAATGGTTGAAGGTTCCCCCACCACCAGTGGAGATAACGCATATATGGACCGCGACACGGCAGACCCATCATTAAGAGCTGCCACAAGCACGCACAAAACATGACCACCAGAAGAAGCCGGTTGGAAGACCGGCGAAATATCCTGGGCCACCACACTATAGTCACCGCTGGAGATATGCCACAAAAGACAACTGAAATAAGTTCCCAGCGACGGAGTTTAAAACAACGTAATGATGTTATTTTTTTTTGGCAAGGCTTCAATGTTTACAATTACACTTCCAGTATGGGCGTATTGTTTTACCGTAAGGGTCAGGTAGGAGACTTATAAAATATAAATGTTATTTATTTATTTATTATATAGTACATAGGCACCGAACTCCGGAGAGTTATTTGTGCCTAGGTGGTCTAGATTCTATTTTCATTTTCTTTCCTGTTGTTCAATAGTCCATTTCTTAAGATAAATCACCCACTTCTCAGCCCTCCGTCATCCTCGCTTCTGTTGGATCTCTCCTAGTTTTCTTTATCCCCAATTCTGTGACAAATAACAAAAATCACAGCAGTATTTGGTTATAATAAATTTGATATATAAAGACTTAACTCACTGCCTTGTGTGCCCATATGTTGAAGTCCTATATTATCATATTTCTTTATTTAAACCAGCAATTACTAAAAATTTTAAGAGTTTTTTTATAGAGTTGCTATCATCCCCTATTATTTCGGATAGTACTTCTGATATACCAAGGGACTTTCTGATGTCCTCATACCTTCTACACTCAGGAAATGAGTTAATACAATTAGCTTTGTTATTCTCCCGATCATTTCAGCTCCCACTTGAGTGTTATCAACGATGCTTTACTTAAATTATTTATTCAAAACATTAAAAATTCGAGTTTTCTAGTAATTTATATACATTGTATAAATAAATAGCAGTGGTACCCTATAAACTAATTTATATTGTAAAAGCGAGGTGTGGGAAAGAGATTGTATCACCCCAACCCCAAACAATATACTAATATATATATATATATATATATATATATATAAACGGTGTTTGATGACTCTAAATTTTATTAGTGTAGTATTGGACAAATATTTCGTAAATCATGATTAGGGAAGAAGCGAAAATGTGACTGTCGGTTTTACATCGGACAGAGACCTCTGAATAGGGAGAGGAGAAAGAAAACTTTAATATCTTTCACCGATGAACGAGTGAAAACAGGAAGATAAATGGAGAAGGTGTTTCAGAGATAGAATGTTTAAATTTATTAACGATGATTCAGTATCGATATTTTAATGTACTAATTCTTGGAATGATGAAGTGGCGGGCTTTTTGTTTATTACCAAAGACAAAACAAACTCTCCAAAGTAGCCCGGTAATTAATTTCTCAAATAACTACAAGTGGAAGGAAGTGCTCCGAATTTTACTTCAATAGGTATCCCATTGGAGTTGGAGGCTTACCCATAATTAATGATATTTGAATTATTTACTTCTGCTAATTTACAAGTGTTTTGACAATAGCATTCATAATCACTAATGTATTTTATCCATAGACAGTATAAGATAATGACACCATTATTCACTATTTTATTTCTCTGATTATTTTAGTGTTTTTCGTTTTTATTGTTGAATTAACAGGCAATCAAAGAATAAGTAAATATAGCAGAAGAAAACTCTTCTCATAAATTGAAATAACCATACTTAATGTAATGTAAAGCCATAATATGAGGAGCTTGATGGGAATTAAAAAGAAAAATAGTTATTTAAGAAGGCCCAAATGATTTTATGTTTATTATTATCGCATTGTATCACAAACTACTTTTAAAAATAGTTTATCAATCGCAAATTTCATTCTTTTTCTATAAAGTGCTCTATTAAGCTATGCATGTGCACAGTTATTGATACCAACCTTAAATTAATTTGGTTTGAAATAATATATCCTGATCATGTATTCTATCCTTTTTTAATACAGGCACACCCACTTGGACACGCAGACATTCACACAATAGCACACCAAAAATACACTGGACAAGAAGAATAAATAACAAGAATTTATTTCTTAATATGTATTCCCAATATTTACGTAGCTTTAGCGGTTTGAGCTTCTGAATTTGTTTTTGAAGGAGTTTATTTTTGTTTCAAATTTATTGTTTTACGTGATTGAATAAATAAAAGTCCACCACGCAGGGGCTTCGTAAACTAAGCAGATTTCCCACGTGAAGTTTTACAATAGAGACATCTGCCTAATAACAACAGTAGTAGTAATGAATCTCTAAACCTATTCACGAGGGACGAACAGTTACGGAAACAGCCGCCCTAGCTCTCGGTGGAAAGTCAGGAACATATCAGACTCCTGCCGACCATACACACAATACAAATGCAAATATCTAGGTTAATATTCAAGATATAGAAAAAATGTATAGAGCAATATTTATAGTACACGTAACTTTAATTTGCAATAAGATTAATTCTATACAATTTTTTGATCCGACGCATAATAACGGAGATAAGTTGAACTTTCAAAAATCCCTCCTCTAAACCCCCCCCCCCTCCCACTGGACCGATTTCAGCCATTAACGATCTTGATCTTTCTTTTTACATAAAACGATTAAATTTCGAGTTTGGTAACGATAAAACAAAAATTGCGACCGCTAGAGCGTTAACAGACATATATATATATATATATATATATATATATATATATATATATATATAAATAAAATTGTAACCTCTGTCTGTACATTGATTTTTTTCTCGAAATTTCACGATAAATTTTCGTTTCACATGTCATAGACACCATAACTGCATTTTGTTTCTTTCGTGTATGTTTGTTTGTTTGTTTGTTTCTTTGCTACCTTTTCACGCATAAACGGCTGAACCAAATTTTATGAAACTTGGTATGTATATTACTACTAGCCCAACTTAGACTTTAGGCTATACTAATATTCTCTGAGACGAACAGGAATGGGGGTAATAAGTCCTAAAATTAAAAATAGTGGTATTTCGTTTTCTACTGGTTTTTCTGCAAATATGCACAGGTCAAAAGTTGTTTATTATGTTATTTAAAGTAAGATTTGTTATATTCACTTTTGTCGTATATCAAAGTATAAACGAGATATACACTAAATACTAAAGCGGGAGCCAACAATTTTGTTGGGCACTAACGATTGAACCGAAATTAACATATTCGGTATGTGAATTAGCATTAATTCATCCATGATTATAAGCTATATTAAAATTTTTACGTCCAAACGGGAGTGGGGGTTATGAGGGAGGCCTGAAATGAAAAATTGTGTTATTTCGTTTCCTATTAGATTCTCGGCAAACATGCACATAAAAGTTGTTTACTTTGTTATTTAGATTAACTTTTGTTTAATACATTTCTCCAGGAACAATGTGTGGAGAAAGTAATTTACGTATAAATATTGATCTACTCAACAATTCATTCCAATTTGAACTATGAGATACCTCACCTGGAAAAATGAATTACCGACGTTAATATTTTGTCCTTAATAACTGAAATCTATGCCTAATGCACAGGAGACGGGAAATATGACAATATGGAGGACAGTGAAGTCTTACATACAAAATTAATTTTATGATTAATAAATGCCAACAACGGGTATAAACCCTAAACACTGGGACGGGTAAATGGCAAAATAGTGTGCAATAAATAAAGCCTTGCCAAAAAAATACCATCACCATTCAGGCTCAAATCAATTCCCGGGCGTATATATAGTAGTAAATATATATATATATATATATATATATATATATATATATATATATATATATATATATATATAATTTTGAACGGACCTCATTTTCGTCATCTGCTGAGTAGGATCGATGGACATTTGAAGAAATTTTTCAAAAGTCCCGTCGTGAGTACGACCTCAATAGCTAATTTCTCTTATGGGAAATCTGCTAAGACATACGGAAGAGGTTAGCATTTTCATTTTTGAGGCATATTGAGCTTGGCTTCACATATCCAAATATTACATTTCCTTGCTTTCGTTCATGATTATTCAATCCTTATTGATTTTAATAACCTCAGTCGGTGTACGATTTAACTCTTTATTGTGTAGTCCTTGCTGTATCGCCTAACTGTAATTCATTATAGCTCCAAGCCTAAAACGTATTTTAGTTTAGATTTTATTCGATTATGCGAAGCTTTGAGAGAAATACCCTTATTCCTGGAACGGGGCAAGATGAAGGACCAAATTTGCATGCCTTTCATGTTTGATCTTTGTTGCTGATACTTCATCATTGAATTCCTAGGCATTATTTGATAAATATTGTACTACATTTCCGTTCCGAGAAGTCATCTTTATATTTTTAGATATGAATGTTCGTTTTCTGCTTGGAGAATTATGATATATATATATATATATATATATATATATATATATATATATATATATATATATATATAATCTATAAAAATTGTTAATAAAGAAGATATTTTTTCTGATTGGTGTTACAACGCCTTTTTCATAAAATACTGATTGAATTTTATTATCAGATAAGTATATTCTTCACAGATCAACATTTTCAACTGTAAATTTTGGAAGACTGTGACGTTTCTGAAAAAATAAATCACTGCTTCTAAGGGATATTTAAAACAGTAAATGTAAATTTGGTAATCTCTTCCAGACATTCTTCCCCCGTGATGCTATTATGCTAGAATAATAGTTTTTTTGTCATAGCTGTCGGTGGGGACCGTCGTCACGGCTGATACTCGACCATCGAACAGTACCATTTATACTGGCGGTTCTAACCCTTTATTAGAATAGTTCTTTATGTTATTAAACCACGTCAATGATATTATTTCCTTTAATTATTAATTAATATTATTAACATTTCTAAAACTCATTATTATACGCTGCAAACGATACGTATTCCCACAATATTGTATTTTACAGAACATTATGCTACCAAAATAAAACCACCTAATTTCGTAGGAATTGAAGTGATGGAATTATGAGGTTTCATAATTAGTCGGTGTTATCTAGTAGCTGGTTTCAAAATTGCTGTTTACTGAGAATTTTAAACATTAAATAGAGTAAAATAATATAACCTTTAACCAAACAACACTTCTTATTTTGAGGTTTGCATTTCATAGTTGGGTTGTTTATTTAGCACATTCTCCTTGTCATTTCGCATATTACACATGGCTTCAATTATATTACATTTAAGATGTAGATAAAGGCTATTAATTTATTTGTAAAATTGAATATATTAATTCATTTATTTATTGCGGAGCGTTCGCTACGAGGCGATATTGCTAAAAAAAAACAATGAATATAAACAAAATAAAGACAGACAGAAAAAAATTAAACAATCAAATTAGAACAAAAAATAAAAACTAAGAACCCAACCAAATAACAAAACGCAACTAAATAACAAAACGCAACTAAATAACAAAACACAACCAAATAACAAAACGCAACCAAATAACAAAACGCAACCAAATAACGAAACGCAACTAAATAACAAAACGCAACTAAATAACGAAACGCAACCAAATAACGAAACGCAACTAAATAACAAAACGCAACTAAATAACAAAACGCAACCAAATAACAAAACCCTACCAAATAACAAAACGCAACTAAATAACAAAACGCAACCAAATAACAAAACGCAACTAAATAACAAAACCCAACCAAATAACAAAACACAACTAAATAACAAAACGCAACTAAATAACGAACCGCAACCAAATAACAAAACGCAACCAATGAGACAAAGAAAAAAACGAATTAACAAATAAACTAAAAACAATCAAAAACGAAAACGAAACATTAAATTTAAAAAAAAAATATCTTATAAAGAATCTTGATAGTTAAAAAACTCTAAAGGCAAATGGAATTATGAAAACAACTATATACTTTCTATGGTTAAAATTAAACCTAAAATCAAATAAATAAAAATTAGTATGTAAATAAATAAAATTAACATATTACATTTTTTAATATCTTGAACATTTACAGTCGTATGCTCCCACTTTCTCTATCACACATACGAACACACACACACACACACACACACACACACACACACACACACACACACACAAACACTAACACATATATATACTCAAAAATTTTAGCTGGAGTTAAAAAGATTTAATATAAGAAGAATTAAAAAGAATTTTAAAATGTAGTAGCTACTTCTAAATTTGTGAGTATATGTTAATGTCTTTTAAATGTTAGAGTATTATGGGAATGTGTGGGCTACCTTCAGTAAGTCGTGTAAGTCATGAGGGATATTTAAATGGTCACGTCTTTTGCAGTCTGTTAGTATGTGTTAAGAATGTCTGTTAGTATATTAAGAAAATTAAATAAATAATAAAAAAAAATAATGGAAAATAACCTAATATAATAAAGGCATGACTCCTTAGGAATAATCCTAAGAAGGAATAATTCCCTAGTCAAACGCTTTGAATCGTGACGTTGAAGGCGCGCGCAGGTGATATTAGATGGCCCGCAGTGCGTATTGGTAATACAGGCCTAGCATACAGTGGGGGAACCCCTTCAGATCACTGTTTGCACTGCTACACTGTTTGTTTGCATCTCCTGCTTGCACTCACTCTATTTCCCCTTCGGTTGGCCTATTACTATTTTCATTAATCTTTAAATCTAGGCTCACGCATCCCTGTATACGTCTGGGATTGTCACACCTGGGTCATTCCATTTCAAATCATTCAGCAAAATGTAAAAATGTCACCCATGGTTTCAGATTTCAATGAAAATTTTTTTAACAACACTTTTCACCTTCCTTATGAAGAATATAAAATTTTACTTTGATATATCCAGTAGTTTTTGTGAAAAAAAAAGCTGAAATATTGAGAAAGTTTGTGTAACTGACATTTTTAAGGTTGCTTATTTGGACACATTGTATTAGAAAAAAAATCATAACTTTAGTTATTTTCAACATATCAAGATAAACTTTTCACTAAAGTGTTCACAAAAGCATGGAGATACAGGAAAAAAAATAAATTGATTATCATATTAAAATATAAGCCCCCCCATAATTTCACGAACTGCATCCTTATTAAATTTCATTTTTAAAAAACCCCAATTTTTCAAATATGCTTTGCACATTAAGCGGAGTACTTAAGCAAGCAAACTTTTTTTTTTAAATTATGCGTTAATGTGTAAACTAAAAGACTATGAAAGAAAAACAATGGCTTTTTGAGTGCTAATGCATTTTTTTGGAGATAAACCAAAATATTTTGAAATTTTCTCAAAAAAATCTATTCTATGAACAAATATGAAAAATAATAACAAAAAAAATTAAGTAATGGTTAGTTTAGGTGTATAAGCTTTTAAAAAGACTTACGAATTTTTAAAAAAAATTTCTAGCAAAAAGTGGACGGTTATAAATAACAATAATATTAGAGAATAAATGTATAAACAATAATTGCAAGAAAATAAATTTGCAATAAGATATATTATATACCTTTTTTGATCTGACTTATAATGACGGAGATATTTAGGATTTGTTTGTTTTCCACCTACATCCGGATCCTTCTAGTCCTATTTCAGCCGTTAACGATCTTTTTTTTTTCTTTTTCCATGGACATGCTTAAATATCAAGCTTTGCAATAATAAAAAATAAATTATGACTACTAGGGTGGTAACATATATATAATTTTGAAGTGATGTAATTTCCGTATTCTAATGGGCAGGACAGATGTACTTTTAAAGAATGTTTTAGAAAATTAGATCATGACTTCAAGCACAATAGCTGTTCCTCTTAAGCGAAATCTGCAGAAAGGTAGGTAGCACTATTATTCTCATAACTCCGTTTGAGTTCAAAACTATTACTTTGCTCAGCTTATTAGATGTTATCTGAGATGCATTGCATTTTTTTTTCTTGAAAATTTTCCTGTCTGGCGCAACGCATTTGAATTTATCTCAAAACTTAAAAGTTCAATGAGAACAATATTTGGTATTTAAGCTTCAAATAAAGTCCTTCATAACATAATAGAATATTGTTTATATGAGGCGAGTAGGAGTGGGGCTTTACTGAAGACCGAAAACTAAAAATGCAAATATCTCAGTTAATAATCAAGATAGTGAAACAATGTACATGACAACATTTATATAACATTACATTTTTATTAAGATTGATTTTATACAATTTTTTTATCCGACGCATAATAACGGAGGCACAGAGGATTTTCGAAATGCTTCCCCTCTAAACCCCCCTCCCCCAAGTCCGATTTCAGCCGTTAATGAACTTGATCTTTCATTTTGTATAAAACGATTATATATCAAATTCTTTAACGATAAGACAAAACTTGCGACTGCTAGAGCGGTAACAGACAAATATATATATATATATATATATATATATATATATATATATATATATATATATACTAGCTAAGGTACCCGGCTTCGCTCGGGAAATCATTTAAGGCTGAATGATGATAGTATTTTTTTGGGCAAGGCTTCAATGTTTACAACTACACTTCCGTCGGCGCGCATTGTTTTGCCGTGAGGGTCAGGCAGGCGACTTATAAATGAGAAATTTTATATTTGAAGAATAAATAAAAATGTGTTCCTAATCTATCCCTTGCCATTTTTTAACTCACCTTTTTGATTACTTCAAACCATAATCATGGATAGTATTTATTACAATTAAATATCGTCTATAATGAAACTTATTTCCTGTCAAAAACCAATCCGAGCACATATAGTTTAAGCATAGTTTAGCACGTAAGGTTATATTCATAATAGGAGATCTCAGTGGTAATCACTTCCCGTAATGCCCGCATTTCACAGGAAATTAGTAAACTCAATTAACTCTATTAGCCTCCGTCTATTTCCGCTCTCGCATTAGAGCTATCAACACTCTTCTCCTTAAATTATTAATTCAAAATATTATTGTAATAATTTATCTACCTGATGGCATTAAATAATAGTGTTACCCTAAAAATAATTTCAATTATATTCAAAAAGCTAGTCGAGGGGAATAGATCGTAGCCGTCCCTGCAACCTATGTAATACTTTAAACAATCATATCGAGTTTAAGAGCATTTTGTCTTTTGTCATAATGACATTAACGTTTAATTGTTATGATAGTACATATTTGTTTCAATAACATGAAGATATCGGAAATAAGATAGTATATAACCAAAATCAAAGAGTTTGATTCCCTACTACTTCCCCTATCACTCCTTGAGGAAACTCAGCACAATTTTTTTTTAATTATACATTATACAAATTAAATAATGGAAATGCTCTTATAGTTTAAATTTCTATTGGAAATAAATAATAAAGTTATTTTCTAGGGAAAATAAATAAATGAGGCGAAGGGGGAGGGGGATTTATAATCTCACTAATCCGAATCATACTTAGTACTAAATAATCGAAATAGATAAGGCTAAAACATAACAGCATTTGTCATAATATGCCTATATTAAAAACACTTAAGTGTTATAAACTTATTTAAATAAGTACTAATACAATCGTCGACTCCCGCTATAGATTTAGCTTATATCCCGTATTTACTTCATTTTACGACATAAGTGAATGAAACAAAAGTAGCTCTAAATAAAAAAGTAAACAACTTTTGTTATGCCGAAAAACAAATAGAAAATGAAATATCGTGAATTTTTACTTCAGGCCTCCCTTATAACTCCCACTCCCGTTCGAACCTAAAAATTTTAATATAGCTTACAATCATGGGAGAATTAATGCTAATTGACATACCGAGTTTTGTTAAGTTCGGTTTAATCGTTAGCGCCCAATAAATTAGTTGACTCCCGCTTTAGTTTATAGTATATATCTCGTTTATACTTCGTTAAAAGTCAAAATGAATATCACAAAAGTTACTCTAAATAACAAAATAAACAACTTTTGTTAGGTTCATATTTGCCGAAAAACGAATAGAAAACAAAATACCGCTATTTTAAATTCAGGCCTCCCTTACAACCCCCACTCCTTTATGTAAGACTTCACTGTCCTGCATATTGTCATATTTCCCGTCTCCTGTGCATTATGCATAGATTTGAATTATTAAGGAGAAAATATTGACATACATTTGAATTAATTTTTTCAGGTGAGGTACCTGGTAGTTCATATTAAAAGAAGTATTGAGCAAATTTCTCTAAATAACAAAATAAACACCTTTTGTTATGCGCTTATTAGCCGAAACCCCAATAGGAAATCATTATTATTAATTTCAGGCCTCCCTTACAACCCCCACTCCTGCCCGTCCCTAGAAATGTTAGTATGGCTTATTATAAGGAAGGCGTTAGTGCTAATACACATACTGAGTGTTTTATTTAGTTCGGTTGAGTCTTTTGTGCCAAATAAAATTGTATCTCCCGCTATAATGTTTAGCGTATAACACCTTTATACTTCGGTATACGATGATAGTGCATATAACAAAAGTTACTCTAAATAACAAAATAAACAACTTTTATTATGTGCATATTTGCTGAAACCCCAATAGGAAACGAAATATCGCTATTTTTAATTTCAGGCCTCCCTTATAACCCCCACTCCTGCCCGTCCCTAGAAATGTTAGTATGGCTTATTATAAGGAAATCGTTAGTACTAATTCACATAGCGAGTTTGGTTTAGTTCGGTTGAGTCTTTTGTGCCAAATAGAATTGTGGACTCCCGCTATAGTTTTTAGCGTATAACTCATTTATACTTCCGTATACGGCAAAAGTGCATATAACAAAAGTTACTCAAAATTACAAAATAAACAACTTTTGTTATGTACATATTTGCTGAAAAAGCAATAGGAAACGAAATATCGCTATTTTTAATTTCAGGCCTCCCTTATAACCCCCACTCCTGTTCGTCTTAGAGAATATTAATATAGCCTAAAGTCTAAGTTGGGCTAGTAGTAATATACACACCAAGTTTCATAAAATTCGGTTCAGCCGTTTATGCGTGAAAAGGTAACAAACAAACAAACAAACAAACAAACAAACATACACGAATGAAACAAAATACAGTTATGGTGTCTATGACATGTGAAACGAAAAGTTATCGTGACATTTCGCGAAAAAAATCAATGTACAGACAGAGGTTACAATTTTATATATATATATATATATATATATATATATATATATATATATATATATTCAGTATTGAACGGACCTCATTTTCGTCATGTCCTGGGTAGGCTTGATGGACATTTGAAGAAAAATTTCGAAATCGAATTCAAAATTTTTCATGAGTATGACCTGAATAGCTGATTTCCCTTAAGGGAAACCTGCTAAAACTAGGCCTGACCCAAAAGTTTTGTAACAACGTATGACAGGAGAAAAGAAACTAAATGCAGACTTTTTAATCGTAATACGTATTTGCACCATTGTTAAAACTTTCTGTTAATTTGAAACAATGAGTAGTTCGGTTAGGTCTAGTACTCGCCTTGACATCAATAAATATACAATCTTATGTTAGGAGTCCGATCGAATTGGCGGTTGGAATTAGTAAATTACTACGTCTAACTTGGTTTGCTATTAGATGATAACCGTAGGAGGTAGGCCATGTTCCTAAGTTCCCGACGAAGCACACTATATAACAGAGCAGCGTGGAAGGAGCAGCACTAGTTCAAAACTTACCAACTAAGTGGGGAGCTGGTTAAGTGCCTCCTGGTTGTTAAGTACTGTTAACTGTTAAGCTTAGGTGTCCTTTGAGCTAACTGCTTTTATAAAGGTAATAATATTATTTCCTTATGGCTGTAGAAGGTTTGCCCTTTCCAATAAACTCAATAACTCATTTTTATTTATAGCTTTATTCTTTATGATTTCTACTACTTGTCAGAATAATAACTACAGTAGTGATTCAAACAAAATAATTGCTTCTCACTTTATTATATTTCGATTAAATGACAATATTTTTTGGCTTAAAAGTATTTTAAATTTAAGTAAATAAATCATGGACGGAGTGATTTGTATGGAGATATAACGAGTTTTTGAGTAGAAGTAAATAGAGATATATTAACAAAAAGTGGACGTTTATAAATAATAATAATATTAGAGAAAAAATGTGTAAAACAATAATTGCAGGGTAATAAATTTTCAATAAGATTGATTATATTCTTTTTTCGATCTGACTTATAATGACAGAGATATTTGGGACTTTTTTGTTTTCCACCTATATCCTTCTCATCCTACTTCAGCGCGTTCAAAATAAAAGTTCAAGTGTGTTTACTTCAGATGAAAATTTCTCCTTAGGTTTATTGGACTTGGTAGCAGAACGCTGGATGTTTTAGTTGATCTGAAGCGATCAAAACCTAACAAAATTTCACACGGGTCCTTCAAAGAGGAATTTTATCTTATTTGCAATAATAATGTTTGCATCTCTTCTCTTAACTAGGAGTAGGGTTTAAAAAGATACAAATATCTTGCTTAATATTCCAGATAGGAAAAGTACTTATAGAGCTACAATTATATAAAATTAAATTTGCAAAAAGATTACATATGTATCGTGTATCGATTCGTCTCATAATAACGGAATTATTTGAGAACTTGAAATCTGTTCCCTAACTCCGTTTGCATTTTCGTTGTTGAAGAAAACAAGATTCCAATGAGATTGAAGCTTTGAATAAAACAGTATGTATTTTGTGAAATGAGTAGGAGTACGGTGTTTACTGAAAGAATGAAAACTAAAAAAATGCAAATATCTCTGTTAATATTAGAGGAAAGTGACGATTCCCACTTGGCCAATGGGAATTTATTCAGTAACGTAGTCATTAAATAAAATCGTTTGTCCCATCCTGGCTAGAAAAGGCTAGTATCATGTAGATAACCTCTCCCAATTAGCTATATTAGTAAAAAGTGGACGTTTACCAATAATAATAATATTAGAGAAAAATGTCTAAAACAATAATTGCAGGAAAATAAATTTGCAATAAGATATATTATATACCTTTTTCGATCTGACTTATAATGACGGAGATATTTGGGATTTTTTGATTTCCCACCTATATCCGGATCCTTCTCGTCCTATTTCAGCCGTTAACGATCTTTTTTACTTTTTCCATGGACACTCTTAAATATCAAGCAATAATAAAATACGACCACTAGGGTGGTAACATATATATAATTTTAAAGTGATGTAATTTCCGTATTCTAATGGGTAAGAATGATGTACTTTTGAAGAATGTTTTAGAAAACTGGATCATGACTTCAACCACGGTAGCTGTTTCCCTCAAGCGAAATCTGCAGATAGGTACGCAGCTTCTCAGTATTTTCATTTTTATCAATATTTCTTTGATTCAAAAGTATGTAAGTAAATAAATCATGGGTGGAGTGATTTGCTTGGAGATATAACGAGTCTCTGATGAGAAGCAAATAGAGATAAAACAGTAAATAAATAATTAAGTAGTTAAGTGCATCTCGTCTAAATTTCTACCAAAACTTTCTTCACATTTATTTCATTTGATATCTAGCATTTAGTAATTCATGTCCTTATCTCATCAAATAAATGGAAACAGGTTTAGAACTCTTTTTTTAGCGCTTACCTTATATTGTAACAATAAAGTTTGTAATTAATTAGAGGAGACAAATCAATAATTATTAACCCAAAAATAATAACAGTCTTAAAGAAATATGAAAGTCAAAATACGTGCTTGTAGCTTAATCTAATGCGAGAGGAGAACATGGATTGTACTGTTTTATGAACGTTATTAAGGATGGCTTAAAATATAAAGTCGCTTTTAGCAATTACGACTTCATGAAGAAAAAACTAATTAAAAATTCTATTTAGAACACACTAGGTAGTTTTTAAAGTGTTGCTAAGTTATGTTTTTTTTTTTTTTTTTGCTGATTCACTAGAAAGTCCCGTTATTAAAACTGAAAGATATTCTGTATTTATATTTTGTTAGAGCGTTTATGAAATAAAAAATCTAAATCATTTTAATGAAATTCATTGACACGAGTCGGGGTCTATCTCAAACTCATCACATATTTTATACTTTATGTTATTTTTGCCCTTACAGAAAGGAGTAAATAATAGTAAATGAACACATGCAATTTAATAAATATAGTGATAAAAAACAAGTTAACTAATTGTTAGTATAAAAATGTATTCTTTTATTTGGATGAGTAGATGATGTTAATTAAGACTATATTGCCTGGGGCAAGGAAAAGTTATTAACTTTTTCAAGGACTGTATGGAATAATAATTTATAAAAAATAACAAACGCACAAACATATTTCGTTTTATTTAATGTCATTTTTTATGTTTTAGCGACAGATCATCATATAACTGATGGAATTGTTGCACTTTATTTTTCGACGAAAAATCTATCAGTAAATAATTATGATTCTTTAAAAATTTTATTTTATAACTTTAGACCAGAGGTTCCCAAACTTTTTTGTGTCGTAGACCCCTTGCCATGTTTTTCGGTTTTGGGTAGACCCCCTACTTACCTGATATTGATTTTTTGTAAATTTCTAACTGTAGTGAAGATTAGTGTTAAACACTTAAAGTAAAAACACATGTTAATTTTTATACATTTATTAATTGAATTTAAATTAAAACTACTCAAAATAAAATTTTGTGTCTGTTATATAAAATATATGTATCATAAAATAAACTATGCAATAAGTAAATGCTTTAGGGAGAAAGATGAACCTGATGCTTTAATAATAAATTATCAACATTTGGCGTCAATTTTGTAAGGTTTAATCTTAAATTTCCTCGGCTAATGATGTCCAGTCTGTTTCTTTTTTTCGTTAGGAGATTGGTAACAGCGCTGAACCCCCTTTCCACTAGGTATGACGATGGAAAGGAAATTAAAAATTGCCTCGCCATAATACGGAATAAGTCTCTGGTATGTTGTTTTGTAGCCAGAATTGCTGATATCCGTTTTTAAACTGAACCTTAAGTTCTTCGTTTGTACTTAGTTCAGTCAGTTTCTCTTCTATTATGACATTCGTTTCTTTTATGTCACCATATGGGTTAATTATCCACGGTGGTATTACCATAGTCAAAACATCCTCAAACCTAGTTTCAAAATCTGATTAGAGGGCATTTAAATGTTGAACGTAGGTTGAAACGTCGTCTTCCTGGCAGTTTGTCTGTGACAAATTGGGGAACTGGGAAAATTCGCCCCGTCCAATATTTTGCTTCATTAGTTTAATTCTGGCAAGAAACGCTGATAAGATGGACTTTGTTTTAATCAAATTTAGACTGTCGCCTTGTAACTGCAAATTAACCACATTAAATTTTGTAAACAAATCTGTTAAATAGGCGATGTCTGTTTTCCACTTCATTAAATTGTCTTTTAAAATCTTATCTTTAGTATCCAGAAATTCTAAAATAGTCTCAAAAAGTGCAAAAAATCTTGTCAAACATAAGCCTTTCGACAGTCAGCGTACTTCAGTGTGAAGGAGTAATTGATGAAAGTGTTCGTCATTTTCTTCGCACAACTGCGCAAATAACCGCGTATTCAATGACTTCGGATTCGGTTTACTGCATCAATGACTAATTGAAGAGATTCATGCAATCTAACACTCAAATTTTTAGCAACTAAATGTTGTCGATGGATGACGCAATGTATTGCTAACACCCCTGACACATTTTGTTTTAAATAGCTTATAAATCCACGATAATGTCCAACCATGGCAGGTGCTCCATCTGTAGCTACTGATGTTATATTTGATAAAGGGATTGCTTTTTCAATGAAGTAATCCTTCAAAACATTAAATATTGATTCACCTTTAGTGTCGGTTGTCAAAGTTTTTGCGAAGAGCAGTTCCTCGTAGATTTCTTGATTCATAATAAAACGAACATACATCAATAGTAACGCTGCATTACCAGGTAAAGTTGACTCGTCCAGTTGTATAGAGAAATGGGTCGTTTGCAAATAATTACACAAGAAGCTTTCAATATCGGAACTCATTTCCTCAATACGTCTTTCAACAGTATTGGTGCTTAAAGGAATTATTTTAATGATATTAGATGCAGTTTTGTGTAAAACAGGTTTTAAAACTTCTTCAATGGCTGGCAAAATTAACTTCTCTCCGATATTATGCGGTTTTCCGGATTTTGCTATAAGTAGCGAGATATTGTAAGACGCCCGCAAACCATCATCGTTTCTTTGTGACGTCGAAGCGAACATTCTGTCCAGCGTGGGTCTCTTCTGAAGTTTATCTTTGAGTGTTTGAAAGTATTTCAAATCTTTATCTGTTTTATCAGGGTGACATCTTCTCAGATGATCCTGCAGCTTAGATGGTTTAATATAGCGTCATTGCCCAAAACTTTGTTACATAAAAGGCACATAGGCAATTGTTTGTCCGACAATGATGGAATGAAGCCAAACTTCAAATAGTCAAAACTGTACTGTCCACACTTCTTTTTAGATTCGGACATGGCATCAGTCATCTGTGGGCAAAATTAATCTATTAAAATAAGATATACAGCCCAGCAGCTGTATATTAAAAAATCAAAGGCAAATTTAAAGCGTATGGTCTTAGATTTTATGGCAGGCTTAGGCGTACAGCCATTATAAATGAATGTGAGGAGGGGAATATTATGAATGTTACTTATGGTTTTGACATGATGGAACTTCAAGGAAATTTGAAAGTAACATGACAAAAAATGTTAAAATAAAATATTACACAACGAATAGTAATAACAAATTGTATGAATGTACAATATGTTGATTGTACATAATTATAATACCGATTGCTAAAACTTTGAAAAAGAAACTATTGAGGAGTACTCGTGTAATTTTGCATATGATTTGAATATTAAACTACTAATAACTGAAGTCATGATTAGCGCAATTTATCTATCTTTGCTAACTACGAGTATAAAACTAAAATTTAACAAAAAATAATGTACTTACTTTTCTCCGGCACACTCAAATAAAATAACACTGATTCACTATAATTTGTGTGATAAACTACCAGTTTATGTTTTTTTTTAAATATTTTCTTAGCACTTTCCTTTTCAAGATTCAGGAAACGAATAAACGTATTTGTCTCACATTCGTATTTATAGAGTGACGAATTGAACAAGTCAGTGCAAGTTCGCGAAGCTCTGAGACTGCACGTAAGCTTGTAACAAGACTATACTGTAATACTGGTATATCATTATGTGCAGGCTTTTACAAGTTCAAAAAGTATTGCACCACAAAGCGAATGCCTACATACTTCAACTTACACAATTTTATAAACATATATAATACATTTTTTACTTCATAGGTACTTTTATAAATAATGTATATGTCTTTATATTATAAGATAGTATAATGTAAGTAAATATGTACTATCAGTGTATGTTGGTCCACTATCGTAGACCCCTATTTTCATTTCATGGACCCCCAAAATTTTTTTTCGCTGACGTAGACCCCTCGCAGGTTGTCATAGACCCCTGGGGGTCGATATAGACCACTTTGGGAATCATAGCTTTAGACAATTGTAGCTAATTGGATAGTGTTATCTACAAGTTTCAACCGTTTTTCCGCTCGGGTGAGACCAAGGACATTATTTAATGAGCTCGTCATTAATAAATTCTTACTGTCCACTTGGAAACCAAACCCATGGCTATACCAAGCGAAATAAGTCTAGCGTCTTAACACACTCAAATTGAGCCCGACTCTTTATTTATTTCTTATTTTGTTGAAAAATGGTTCGAACCAAGGCCTTTTGCCTTCAAGGTCATTGTGGGTATGATAGTGTATCCCATTGATTAGTGGTTAGTGTGCTTGTATATATATACATGCAAGAATGCTAGTGAATATATTTCACTGGACCGGAGTGATGCTATACAGCGTTTCAATTTCTTATAATAGTTTTCAATCGTTGATTTAAATTTAGGTTTGTTAGTACGAATTTCCAAACTAACACGATGTACTTTAGTATTAATCATAATAGGTTTTTGAAATTCAAACATTTTTCGATTTCGAAGTCTCTCTTGTACGCTTGACTGCGTTTTAGTAATATATTTAATTTTCTTCTAATGAGGCATGGAATTGAATAAATGCAAAACATGTGTAAAATGAATAGAAGAGAAGTGGTGTTATGAGAATGGGTGTGACGTCTTATCAATTGTTTCAAATTAAATAACAGATGAAATACTTGGTGTATGTAAATTGGTAGTTACTGTTTTCTATTAATACAATAAGAATTCTATGTAGGATAAGAATATTTTATTAAATTAATTAAATAAATTGGCATTTTTATTTGCTCATTAATTTAGTAGATGTTTATAAGAACTGAATAACATTTCACGTTTTCAGTCACGTGTCTCTTGAAATGAAGGTTTTCATTTCTCGTGGTTTAGTTTTTCTTCATTTATTCATTGGCCGAAATTTTCCATTAAACCTCCTAGAAATTATGTAAGTTGAGAATAATTAAGAGACAGTGACATCCACTGGAGAGAGATAAAGAACAAAGAGAGCATCTGTAGCTAATTCGAGTAGAGTGCTGCTTAATGTTGAAGGGATTGTTAAAGAAGATCTCCTCTGAGCTCTACTTTAAACACCTCCAAGCTTGTGGTTCTATCGTTCTGTTTGTTTAACAGTTTCTCTTCTCCAACTCATCTTCCTCAACTCACTCAACAATCCTTCCAGTTCCCACACACATATAACCTCAATCACTACTGAAGGCGAATCTGTGATAGGCAGAATAATTGCTGAAGTCTTTTCAAAACTCTCACTTCTATTTACAGAAATTGTGTTGAGGATTAAAACTGAAGTCAATATTTCCAGGCATTAATTTTTTTATTCAAAGTTACCAGCTATAATTATAAATCCAAATCTAGTTTTGAAATTCGAATCTCACAAACATTATGGCTGATAATGAATAAGTCAAGCTATACTGTAACATGGATGTAATAAGAGAAATTACATACCATTGAGGAGCCTCGGCAAGGGAAATAATGACTTGTCAACCAACACTAAGTCATTCCAAAGCAATGATATGTCTTCGGAACCGACTGTAAGTCAAAACAAAATGTTTCAAAACAACGACTTGTAAGCAAACAGTACGTCAATCCAAAAATGACTTTAAACCAGCATTAAGCTATTCCAAAACAATTACTTTTAAACCAACAGAAAGTTATTCCAAAGCAATGACCTGTAATCGGACAATAAGCCACTCCAAAGCAATGAATGACTTTTATACTGACAGTAAGTCATTTCAAAATTACTATCAAGTGGTTGTCAATTTATATTTTGAATATTGTATTTGATTTATTGTAGTCATAATAAATTGTTGGAAGAGTGTACTGATAGTAAACCTGGCCATTACAGGATTATTGAAACAATCAACTAAACGAACACGACTCTCAACTGGTGCACTGTGATCGAATAAAACGGTCATTTACAGATGTCGCATCGAAGGCTTCATTAACTTCAAGCCTTCCCAGTTATAGACTATAGTGTTCCGTTCTAATCTAAAACTCCTCCATGGGCCATAAAATATACAAGTAGAAAAGTACTCTCAACCACGTCCTCGTAGATGAATTCATTCTAAAAAAAAGAGTGATATTTTGATAGAGAGGTAGTAGACGCATGACAGCTCTACAGTAGTGTTTAGGGTATAAGCAATGCGTTGATATTCGAGAGTCCCGGATTTGAGTCATTGCCCACTAAATTGTATTTAGTTTGTGGTGACCTGACTTCCATTTCTTTCCGTTCCTCCGAAAATCTGCTCGAAATCATCATGATTGTGTAATTTGAGCACTTGATCTCCCATCAGTGGCGGGGGTACTGCCCTTTATGGGCTGTTTGTTAAAAACGTAAAAGTGTGTTGTGACCCTTATGATTTAAATGTAACAATTATTGAAAATAAATTATTTATTAACGTCCAGTTTTTGCAACTAAGGTTAATTAGGACGGTTTATGTACAGGTTACCACCCCTTTCTAGCCAGGGTGGGACTAAGGATTTTATCAAATGAATTCCGTCACTAAATTAATTCCTCTGCCAGGCGGAAATCGAACTCTAGGTTTACCATGTGAGATTAAGGTTATTTGGCATAGGACTATGAAAATCGTTATTATTTCATACATGTTTTGGCAACTCTGCAGAGGCTAATATGCTTCAAATTTATAATTTATTAAATATCATATAACATTTTATCTTTGAATATGTGGTTTCGTAGACTTCTTCCCAAACCGACCATCAGCTCCAGTGGTCTTCTCGTCACTCTTAAATGTGCAATTTTATTTCCACCCCAGACTTCGAACGATTCGGAACAGTGGCGACGGATAGCCTGAAAGAGGTTACCGAAAATTTCCACATTTATGACTGAAGAGAAGACCGCTGGAGCAGATAGTCAGCCAGTTTGGGGAAGAAGAAAATATCTTTGATTAGTCGTAGCCATGTGAGTTAAAGCGTAATCTCACATGGTAAAGCTAGAGTGGCGAGTTCGATTCCCGCCTGGGCAATGGAATTTATTTAGTAACGGAGTTCATTAAATAAAATCCTTAGTCCCACTCTGGCTAAAAAAGAGTGGTAACCTGTAGATAACCCCTCCCAATTAGCCTTAGTTGCAAAAAGTGGACGTTATTAAATAATTTAATTTTAAATTTGATTAATCATAAAACAAAATCAAATGATATTATGTCATCGTATAATGTGAACGAAACAATAAAATAGTATTTTACATACTTGAATTATATAGGTGGATCCGACCGACTTGGCAAACCCTCAATGAACTGTATTCAGGTGGTCAAACATCTCCTCACCGGGTTTGCTAACCTAGTTAATAATAAATCAAAAGCCATTAACTTGAAAACAGATTTTAAAATATTTTAATTTTATCATTCATTATTCAATTAATCAATAGAGCAATACTGTTTATTTTAATTCAATCCACTCTTTGACTTCATCAACGCCTGGTGCAGTTAATTTAGTCTCTGACTAGCCCCCATGTTGGACGGATCCACCTCATTGATTCACGTATGCAAAAGATGAACTCCATACTATAACATAATTTCATATTTTTATAATTCATGGTAAAGCCAATTTTTAATGATATTAGATTAAATACATATAAGTACATAAGAGGTACCAAGAAGGACTTGAAACATGTAGGTCGTGACATAGAATATCATAGATAACTCTTAATTTTTATTTTGCAACACCATAGCTAAACAATTGATTAATTCGAATATTTCCACTTTAACATTCTGGTATGAGAGATTCTTATATGAGATAAATGAATGCCATCCAAATTAAATGGCTTTCATGAAGTCCCCTGTTCTTTGGTTGGACTTGGATGAACCAGGAAATATAAGTTCTTCGAATGACACAGTATAGTAGTTTCCTAGTAGCTATTTCGTACCAATGTCAGAGGGAACTCAACAGTTAAATTGGTTATGTAATTCTTTATGTCAGCATGGAAACTTGTATCCAACTTTATAAAATAATGTCATGTAACTCATTCTTAGAAAGTAAATGATGCGCACAGAAACCCCTAAAATGTAAACTAGGAATAAAAGAGGACATGTTTTGCCTTGGAATGAGAAGTCGACGTGGTATACCAAATGAGTTCTTAGAATTGGGAGCATTGGTCGATTCAAAAACAGTTTAGCTTTCAAATTACATGCCCTCCAAAGAAACTAAAATTAGAAGTTGTAAATACAAAGAAACATGGCGATGGTAAAGTTCAACCCATTTGAGATTCATATGTGCCCTACCAAAAGCTAGGGAATAGGGTTTTAGGAGAAGGTTATTTTTGAGCGGTTTTAGGGAAATATATTTAACTTCATAGTTTTGCGATACTCAACATCAAATTGGGTTTCATCTAGTAACTGTTCCATTATGCCAGAGGGAGTGCTTGCACTTCATTAGGTAGAAATAAAATATTAGTGTTAGTGTAGAAAGTAAATCTGGAAATTACAATTTCACTAATGCAGATTCAGGCGTTTTTGCTCAATTCACAGATAAGCAAATGAGCATAATTTATTGAGTGATAGTAGTTATGCGTTCATTAATGATAAAAGAACTTTTACAATGTACCTAAAATGTTATATTTAAATAACAATACAAATGTATTTCTCACAATCTATTTCTCACTGTTTTTGGATTTCCCTCAAAAAAGAGGTTCACGAAGAAAAGAGTGGCGCCAAAAAAAAAGTTTATGGGCTTAGGTGATATTTCAGTCAAATTACTTGCTGAAGAACAACTGAACTGACTTTATCTAATCTTAATTTACTTGATGGAATGAGAACAATTTTTATCTAAAATGGTATACTGCGACAGGAGAATTAAACCTTTATAAAGCATATTTAGTAAGAAGAAAAAAGAAACGAGCAGTTTGTTACCATTACCATAAAGCAAGGAGATGCCATAACTCAAAGGCTTATATGGTCCAGTGCTGTAATGTGGCCATTGTTCATAATATATGTAAACACTCTGCAAAGCTATTTTGATATATATGTATATGCACAGGCAGCCTCGGGTTGACTTCGATCGCCCCCAACCTCAACCCTTGCCAGAAAGTATTATAATTTATTATGTTTTCAAGAAATTTATTTTGGCCCACCCCCAAATTTCATGAAATTCTTCTCTCTTGTATACGGCTGTGAGGAATTGTGGTTATACGAACAGAAACGATATTTTGGTGACTCATAATTAATATCCATTGATAAATATAATTATTAAGTATGTTTAGGTTTGTTCAATCCGGAAGGTAGAATGCCGAAACGGGTGTACTTTCCTTGCCTTATAGAGCCAGGATTTCGTTCAATCGTTCCATATAATAACATATGAGAGGAAGTTTATTATATTAATTTAACAGTTGGAACTCAGGTTATTCTCCTGGTTGAGACATTGGTCATTATACACTTAGTAAACATGTAATCGTGGTTTCCATTCTCGCATGAGTAATAGGAATTTATGTACTGAATAACTCATTAAATAAAATACTTTGTCCCACCCTGGTTAAAAAAGGATGGTAACCTGTAGATAACCCGTCCCAGTAACCTTTGTAGCATAAAGTGGGCGTTAATTAATATCATAATTTTTTAGCAGATTTCCCTTCAGGGAAATCAGCTATTGAGGTTGAACTCATGACGGAATTTTCGAAATTTTTCTTCAAATGTCCATCAATCCTACCGAGTAGATGACGAAAATGAGGTCCGTTCAAAACTGTATATATATATATCTATATCTATCTATCTATCTATATATATATATATATATATATATATATATATATTTGTCTGTTACCGCTCTAGCGGTCGCAATTTTGGTTTGATCGTTACCAAACTCGATATTTAGTCGTTTTATGTAAAAAGAAAGATCAAGTTCGTTAATGGCTGAAATCGGACCAGTGGGAGGGGGAGTTTAGAGGGGAGGATTTTTTAAAATTCGAAATATTTCCTTTACTATACGTCGGATCGAAAAATTGTATAGAATTAATCTTATTGGAAATTAAATTTACTATAAATATTGTCATATACATTTATTCTGTATCTTGAATATTGACCGAGATATTTGCATTTTTATAAAATCGGGGCGGATAACGGATGAGAGTAAAACTTCACGTGGGAAATCTGCTTAGTTTACGCAGCCCCTGCGTGACGGACTTTTATTTAGTGACAAATTCATTAAATAAATGTCATAGCCCCCCTTCGTTACAAAGGGGTTTTACCAGTAGATAATCCGTCCTAATAGTCTTAGTGGACGTTAATAAAAACATAATTTCATTTATTGACGAACTCTTTAAATAGTATCGTTAGTCACACATTAGCATGAAAAGGGTGGTAATATGTAGATAAATATTCTCTAGCAGTCGTATTTTAATAAATGTGGACGTCAGTAAATAACAAATAATATTATTTATCAAATGTCTTCGTAGAAATCAGCTCCTGAGAATTGTTAGGAAATTAATGTTTACATGAGGCACAGTTGAAAACCATGGACATTTTATAAACGAAACTAAGTGTAGCTTTTCAGTTCTACATTAAATTTTAGAACACTTTGCATGGTAAATAAGAATATTTACAGTAAAATACACTTTTTCATCTAATTCATTGTAATATGATACATCAGAAACGAACTATTCCATTTAATCCCCGTCCAAGGCGTGTTTGGAGGCTCTTCCTCAATGATGATTTTATTATTAGAAAACCAAAATTTACACCATTTAAAAATGGATTTAGCTCAAGACAAAATAATTATGTATGTGCCATACAAAATATGTAAAATACATTAGGTAACATCGTTTTGTCTTGTAATTAATTAAATTTATAAAATTATATAATAATAAAATTAGATTTTATTTATTTATATACGTTTTTTAATATTTATTTTGGAGCATTCGCTATATTGTTCAGATAACAAAAGAGAAAAAAATGAACAAGAACATAAATAACAAAAAAAGGGTATTGCAATAACAATAGACTGGTTTTGTAATGTCATATGTAGGATAGGTAGAATTTTCTCCTTTGTGAACACAATGTATTTGGAATTTTTCAAGTGAAAATCGAAAACCAGTGAGCGAACACCACTTTTCCAATTCCCGTATTGTATTCTGAAGTTCAAGTTGTGCTGCGCCTATATCTTTTTGGGCACTATAAATAAAGAGGTCGTCAGGATGAAGGCTGTAAGATATACCCTTAGGAATATAACATATGATGGAGTTTAGCTCTATACTAAGCAGAGTTGTTCTCTGTACTCCCCTTGAGGCATTCCATTCTCTTGAAGAAATACATCTAGGGAGGGTAGTACCTATCCTCAGCCTGAATGATCTCTCAAATATACTGCTCAAAAATGAATAGGGATATTGGTTATTTTTTCTTATCTTATTAATTTTAATTAAATCGATCTTAATTAAATATATTTTTTTATGGGGGAAAAAGACAATAATTTCTAATAAATATTAATGATATTTATAATAAAAAAAAAAATATGCTAGGCCCCATACTTACCACAAAACAGCCAATATCCCTATTCATTTTTGAGCAGTATAGATAATTTTTCTATAAATTAAGCATTTTGTCTCATCTTAATAGCTGTGATAATATAAGTCTTTTGCGAACAGTGTTATACGCTTTTTATAAGTCTAATGATACATTCAGAATTGATTTGATATTTGAAAATGGATTAAGAATTTCTTAAAATATAATTTAAAAATCTTAAATTAGATTTTATGAAAATTGGTTAAATTAAATTTAAAAAATATATATAAAAGTAAATCCTAGGAATTAACGAATTCTTAACCATTGCATCGATAATTTTATAGCATAATTAGATTGAAAAAACACAAGATTATCTGTTTGACTAATTTATTACTTTATTTACTGTGTTTTGAGTAAAGAGGTGTAATTTTTGTGAATAAAAATGTTTTGGTCTGTTGGCCATTTTCCGCCTTTGTTTATAATGCCAGTCGAAGTAGTGTTGTTAGTGAGCAATTGTACAATAAATGTCCAAAAATGTGTTCTGTAGTACTATCACTGGGCCATGCGCTTATATTAATTATTTTAAATCTGTGTAAGTACGTTTTAGCAGATTTCCCTCAAGGGAAATCAGCTATTGAGGTCGTACTCATGACGCGAGTTTCGAAAAATTTCTTCAAATGTCCATCGATCCTACCCAGGAGATGACGAAAATGAGGTCCGTTCAAAATTGTATATATATATATATATATATATATATATATATATATATATATATATATATATATATGTTTGTTAACGCTCTAGCGGTCGCAATTTTCGTTTGATCGTTACCAAACTCGATATTTAAAAGTTTTATGTAAAAATAAAGATCAAGTTCGTTAATGGCTGAAATCGGACCAGTGGGAGGCGGGTTAAGAGGGGAAGATTTAAGAAAATTCGAAATATCTCCGTTACTGTACGTCGGATCGAAAATGTATATAGAATCAATCGTATTGAAAATTAAATTTACTATAAATAATGTTATATACATTTTTTCTGTATCTTGAATATTAACCGAGATATTGGCATTTTTCTGTTTTCAGCTTCTCAGATGAGTTTGGCTAACTTCGGGTCTAGTCGTGAGTTTCCGTCAAGAGCTAGTTTGGGCCGTTCCCGTAACTGTTCGGCTTCACGTGGGAAATCTGCTTAGTTTACGCAGCACCTGCGTGACGGACTTTTTGTAGTTCCGTGCCCTGTGAGGATTTGTGTCGTTATTAGTCCGCTTTGGTGATTCTCTGCCCGTCTGCCTTCATCCAATAAAAGTATATTGTTATTTGTTCTGAAAGTAAGTCATTAATTATTTTGCCCAAGTCAATATTTCAATTTATTTTTATAGAACACGACAAATTCACCTTCTACGGGTTCTACGTTTTCTTTCCATCGGCGTATATTTGTAAGTCAGGTGAATTTGTTCGATTGAGTTTTATTTGTGAATATGAGGCGGGGTGGAGCCATTGAGAACGATGTACGTATTTGTTCTTCGAAGTTAGTTCAGTGTATGGAGTCTGTGTTTATTTCGTCCTTGTATAATTTGTGTTGTAAGAAGAAATATGGGGTTCCTGCTTATATAATAAACTTAATAATAACATAACTTAATAATGTTATACACATCAAATTACTGGATTAGGCAGAAACGCCTGGAACTAATGATAAATCTTATTTACAATGCACTTACACAAGATAAGTACAATTTTTTTCGTTTATACTTCCGTTTACGAAGGAATGGGAATATAGTTGAATAATTCCATTTTCAAAAGAACTATAGGTTCTGTCCTTTCTTGAACCCTTTTTACTAAATGTACTCTAGAATGGGGAAATAGAGAATACATAGTGATATGCTTGCCGTTTCTGTACAAGGGAAATTTGTTAGTTGACTCAGGAGTTGTGCTAGACTTTTAGGAAATTGAGAGCAACGTTTTCTTCTTATTAAAACTTTGGTGATGAGTTGTTCCGAAACTCGTATCTGCATCTATACGCAGTAACTACTAGAACAGATAATAAGATTCAGGTAGATATGGCTGAAGAGGAGTGGATAAATACCTGTGCGAAACTTCGGACCCATCCTCATAACACCGCGGAAGATAATAAACATGTCGAATCTCGGGTGTTTGGGCATCGAGAAAAAATTGCACTTCAGTGGACGTTTTATTTCTTCTCTACTTCGACAAGATGGACACTTAGTCAAGCTGTAAGGTATGGTCCATTGAGCGGAGGAGACCTATTCAAGGATGGTTGAAAATACCAAAGCTCAACGCTGACTCCATAATTTTTCCTCGAACACAAAATTGATTGGTAGTTCTGATTTGTACATTAGTATTATTTTGATTATATAATCCTGAGCCCTGTAAATAGTAATTTATATAGTGACCAACTCATTAAATAACATTTTTAGTTCTACCGTGGCTACAAATGGGTGGTAACCCATAAATAACAAGTCTCAATTAGACTTAGTAGTACAAAGTGAACGTTAATAAATATCGTTTTAGTTTGATTACCGTTAATTAATTAGTTTCGTTTGATTTCATTTATTTCTTGGAATTTGGTCTTGAATAGCTAGTTTGCAGGAATCTGTTTTCCCTGCTCTCACTCTACTAGTCACTCTATTTCATTATACTTCTCCTCCGTAAATGCCTTCATATGCTTAAGAGGTACCAGTTATGCAATAGTTGTGGTTTATTAGTTTTTTTTGCAGTTTTGCTTTGTAAGTGATATCTCTAACTAAAATAAGTGAGATGTAAATAATGTATGTTTACCTTGCAACAATGAGCTCACATTAATTTAGTTCTACATTTTAGTTCCTATTTTAGTAGACATTTTCAGACCTAATCAGACTCACCATCCTCAAGTTCCAATGTGGACCGGTAGAACGACCAGCATCAATCGCCTAAATATATAATAATAACGTGCCACAAACATCTACTACAAATTAGTTGATAACGGCTGGATAGTTTTAACTGGGCTGTGGCTAGAAAGTGCTTCATGCAAATTAATTTCTTGTGGATATTCTGGTCCGAGTTCTAACTCAGTGATATTCTGTACGTGTCTTTAACTATTAATCTCCGCTTAACGAAATCTTTGATAGTTATTGTAATATTATGGTCTATAAATACTGAGGTGTTTATTGTAAAATATAGATGTAGGTAGAAAATAGATGTTGAAATAATATCTTCTCTTTCCCTAAAATTAAAAGAAAATATATTATCCTTATGCAGCAGTATTTTACTGTTTCTTTAAGTAATAAGAAATATAAGAGCTGATCCTGGAAATGAATTACGACTTCTTTAGAGAAAATGATAAAAATATAAGGAGAGTTGGTTGGAAGTAGATTAGAGAATGTCTGGAAGGGGGGGGGGATTTCATAAATTAAATACTGAGGTGTAAGCTAGACAAATTGTTGGAGGGGGTTGGTAGCCTTGACTAATGGGTCGCCGAGCTTGGACAAAAGAAACAAGATTAAATGATTCCACGTCGATATATCAAAGAGGGAAAAAGTTGTGAGCTCTTTCCTTTGGCCCAGGAGAGAGGGAGCGTGCAGTTCTTAAGACCTTTACACAGTATTTCCTACCACGGTGGGCATATGTAGGGTAGGCGCATATCTCAGAAGAAAATATGGTGCTCAAAGAACATATCAAAGTCAAATAGAGATTAAACACAACCCTGCAATTCTGCTTCTCTTATGTGCTTTTTCTTATAGTGATTTTTTTTTAATTTCAAACCAATGTTAGGACCAAGTATTATTCTTCTATTTAACTATCTTCAAAGAATGTTGGAGTTAATGTCTTGCCTTAATTGTCCATGCTTGAAACTCTCTCTCTCTCTCTCCTTCTCTCTCTCTCTCTCTCCTTCTCTCTCTCTCTCTCTCTCCCTCTCTCTCTCTCTCTCTCTCACACGCACACACACACATACACATGCACGCACACACACACACACACACACACGCGCGCGCGCGCTAATATAAAATGTATATCAACCTAGTTCTGTGGGAAGATCAATATCAATTGAATGAAATGATTATAACTTCGGCCAAGATTCCTCACTTATTTCTGTCCTTTATTAAAAGATTGCCCTAAAATTGTTGTGACTTCAACTGAAACTTCTTCAAATGCCTTATAGTATAATAGACTTTCATGCAAACTTATTACATGCAAATTAAGCATAATACATATTATAAACAATTCCAATATTAATATAAAGTGATGTATATTTTTTTATATTCCAAATGGACATGCAGTTCATTTCTTACTCAATCACTTCACGATGTAATTTCTTTGCACCCTTGAAATTATATAATTTTTATATCAATTATTTTTAGTGCCTAATAAAGCACTTGTAAATATAGTTTCCGACTTGGAGAGTGAATTCCAATCAAAGTGGAAGGATTTTTTTTCTCGTTTACATTGATTTTATTGGAAAATGTAATTATACTGCGCGAGTGTAAATGTTAACTAAATTCTTTTATATACGAAAACCAAATATAACACTTACCACTTACGTTTCAGATAATCTATCTCCACTTTACTACTGTAATAAAAGAGACCCGCCAATAAGAGATAATCTTTTTTTATAATTGTTTGAAGGAAATGGATGTCAAAACATAAATTCATCAATATCTTCCTATAAGAAAAAGTGTAAATATTAAATTCGGTTTATAATATATTTTCAGAATTAAAAAAGTTATATCAAAGTTTGAATTCGTAAATTACGAATTCCGGTCACAGAATCTTCGTAATCTAGTATTACATTAGAATGGCTGAACAAAATTGAGAAAGTTCCGGAGGTGTAAGTAAAGGTCAACACTTCCAACCACATTGTGTAAAGCAAAGTAATTTTGACGTCTTGCGTCATTCAGCGCCATTGTCTATCTGCTACAACACAATATAAAAATAAACACAAATTACAAATTTTGTTACAAAATTTACTTTAAAAGATATAAAATTGTATGAATCATTAAATCTGTAATCATCATCCTAGTTCAACAATGAATTGTTAATGAAATTTCCGTCTTGTAGGTCACCACATTCAATTCTCTATTTCTTTTGATCTTAGAAGCTTATGTATAAAGGATGTGAAATTTATTTTATTCACGAAATGTTTATTGGCACATTGCATTAAATGAGAATCGCATGAGAAGGAATTGACGGTTAACTCAAGACTGAAAACTAAAAAAAAATACAAATATCTCTTATAATATCTGAATTAGAAAAAAATTCAATCTAATAATGTTAGAAAATAAAAGTTAACTTTAGATTATATATCACATTTTGAATTTAATTTAGATTTTATGTTTTGAACCCTGCTAATTTTACTAATCATTATTTCTATATAAATGTTTTATTATAATTTGTATGCCGTTTTCCAAATTGAACTTCGACATTTGACATATTACTTGCATCTGCAGTCCATATTCTTGAAGGGAATCTACAGGTTTCTTTTAGGTTATAATTCTCGCTCCAAAAAGCAATCCACTGAATGATTAATTTTCTACCTTGAGACATCAAAATTTGAAAATTACGTCTTTAGAACACCATTGAATGCAGATTTGCTTTATGCTGGTATTTAATATATGGGGCTCATATCATCCATGTGAGTTAAAGTGTTGCCTTTAACCTCACATGGTATACCTAGAGTGGCGAACTCGATTCCCACCTGGGCAATAGGAATTAATTTAATGACGAACTATTAAATAAAATCCTCAGTCCCGCCCTGGCTAGAAAAGGACGATAACCTGTAGATAACTCGTCACACCCATTAGCAATATTAGCAAAAAGTGGACTCTAATAAATAATAATAAGTATGTAAGAGTACTATGTTTAGATGGTTTGATATCCCGTTTACTTGCAACTAACAGCTGCTGCGTAAACTAAGCAGATTTCCCACGTGAAGTTATACAATAGAGAAATCTCCATACGAGAGCCGAACAGTTGACAAAAGGGCCGAATTAGCTTTTGGCGGGAAACAGTCACCCGTTATCGGCCCAAATTTCATAAAAACGAAAATATCTCAGTTAATATTCAAGATAGAGAATAAATGTATAGAACAATATTTATAGTAAATTTAATTTGCAAAAGGATTAGTTCTATACAATTTTTTGATCCGACATATGGTAACGGAGATATTTCGAACTTTTGAAAATCCCCCTCTAACCCCCCACCCCGTCCCACTAATCCGATTTCAGCCATTAACGAACTTGATCTTTATTTTTACATAAAACTTAGAAATATCGAGATTGGTAACTATCAAACTAAAATTGCTACCGCTAGAGTGTTAACAGATATATATATATATATATATATATATATATATATATATATATATATATATATATATATATATATATTTAATTTTGAACAGACCTCATTTTCGTCATCTCCTGGGTAGGATCGATGGACATTTGAAGAAAATTGTCAAAAATCGCGTCATGAATACGACCTCAATAGCTGAATTCCCTTAAGGGAAATCTGCTAAAATCGTAGAATAGAAGAACACTTTATAGTATATTAATATAGAGAAGAATATTTTTTCCTTTGCAGTCGCTTAACTTAACTAAACATCATTGAGTAAATTCCGCTATGGAATATATATTCCAAATTTGAACAATTGTTTTTAGCAGATTTCCCTTAAGGGAAATCAGCTATTGAGGTTGTACTCATGACGGAATTTTCGAAATTTTTCTTCAAATGTCCATAGATCCTGGAAATGACGAAAATGAGGTCCGTTCAAAACTGTATATATATATATTTGTCTGTTACCGCTCTGGCGGTCGCAATTTTTGTTGGTTCGTTACCAAACTCAATATTTAGTCGTTTTATGTAAAAAGAAAGATCAAGTTCGTTAACGGCTGATATCGGACCAGTGGGAGGGGGGTGGGGTTTAGAGAGGAGGATATTCGAAAATTCGAAATATCTCCGTTACTATAAGTCGGATCGAAAAATTGTACAGAATCAATCTTATTGCAAATTAAATTTACTATAAATATTGATATATACATTTATTCTCTAACTTGGATATTAACCGAGATATTTTCATGTCTATTAAATCTGGGCGGCTAACGGACGAAGTGACTTTCCCGCCAAAAGCTAGTTCGGCCGTTTCATTAACTGCTCGACTCTCGTGAAATTTCTCTATTGTAAAACTTCACGTGGGAAATCTGCTTGGGGGGGGGGGTTAGACGGGAGGATTTTTGAAAATTCTATTGAATTGAAGTATCTCCGTTACTGTACGTCGGATAGAAAATTTGTATAGTAGCAATCTTATTGAAAATTAAAAGATCTATAAATGTTGTTATTCACATGTTTTCATTATCTTTAATATTAACCGTGATATTTGCGTTTTTTTAGTTTTCGGCCTTCAGTAAACCACCACTCCTACTCATGTCATATCAACAATAAGCTGTTATAATATGAAGCACTTTATTTTAAGCGTAAATAACAAATATTGTTCTCATTGAACTTTTACGTCATGAAATAAATGCAAATACAGGTCGCAAGTGGGAAATCTACTTAGTTAACTCAGCCTCTGCGTGACGGATTTTTTTTAAGTTAGTATACCACTATAAATCAAGCTTCCAAAACTGGCTCTGGAGTACAGTAGTACTTAATTTATATATTGGTATGTGTGTGTGTGTTGTGTGTTTTGTGTGTGTGTGTGTGTGTGTGTGTGTGTGGTATAATAAAATTGTAACCTCTGTCTGTACATTGATTTTTTTCTCGAAATTTCATGATAACTTTTCGTTTCACAGTCATAGGCACTATAACTGCATTTTGTTTTTTTTTGGTGTGTTTGTTTGTTTGTTTGATACCTTTTCACGCATAAACGGCTGAACTGAAGCTTATGAAACTTAGTATGTATATTACTACCAACCCAAATTAGACTTTAGGCTATGTTAATATTTTCTGAAACGAATAGGGGTGGGGGTTATAAGGGAGGCCTGAGATTAAAAATAGCGATATTTCGTTTCCTATTGGTTTTTTGGCAAATATGCACATTACAAAAGTTGTTTATTTTGTTATTTAGAGTAACTTTTGTTATATACTTTTTTGTCGTATACCTAAGTATAAATGAGTTATACGTTAAAACTACTGCGGAAGTCAACAATTTTATTTGGCACAAAAAACTCTACCGAACTAAACCATACTCGTTATGTGAATTAGCACTAACGCCTTCCTTATAATAAGCCATACTAACTTTTCTAGAGACGCGCAGGAGTGGGGGTTATAAGGGAAGCCTGAAATTAAAAATAGTGATATTTCGTTTCCTATTGGGGTTTCGGCAAATATGCACATAACAAAAGTTGTTGCTCAACAATTCTTTTCAATATGAACTACCAGGTACCTCACCTGGAAAAATTAATTCAAATTATAATATATTATTATAATATTTTGTCCTTAATAATTTAAATCTATGCATAATGCGCAGGGAACGGGAAATATGACAATATGGAGAACAGTGAAGTCTTACATAAAAAATTAATTTTATTATTAACAAATCCACAGAAACGACGGGTATTAACCCTAAAAACTGGGACGGGTAAATGTCAAAATATTGTGCAATGCAAAGCCTTGCCAAAAAATACCATCACCATTCAGCCTCAAATGAATTCCCGGGCGAAGAGATTATAAGATAGTATCTGAGCTAGTATATATATATATATATATATATATATATATATATATATATATATATATATAAACTTCATTAACTTAGCAAGCAAATAGTTTACCTAGATTAAGGCAAAGAGAAAAATATTTTTAAGCATTTCAAGATTCGTCATGTTTGAAGGAGAATAGCCCTTCTAAAATATGTAAATCGTACGCCTAAACTTGTGTGTTGAGTTATGGAGGAGAGGGCGTATAGAGGAGACGTTCGCACTGAATGGATGTCACCGAAGGTGGAACTGTGTGTTTAATTGCAGACCGTAGCTGAATGTGAACAAGTGAATTAGCCTCAGGAAGGAAATATTCGCCTGCTCAACTTTACTCATTTAGAGTGAAGTGTATGGCTGAGACCGAAACACTAATGACTTCGTCTACAACTATCATTACTTTGTGAGCCTTATTCCGGGGGCTTTTCGGCTAAAACACGCTCACGTGAATTTGTGGTACACGATAATAACTGAAGCCCCCTCTCTTTCACGAACAACTTGCTCGGTTATTCTGCATAATTTATTTATTTTGCCCTGTATTAAGTGCGCAGTGGATATAACTTTTTTGTTCTGAATATGTCTACACTGTCTGTATCCATTACTTTTCAACTAAGTGCCTCTATATTTGTTATGTTCTATTTATTCGCTGCATTTAAAAACTCTTTTGGAATGATTTCACTAATGTTTATCAATCAGTTAAATTCAGTCTTTGGAATTTAACATTTATTTATACTATCTTCGTCCCGTCTATGGCAGGTGACAACAGAGATCGTCCCATGGAAATATAAAAGTTGTATTTATTAACTTTGCACAAAATCATCCTGCTATATACTTACAATACAAAACTATCTTTTAGTCATGTGCAGTAAATGTGCTTAGAGTCAGTTGTAAAAACCGTAATATAATAAGTGGTAATCAAACGCATTTATGTTTAGGAAGGTGTGATTCGTAAATGAATTGAGATAATAATAGTTTCCCATCAAAATATGAAAAGTCACATTATTTGCCTGTTACAGATCACATTATCAGCCTGTTCCTGTTTTGATTGCTACCAATCTCAACATATAAGCATTTCATGTAATACTAAAGACCAAGTACGTTAACAGGTGTAATCGGGTAGGGGAGGAAATTAGAGGTGGACAATCGAAAATTTATATTAGCAAATACTCGCTTTTTTTTAATTTTTAGTAATCCACACTTTCAGTTACCGCACGTGAACAATAAGCCAATATATCATGAAAAGAATTATTATTTCAAGGTTAAATACCAGATATTGTTTTCAACGGACCATTTCTTGCAAAACAAATAAGTTGTGTAATGACGCAATTATTTAAGATTTTACATTCTTGACTAAAAGAAAATGTATTTGTTAAATAACATACTGGACATTTACCCACTGACGGACACTGAAGATCGTATTTGTTAATGTCTGAATTTGGATAGGAGATGGGGAGTTTAAATTATTTCTGTTATTATGTGCAGGTTCGAAAAATATTATCGAATCAATATGTTTAAACATTTAATTTTCTACACGTGTTATACAATATATTCTTTTTCTTTTCTGAAAGTTTAATTACTAATTTATACCTTTATGGTTTCGGCCTTAAGCAAACCCTTTCTTCTAATTGTCTTATTTTTGCTTCATGTAACTGAATGTGGAAATAGTAACCACTCAAGAATCATTACCATAGACTTACCATTTCCGATTAACAGAAGAATATTTCAGTGAATATCAAATAGTTACTATTTAAAATTTAACATTAAAATATAGCCAACATTTATGAGTCAGATGTTTTTATTATTATTAACCGAAGCTTACATTTTATCATTCATAAACAGTATCAAACAAATATTATATTGTTTTCTCTCCTTTCCTACCTTCATAAGGACGACTCGTTTTTAAATATTTTTTTTTAAACAAAGTAAAACTGTTTTGGGCGTTTTCTCTGCTTCTCGATTCAAAACGACACAGAACGTAAGTTGTCGTGCTTTAGTTTTCAATTCTTAGTTATGCTTAAACTCTATTCTAACTGGCGTTATTTCGTTGAGACATCTACGTTTGTGACACTGATGTTTTTATTTCCCTGTAATTTATTTCCCTGCAGTCATTTAGCCCTCAAGAAATGGAGGAACCAAGACTTCAATTCAGGCGGTGATGAATGCTTATTTTCCTCAACATTTTCCACCCTTGTTTATTGTCTCTTTTACCCAGGTGTATCATCTCAACGTATTTCCCATTCGTCGGGATGCCATCATTTGACACCATCACTTCGTCATCCTATTTAAGTTGTCACCTCTGGCATTTTATAGTCCGTTATTACTGGGTTCCAGATTCTTTATTTTTCTTATATGAAAACAGGCATGGGAACGAAATAAACTTAAAGTGCTTTATTATTATCATTAATCGTTCTGAGATAGTCTATAACTCGGTGTCTCTGCATATTGTATTTGAATGATTTTTTAATGAATTTTGAATTTTTTTAATGTTTTGCAAAGTTATTGACTAGTTTTTAATATTACTACCAGAAAATAAATTTGTTTGAAATATACCAGAGAAAAGAACTTATGAAGAAATGAGTAAAAACAAACTGGAATAATCCGACCATGAAAAAAGGACCCGGGGCCAATTATTATTTTGAAAAACATATTAAATCCCTTAATTTTCTCTTGGCCGTTTCTTTCTTGGACCGCTTATACGAATGAAGAAAACATGAACAAATGGCGTAGAATATTCATGCCTGAAGGGCTTTTGATTCTTTGATCCATTGATACATTCTTCTCTGCATTTATTTTTATTTTCGAAGCATGATATCTCTTTAGTAAAGGATTGACTTTTTATACTTCTTTCAAATAGGCCCTTCAGTATGTCTACCATTCCAGATCAAAGGACCGGTATCTCATGGCTTCCAAAAGGATCAGTTATTTGCCCTCTCAAGAGTATTCCATTTCTTTTCAAATCGTTGTGCCGCCCTTTCTTCACTTACAACCACACGAATTTCTGATTTCTCTGACATATCAGTGTCGGACAAATTGTACCAGGATTCTGTGCACACCTCTAGTGCAAAACTGTATATGATTCAACAGCTGTTCTTAGAAGAACTAAATTATGTAACTGCAAACAATCATTTATACATTTAACATATAATAATAATAATAATAATAATAATAATAACATAAGATCGAATGATAGCCACGTCTTCAAAGAAATAGTTAAACTTGATGATGGGTTTACGCCCTTGAACTTGAAATGTAGTAACAATCCTGAAGTTAAAAATGAATCCCACTTTCTTTCAGAATGGCAAAGTAAGGAACTTCATGGTCGTTACTACAGTCGCCTTTATGACTCGGAGGTAGACTTGGCTTATTCTGTCGCGTGGCTGACGTCTGGAAAGCTGTTTTCAGAAACAGAAGGTTTCATTACAGCTATCCAAGACCAAGTGATTGCCACCAGATCATACAGACGTCATATCCTCAAAGACAGTAGTGTCTCAGACAAATGTAAATTATGCAACAAAGCTTATGAATCCATTCAACATATTACGGCAGGATGTGAAATACTTGCTGGATCCGAGTACTTACAAAGGCACAATAACGTGGCAAAAGTATACCATCAAGCTCTAGCAGAGAAATTCGGCATGGTAGGCAGTAAGGCCGCTTATTATCGCTATAATCCTCAAAAATTATTGGAGAAAGATAATATAAAGATGTATTGGGACGATGCGATGATAACTGACCATACTGTGCACCATAACAAACCGGATATTTTCATTATTGTCAAGATCAATAAGACTGCTGATATTATTGACATTGCAGTACCCAATGATGAGAATATTCGAAAATACCATGCCTTGGGAAAAGTTAAGAAAATATCAAGAATTGGCTATCGAGCTCAAAGAGGTATACAAACTGAAATCTGCCATAGTTACGCCTATTATAGTAAGTTTAAATGGAATAGTGCCAAAAACAACGATAGCAGGCACCAAGAACTTGAATCTGCCAACAGCAATTATAAAAGAAGCACAGCAAAGGGTACTTCTTGATACTGCTAGAATCGTGCGAAAATTTTTAAATTCCCCTTAATATGTCACACTCACAAACTCCATATCGGTTGGATTTTCCCCCGATATGGATTTTACTCCAGTTTTCACTGAGTATAAACCTCCCCCATAATAATAATAATAATAATAATATTATTGACATTGCAGTGCCCAATGATGAGAATATTCGAAAATCCCATGCCGAAAAGTTAAGAAAATATCAAGAATTGGCTATCGAGCTCAAAGAGGTATACAAACTGAAATCTGCCATAGTTAGCCTATTATAGTAAGTTCAAATGGACTAGTGCCAGAAACAACGATAGCAGGCACCAAGAACTTGAATCTGCCAACAGCAATTATAAAAGAAGCACAGCAAGGGGTACTTCTTGATACTGCTAGAATCGTGCGAAAATTTTTAAATTCCCCTTAATATGTCACACTCAAAAAATCCATATCGGTTGGATTTTCCCCCGATATGGATTTTACTCCAGTTTTCACTGAGTATAAACCTCCCCCATAATAATAATAATTAATTAAAGTATTAATAATAATAATAAAGAGGTATTCACCAAGGTCAGTCTCAGCCCCTTATGGTTTTGCTTAGCTAAAAATCCCATGAGCCAAGTAATTCGAGACAGTGAATACGGTTACGAAATTTCTATAGGTAAAAATAAACTAAAGTAAGCTACCCAGCTGCAAAGCATGATAATAAAGAATTATAGTGATTCTGTTGGTATGTCTTTTGGGTTAGATAAATGTGCTGTCTTGCATATTTCACGAGGTCAGAAAATGACTACAGATAATATAATAGTTTCTGATGAAACCTATATTCACGAACTAGAAAGGACTGAATCATACGAATATCGTGGTATTCAACAGCATGTGAAAATAGCGAAAAAAGATGTAAAAGACCGATTAAAAAATTAATTTATTAAGCGCTTGCGGCTTATTTTTAACAGTTATCTTTGAAGCCGCTATAAAATAAAAGCATTTAATACATGAGCGATACCATCTCTTATCTATAGTTTTGGAATAATAAAATGGTCTGAAACTACTATTGATGAGTTGGATAGACTCATAAGAACGGAGATGACAAAATCCAGAATGGACCATCCAATTTCATCTATGGCCAGGCTGTATTAATCGAGGAAACAAGGAGGACGAGGCCTTCTCAACATCCGAAACCTATGTCGGTCTCAGGAAGTTAACCTGAGACATTACATAAGATCGAATGATAGCCACGTCTTCAAAGAAATAGTTAAACTTGATGATGGGTTTACGGCCTTGAACTTGAAATGTAGTAACAATCCTGAAGTTAAAGATGAATCCCACTTTCTTTCAGAATGGCAAAGTAAGGAACTTCATGGCCGTTACTACAGTCGCCTTTATGACTCGGAGGTAGACTTGGCTTATTCTGTCGCGTGGCTGACGTCTGGAAAGCTGTTTTCAGAAACAGAAGGTTTCATTACAGCTATCCAAGACCAAGTGATTGCAACCAGATCATACAGACGTCATATCCTCAAGGCCAGTAGTGTCCTGGACAAATGTAGGTTATGCAACAAAGCTTATGAGTCCATTCAACATATTATGGCTGGATGTGAAATACTTGCTGGGTCCGAATACTTACAAAGGCACAATAACATGGCAAAAGTATACCATCAAGCTCTAGCAGAGAAATCCGGCATGGTAGACAAGTAGGTCAATTATTTTCGCTATAATCCTCAAACATTATTGTAAAAAGGAAATGAAAAAATGTAGGTATTGGGACGAAGCGATGATAACTGGCCATACTGTGCATCATAACAAATCGGATATTCTCATTATTGATAAGATCAATAAAACTGCTGATATTATTGACATTGCAGTACCCAATGACGAGAATATTCGAAAATCCTATGCCGAAAAATTAACATAATATCAAGAATATGCTATTGAGCTCAAAGATATATACAAACTGAAATCTGCCATAATTACGGCTATTATAGTAAGTTCAAATGGACTCGTGCCAAAAACGGCAATAGCAGGCACCTAGAATTTAAATCTGCCTACAACAATTATAATAGAAGCACAGCAAAGGGGTACTTCTTGATACAGTAACAATTTTTAAATTCCCATTAACGTGTCACAATCACAAACTCCATATCGGTTGGATCCCCCCCCCCAATATGGATTTTATTCCAGTTTTTACTGAGTATAAACCTCCCCCATAATATATATATATATATATATATATATATATATATATATATATATATATTAAGCAAATACGTTAATAGATTCCAGATGTTAAAACATATGGCATACCGTGTTCACTTGTTAAATGAGGTTAGGTTTTAGTTCTAGCAGAAGTTCCACAGATTAATCAATAGCCAAAGGTAGGGGATCATTCGGCAGAACGAATATGGGTGAGAAAGAGAATCTTCTCAGAGAAAGTGATCAAATCAAGGAGATATGAGCACAGTGCTCTTTAAAGATATGCGGTATTGAAGGAGCTTAACCAGTTAGTGACGAATCGGAGGAAAGTTTTATTTCTCCTTTTTGCTATTAAGAAAACATCCTCTTAAATAAAAAATAAAAATGTGGAACTGGAAAAAATATAGTAACTGTCTACTGTAATCCGAAGGTTGATTGTGTTACACATACAGCCGGAGAGTTAAAAAGGAGCACAAAACTCACACACGATGACAAAGTATTGAGCTAGTTTTATAAAATAAATAATATATTTGACTTACTCAAACGATCTACCGAAGAGTCATTTACATTATAGTTTGTTTAATAGTTTATTAGTTGGTTGGACTTAGTTACTACTGAATTTTAAAAAGTCCGTCACGGTGGGTCTTCGTTAACTAAGCACATTTCTCTCGTGTGGCATGTATTTGCATTTACCTCAAAACGTAAAAGTTCAATATGAACAATATTTGGTATTTAGGCTTCAAATAATGTAGTTCATAATATAAAACCTTATTGTCGAAATGACATGATTAGGAGTGGGGTTTACCGAAGACCGAAAACTAAAAAATGCAAATATCTCTGTTAATAATCAAGATAGAGAAAAAAAGTACATAACACTATTTATCACGCATTACATTTGCAATAACATTGCATCTATCTGGTCCGATTTCTGCCATTAACGAACTTGATCTTTAATTTTAGATAAAACGTTTTAATATCAAGTTTGGTAATGATCAACCAAAAATTGTGACCGCTTAGCGTTAATAGACATCTACATATATATATATGGTTTTAAACGGACTACATTTTCGTCATCTCTTTGGTAGGATCGATGGACATTTGAAGGGATTTTTCAATTTATAATTTATAATTTTATTTTAAAACAATAAAATTAATGGTTATTTGAACCCTTCGTTGTTTATTCTAAGTTTAAAAATAAATATATAGAAAAATTTAGAAATTTGTATGAATTAAAAGAAAATGATAAATAAATGTAACTAAGAGCTCGGAAGTAAAATAGTTAATGGTATATACTTAAAGTTAATTTTAAAACAGTGGCATTTAAGTTATCTTAATTCATAAAACTGCAGCTGTACAATGTAAAGAAACTAATCAAGTTGTAACAAGAAAAATCTTTTCCTCAACAGGCTCACTGGCTTGTTCAGGCATGAAAATTTCATTTTATACCTGTATACTGTGAGTGAAAGGTGCATTATTTTATTGAGCTATATATAAAATTCTTTTTACCGTATTATATTTAGCATTTTATTATAATATCTTTAAATTCAGTGTATCAGTGTTGTTGTTTTATGTGGTTAAACAATTATTTAGTGAATATTTTCAAATAAGTCTTGAAAAGCAATTTTTTTTCTAAATGGAAGAGAAATGCAGTGTGGGGGAAACTACTCAAAGTGACTCTCATTTGTTACATTATGCCAAAAAAAAAATCATTACAAAATATAAAACATTTTTCTGAAAATGACTTAAATTTTTTAAAATTAAGAACAGAAAACAACGATTTAAAAACCATCTGCCTCCATCATGAAAGTGTGTATTTAAAGAAATATGAATGTTTACAAAAAGTATGTTGTGGTCCCTTTAAAAAACATAAAACTTCTATTAAAAAGACACTTCGTACTGTAAATTTAGAGCAAAGCAGAGCAATCTTATCAAAGGGATACCGGGTAAAACCAGGGCAAAAACTGTGTGCATTTTGTCGGAATGAGCTCGTAAAAACCAAACAAACAGATTCTGTTATTGATGATTCAAGTAATGATGACAATCACATTAAGAATATGCAGATACAGGATTATGTCCTGATGAACTACACCAAGTGCAAAAGCAAACTGCAATTGATAAACTCAATTCTTCCTTTCATGAAATTGGTTGTTCACCAATGAACCTTCATGCAGTTGGAGAACATAGCAGAATTTCTTGGTAAAGACAAGTTTGAAAGGGTCAGAGGACAAGTAAAATCTAAAATTCAAACAGTTCTTGGAATTGATTTGCCAGAGGAAAAGATTAACTCGGATAAAAGTGTGTTGCAAAAAAGTGAAGATATGGATAAACTAGTAGAGATAATGAAAAGTGAAATGGTAGTTTCATCAAGGAAGAAACAGATTCAAATGCTGACAATACCTGCCTCTCTAATGTGGTCAAGAAGAAAAATAAAAGAAACTTTTAACACTACTGATTATTCTGTACGCAAGGCCCAGCAATTGTATAAAACCAAGGGATTTTTAGCTGAACCAGATTTAAAACGAGGCAAAAAACTAATTCCTGAAATGGTTGAATTGGTAAAGGATTTTTATCAGAAAGAGGAAAATTGTAGAATTTTGCCAGGGATGAAGGATGTTGTGAGTGTAGGGAAAAACGTTTATGAAAGAAAGCGTTTGATTTTATGTAATCTTCGTGAGCTGCACTCCAACTTTAAATGGGAGTATCCAGGTTTGAAAATAGGTCTCTCAAAATTTTGTACCTTGAGACCTAATTGGTGTGTTTTAGCTGGTGATAGTGGTACACACCTAGTGTGTGTATGTACAATTCACCAAAATGTTTTGTTGATATATGGAGCAGGTATAGACGAGGATTATAAAGAACTAATATTGCACATGGTTTGTGAAGAAACAACAAGAGAATGTTGGTTAAGACATTGTGACAAATGCCCTTCAAAAAATGAACTCATTAAAATTTTAGAATCAAAATTCGAAGACTATGACGAGGAAGGCGTCATTCAGTACAATCAATGGGTGTCCACAGATAGAACAGAAATGATACAGTGTTCCAGCACTGTTGAAGAATTCATTGAAACGTTAGTTGAAAAACTTCACAAACTGATACCTCATTCTTACATTGCTAAATCACAATCAACAACTTTTAAAAAATTGAAGGAAACATCTCCTTTTGACACAGCTATTATCTCAATGGACTTTAGTGAAAATTATTCATTCACATTACAAGACAAAGCCCAAGGATACCACTGGACCTCAAATTCTTGCACTATACATCCTGTCATCATATACTGCAAAGATGCAACTCAGAAAAATATTGTCCTACTCCTTTGCATTATATCTGATGACCTCAAATACGATGTAAGTATTGTGTATGAAATCCAAAAATATGTGATTGAAGTTTTGAAAGAAAACCGCCCACATATCAAAAAAGTTCATTACTTCAGTGATGGGTGTGCTGCTCAGTACAAAAATAAGTACAATTTCATAAATCTGTGCCTACATGAGAAAGATTTTGAAATTCGGGCCCAATGGTCTTTTTTTGCTACTAGTCATGGTAAAACAGAATGTGATGGAATTGGAGGTACAGTGAAACGATTAGCTCGGAAGGAAAGTTTGCAAAGACCCTTAGAAAACCAAATAATATCAGTGGCTCAATTGTTTGACTTTTGCAAAACCAGAATAGAAAAAGTCAGTTTTTTCTTCATATCTAAAGAAATAGTTGAAATAACTAGTCCTGCTTTGGAAGGTCGCTTCAAAGTTGTTCAAACTCTTCCAGGGACAAGATCATTTCACAACTTTTAGCCAATAGATGAAACCGGAACCATTGAGGCTCGAAGAATTAGCATGGACGAAAAACCAGCTCTCACTTTTAATTTATTGAACAATCGACCAAAGAGTCAAGTAACATTGAAAGATTTAAGCCCAGGATGTTTCATTGTTTGTGTATATGACAGATTGTGGTACTTTGACATGGTGAGTGAGGTGAACACAAAAGAACAAGATGTCACAGTACAGTTCCTTCATCCCCATGGACCTTCAGCATAATTTTCTTGGCCTAAAAAGGAGCATATATGTGTTGTACCCATTCTTCATATTTTTACGACTGTGGAATTTCCAAAAAAAATGAAAGGAAGAAAGTACCAGTTTTCTCAACAATGTATGTCAAGTGTTGAAGCAAAATTAAACGATACTTTAAAATTGTAAAGAACATTGACCAAAACAACCATAAGAATTGTATATATTAAAGTACACTTAACTGGGGTAAACTATAATGTAAACTGTATTTATTGTACAATAAACCTATGTAAACTATCTTTTTAGTTACATTTATTTATCATTTTCTTTTAATTCATACAAATTTCTAAATTTTTCTATATATTTATTTTTAAACTTGGAATAAACAATGAAGGGGTCAAATAACCATTAATTTTATTGTTTTAGGTGGTAGGTCATATGTCTTAGAACATAAAAAAAAAGATTTCCATGATTATCCTTTTCCCTTTTGGAGATATTCAATTTTACGTGAAACTATATTTTGCTTTCTGAAAAGCTCAAATTGACACTTTGCAATTTTTTTCTGTCCACAAATACTTACTTGGTGCCTTAGTTTATTTGTTCATTGTTTTAAATATATTTATGAATAAACACAAAAAATTCCATCAAAATTGGTTCGTAAATAAGAAAGTTTCAAATTATTTTTGAAATGAAAACAAATTAACTTTACAGCTCCTAATCGATAAAAAACACTTTAAAAAAAAAATCACAAAACTTTAAGAGGCCATAAAATCCAAACCGTTAAAAATATATCAAAAATATTTGGTATGGTTTCTTAAATCATTGAATAGAACTCCCAAACTAAAATCTAAAATTATGGGTGTCGAAATGATTTTTTTTTGGTTGATTTGAGATGGAATGACCCTGGTGCGAATGTTACCAACTCGATTTTTCTAGTTTGAGCACAGAAATCAGAATAGATCAACAAAGACCTAAGAAATAAAAATACTTGTTTTAAATATTGTTAGTTATTCTTTGCTGTTACAGCTAGGTCAAAACTTTTGGATATGAATAATCATTTTTTGGAGTGCCAAGAATGGATTTTTAATCTTATGATTATTTAATTTGGAATTACAAAAAAGATTAGTACTTAAATATTATTTTAATCTAATTTGTATTTAGTTTATAATTGTTATTAATTAGTTCCATTTATCCTCCATTTGAAACTGTGTTAGTCATTCTTCATGTTATATAAACATATTGATTCCTAAATAATTAATCAAATGTATAGGTAAAAATATCTGTGTATTACAAGATCCAAGGTTGAGGGCCAGGATATCAACGCGAGTTAAGGCATGGGTCAACGGGAGTTAAGGGTCTTAATATCACTTAGTAAACCTAGAAAGGTGGTTCGATTCTCACCTGGGTATTAGGAATAAATTTACGACGAGCTGATTAAATAAAATCCTTAATCCCTCCCAGATTAGAAACGGGGGTCATAACCTGTAGATATCCTGTCCCAATTACCCATAGTTGCACAAGCAGGACGTAAATAAGTTTTTTTTCCTCCTCATAGTAACCCTATGAGGAGTTATTTATTTGAATAAATGTTGCATTGCCACATGACATATTATGTGTATGATTATTTTTAAATACATTCTTATTTTACAATATATACACGTTAATCAGCTATCTACTCAAATATAAAATAATAATAATAATAAAATAAAATATTAAAATATGTAAGATAATTATAAATAAAATTAATAAATGGAATGAAAAAATAAATAAATAAACAAATAAAAAAAAACAAATCAATTAATGTTAAACTCAACCGATGTTTAATTTGCGAGTCTATGTAAGGTAAATATATTGAATTATAATTTCCATTTCTCACAATCAACTTTACATTCTAATGTATTTTCGCTACATCCATATGCTTTTGATAAACTTTATAAGTTCTTTATTATATTTTTTAAATATAATATGAGGTGGTTCTGGCCAATTACCACCTTTTAAATTATGTTCATTATTAAATTTGATCTATTTTGAACAGTCATAAAGTATATGTAAAAACGTTTGTGTTGTCTGAGAGTCGCAAGTACATTTTTCATTGTCTTGAGTTTTAAATCTTGTTAAGTAATGTCCTGTCTGCCCATGTTCCGTACGAAATTGTGCATTTGTGGTAGTGGCTCTTAATTGTGTTTTAGTTGTTGTGAGTTATATTTGGTATGTATTGATGTAAGCTGTAAGATTTGTTACATGTCGTCTATTCTCTGTTCCACTTATGTATTGTGTCGGTACGTAAGTCTTTTTTAATGTATGAGAGTGGTACGAGAGAGAATTCTGGAATTATTTTAGTATCTTGAGCTACTCCCTTAGCGAACGTGTCAGCTTGTTCGTTTCAAATACTTCCTGAACAGGCTTTTATCCAGTCTATGTGTATGTGTAGATTTAAATGTATAATTCCAGAATAATAATAAATCTTGATTTCATTTGATGCTAATTTTTGACACTTTCAATTAATATGGACTTCTTGGTGGTTTAAAAATAGGATAATCGCCGGACAAATCATTCCATTCATTGAAAAATTGATATTTACTAATATCACTTTCAGTAACTATTTTGTATTGAATTAAATGGCTTCTGAAACATATCAAAATTCTTCCAAGATTTCTGCTTGATTTTCCAAGAATAGGACTGTTCTGGATCGTCTCAAAGAGGGCTATCTATTATAGGATGACATGTAGCTTCATTGAGACCAGTATTAAAAGTTGAAAATAATAAAATAAGCATTTTATTGGCTGACATAGGGCAGCTGAACGACTGAATTTCAGATTGTAGCTATAGTTAAACGAAACCCACAAAACCAGTCACATTGATAATGGATTAAGTAAAGTGAAAACAATGGAATATCTTGTGTTTCAGTCAATCTGGAGTCGTAGTTCGATTACCACCTTGGCAATAGGAATATATTTAAGACGAGCTGATTAAATAAAATCGTTAGCCTATCCAGGCTAGAAAAGGGAGGTAATATGTAGATACTTCATTGATCGTAGTTGTAGAGAGTGCATGTAAATGAATAACATAATTGTGTTCTTTATACGAACGTCTCAACTACAATAACTGCAAATTGAGGCATACAGATTTTTATCACAGAGAAGATTGTTTTTAAATAGTATGAACTTTTGTACTCTTATCCTCATTAATTTATCCATGAATCCAGCTGTTGTAAAATGTTAATATTTGTGTTAAACATAACTCATTTTCTCGGAATCACATTACCTGCTTATGCGTAAATTTATGATTTAAAGTTGTATGAAATTTCTCGTTTATTACTAAAGGCAATAATTTTGTAGGTACACTTTTCCTTCCAATATTCATGAGGCAACTGACGTTAAAATGTATGAAGGGCATTGATCGCCTTTAGTGAGAAGTACGAGCGTCCTAAAATGTTCCGCCTTAGCCTACAGAATTCCAACATGGTTCTTCTTCTATTAATATCTGCCGAATTCATATTCCCTTCGCATGTTCCTCTGCTTCAACATCCCGCTTTTCGTCGCTAATATATACCCTCCAATAAAACGGGAATTTCTGCTTCAATACCTTGAACCATTGGGAAAAACAATCAGTCTGTGGATTGTAGGAATTTCATTACAAACTTTAATACGAGATAGAGAGAACTCATAAATATATTATCACTTATAATTTTCAATTGAATAGATTCAATTTTATACCTGGAGACTATTAATGCAAAAGTGCTAGTTACAAAACCTGACTGACATTAGCACAGAGTAAAATGTAATATTAACAAGGAGTTTAACAGTGAGAACAATTTAAGGAGAAGAGACAAATTAAAACAGTATTCTACTGAAAACACTCAAAAACCTTTTGATTTTTCAGAAATCGAGTTTTGTTTTATAACTATATGTTACTGAGTAGGGTCATTTAATCTACTCTGCCAGTTATAAAATGTCTTTAAACTAAGCCACTTCCTAAAGTTATCGCATTATCGAAGATTTTTTTTTTAAAATCCGTAACCTTAAGATCTCTTATTGCATTCCAGAACAAAAATAAACATAACATTCAACTGTAACACTTTATTTATAAGATTTACAGTTTCTTGTATGAATTTTTCTTAACTTTTTACCTTTCGTTTATAATGCCCACTTAGCCAGAAAGTGATATCTTAAATGCTGACTTAATGAACAAATCTGTCTTGGCTGCATTCATAAATCTCCAGAAAGCGAATGGCAGAGTATAGTGGATACTCACAACATCACATCTCATTATATGGGGTACTCAAGCCAAAGTTATATTTCTTAAAAATTATCTTTCTCAGATAACTGTCAGGGTGAGGATTGGTACTGCTTAGTCTGGGATTTTCTCAGAATATTGGAGGTGAACTGAGCCCATTATTCATTACTGCTGAAATTAAGTATTTACCAAAAGAAGTATTTTACTGCCTGTATCCTGATTATTCGATAATTTACTATATATTCCCCAATATTAATAGTGCTCAACACCACACACAGTCAACTAAAATAACGAGAAAACCAAATTCACCAGAAAAATTCCGTTGCGCAGTGGCTGCGTAAACTAAGCAGATTTCCCACATGAAGGTTCACAATAATGGTTGTTCTTAACACCATAGTGAATATTAATTGACAAATTGTAATGAGAATTGATTCAGTCAATTTTAATAACCTCCCTATGGAAAACGTCTGAATTGTAAAAAAAAAAAAAACAAAGAAGGAAAGAAAAACAATTAATGAAATATATCTGAATTAACGTATTCATTTTATTGAAAAGTATTTACTATATCTAATATAGAGAGGTTGTAATTTATAATGAATAAGAATAATTTTTATCACAAATACTCAAATTTTATAAGTCCAAGAACTTAAGAAGGGGAGGGGGAACCAACAGAACATATTTGCAGATACCTCGTAAATAAAGATCTCTTGAATACAATATTTGTCATTTAAGCTTCAAATAAAGTGGTTTATTATATAACAGAGTATTGTTTATGTGACATAAGTAGAAGTGAAACTGATATATGCAAGTATCTCGGTTAATATTCAAGATATAGAATAACTTTAAATAATAATGTTTATAGTACATTTAATTTGCAATAAGGTTGGTCTATATAGTTTTTCAATCCGACTTATAGTAATGGAGATAGTTTGAATTTTCAAAATTCTTCTCCCCCTGGTCTGATTTTGTCTGTAACGAACTTGATTTTTAGTTTTACATAAAAAGTTTATATATCAAGTTTGGTAACGATAAAACAATAATTGGGATCGCTAGAGTGGTAACAGAGAAATATATATATATATATATATATATATATATATATAATTTTGAACAGACCTCATTTTCGTCATCTCCTAGGCAGGATCGACGAGCAAATGTGGAAATTTATCGCTTCATGAGTACCATCTCAATAGCTGACTTCCTTCACGGGAAACTGCTTAAACCAAACCTCTGTTGAAAATTTTATCAGACAACTTTCAAGGCGCTAATTTCACAAAACCCATTCACTATTCTTTTTCACTGACAGATCTAAGACCGAACATGATACAGGCTCAACCCTAACTATCAAAAACGAAATTGATCCACTTGATTGATTTAAAGATATTTTTCTGATTGTTCGGTATATTTACCCCCCCCCCTCCATCTCCCTTTTTCCATTCATTTATTGGAAATATAAAGGATATTTCTGTCCCGATTAATAAAGGTTAAAATAAAAACAGGAAATCTCTATGAAGATTTTAATCTTTCCAAGAACTAACTAAATCGGATAATCTCAATCTTATAATATTCTCTATTAATTAATATAACAATGTATCGATATGCAGAGGATTATATTCAACTCTTCCCACGAGAATTGGTTTTCCACTAATTGGTTTAAAATTTACTTCGAAGAAATGTTTGAGAAGATATTTTAGATATAATGGAGTTTATATTTTTTCAACAACTTAAAGGTTTAACGATTATAATTACTTTTTTGGACAAATTGTTAAAGGGTGATTTAACTGTCCTTCAAAATCAAAGGACATACCTTGCTGACGATAATGCCTCCAATGTTGCGAAAATGACTTTTGGCCAACCTTTTCGCCAATCCAGAGATTTCGTAGAGCATTCTCCCTGAACAGACGATTCCAAACATTTCCTTAGAAAACTACAAGAACGTTTGCAGAATAGAATGCTTTCCATAGAATTAGTCCAATATCCGTCGATATGGCACGGTAACTAAACCACTGATTCTACTTGTCCTGAATCTAAGGGATAAGACATATGACATTTAGCTACCTTGGGGACCGAAGACTATTTCTATCGATCTACTGAAACCCGCCTGTATCCTTGAAGAACCCGATGTAACACCCAGACTTCTCGAAAAGAAAACGGGTTTAAGCAGCTTCCAATGACCAGCTTGTTCGTGTAGAAAACAAGTGTTATATAATAAAGTACCTTCATTCTCTTGAATAAAACATTTGTGTCAGTAAATCAACCTCCAGCAAAATGATATTTCAGTTGTAATAATAGAATTCGAAATATCATAAGGTAAACAAAAACTGAGCGATTAAAAAATAAAATAAACCCAGCTTTATGACCAGGCTGGATAACATAAATTCGTTCTCTCAATAATCATTGGCAATTGGCATACATTTCAAATGAACTCAAGGTTTTTTACAACTCAGTTTCTTTTTCGTATTGACAACTTTTTTGAGACAAAAATATTGTTAATTATTATCGTTCACTTTATTCGGCTATGGCTAATTCGTACAGGCAATTTACAGGTTGCCATCTTATACTAGCATTATCTAAGTAGTAATTTAAACCTTTTTCCGTCCATTGATCAATCAATAAAACTCAATACTCCTCTTAAAAACCCTGGAAGACCTTGGCAACGAGGTTTATTCCTCCTCCGCTTCCAACCTAGATGGCAGATGGCTAACCGACATCCTTTCTTGCTTCTTTGCAGCCAACATTTCTCCTTCCCCAACGCTAATAATGTGTTTCCTATTAGGAATTGCAGGGGAAATTCTGAATGAAACATTGAAGAGAGAGTGTGGACACATAGAAAGAATTCTGCATTCCGAACCATCTATGAATAAACGTTTGTTTCCTCGAAAGTGGTCCAAAGCACCAATTGGAATAGCATATTCAGTAAAGTATAACATATACCTATTAACGGTGCAGAGATAATAAATTCCAGAAATAACTGGGTGTACCTATCTAGTAATAATTCTTCTAAATTATATATATATATATATATATATATATATATATATATATATATATATATATTTATGAGACTTAAAAAAAACAAACAACACATTTCTGAGAATTTGTTTAAGTTTCATCTATATACATAATATTAACCAAAATACGGAGTCACGTTGATTTCAATTTAGTCTTTCGTGTCCTATAACATTGTTTACCACTTCTATAGTTTTTCGTATATACCTCATTTTTACTTTGTTATACGTCAAAAGTGCAAATAACAATTGTTACTTTAAATAACAAAACAAACAACTTTTGTTATATGCACGTTTGCCGAAAAATGAATAGATTACGAAATATCGCGAATTTATATTTTAGACTTGTAACCCCCACTCCTGTTTGTACCTTAAAATTTTAATATAGCCTATAATCAGGGAGGTGTTAATACCAAATCAAATCATAATGTGCCTAAAATAAAAACCCTTTAAAAAGTGCTACTAAAATTATTGACTACTACTATAGTTTTTAGCGTATAACTCATTTATACTTTTTGGTTTAGGTCAAAACTATAATAAAAAAAGTCCGTCACGCAGGGGCTGCGTAAACTAAGCAGATTTCCCTCGTGAAGTTTAGTAATAGATAAATATACATACTGCTAACACAACACCGTGAATAAATACAAACGGAAATAAGAAATGTTTCATCCAATTTCAATAGCCTGCCGACAGGAAGCGTTAGGTTAGAAATGTAAACAAACGGGTCCCGCCTCACACCGGAAAGAAAAACAATTACTGAAATATATCAGAATATAACACATTAATTTTATTGAGAACTATTTACTATATCTAGTACTGTAATTAATAATGAGTCAGAATAATTGTTATCTCAATCAATAAAATTTTAGTAGTCCAAAACTTTAAGATGGGGGGGGGGAGTCACCAGTGCATATTTGCATGTATCTCGTATAATAAAGGTCTCTTGAATACAATTTTTGGTATTTAAACTTCCAATAATGTGATTTATTATGTATCAGAGTATTGTTTACGTAACATGAGTAGAAGTGGCGGTTTGGTGAAAACTGAAAAATGCAAATATCTCGGTTAATATTCAAGATAGAGAATAAATGTATATAACAATATTTATAGTAAATTTAATTTGTAATAAGATTGACTCTGTATAATTTTTCGATCCGACGTATAGTAACGGAGATATTTCGAATTTTCGAAAATCCTCCCCTCTAAACCCCCCCTCCCACTGGTCCGATTTCAGCCGTTAACGAACTTGATCTGTCTTTTTACATAAAACGCATAAATATGAAGTTTGGTAAGGATTAAACAAAAATTGCGACCGCTAGAGCGGTAACAGACAAATATATATATATATATATATATATATATATATATATATATATATATATATATATATATATATATATATATAGATATATATATATATATACAGTTTTGAACGGACCTCATTTTCGTCATCTACTAGGTAGGATCGATGGACATTTGAAGAAAAATGTCGAAAATTCCTTCATGAGTACAACCTCAATAGCTGATTTCCCTTAAGGGAAATCTGCTAAAAAGTTACTCTAAATAACAAAATATACAACTCTTGTTATGTGCATATTTTCCGCAAAACCAACAAAAAACGAATTTCCACTATTTTTAATTTCAAGCCTCTCTTATAATCCCCACACCTGTTATATTAATATATATATTATTTCATTAATATTAATGTAGCCTAAAACCTAAGTTGGGTTAGTAGTAATATACATACCAAGTTTCATAAAATTCGGTTAATTTTTAATAAATTACATTAAATGTTTATCAGTGGTCTACAATTAGTACCTAATGGTCTCACCTATAACAACAAAATGAACCGATGAATTCTTTATTGTAACAAAAATAGGGTGTACTTCGGTTTCTAAAATAGCAAATTAGTGAAGGGAGAATTGAGAATTCGTTATCCCAACTGGACGATGGAGATGAGATGGATATCTTTGAGTATACACTATAATTGCTTTTGATGGTTTTTCTAGCAGCTTACAAGCATTGCGTATGTGTGTAATTGGATGGTAGATGTTAGTTTGGTTTTATGTTTCTGGAAGACGGCGTGAATAATGGATTTCAGTCAATAATTGTATAATTTACCTTCTAATAAGCCAAGTAAAATGCGTATTAAATATTTATGGTAATGTGGGTATTTATCATTTTTTATCACAGACATTTCTGATTTTGTTTTCTAGAAGTATACGTCCGTGAATTATGAAGGTCACATATTTAAAAATAAACCTTAGTTCCATGTTAATATTAAATAGTTAAGATTTTAATAGTAAATTCTGTTTGAATATATGTATATATAGACACACACACACACACACATTCTAGACATATTAGGCAGTACCACATATTTCAGTTAAAAATTAAATACGAAAATAATAATAAATAAAAACGATCTCAACCAATTATAAGTGATTTAATTATGAGAATACTGAGTTAACACACGAAAAAGTGGAAAAAAGACTTGAAATTTAATTAATATTATATTTGAGCCCCGAGTCAGGGAGTGAACCGTAAAATCAAGGATGGAAATATCGCAGGAGGGAGCCTTTATTTGGAATGAAACCTTCTAAATGAAATATATATGTTTGAGAGAGCAGCTACAAATTAGTCACGGTAATGATTTACAAATATCCCGAGACCCTCTCCTAAATCAGACTCCCAATCAAAAATAAATATCTTTTAATTCAGTTTACAGGAGACGAACATTCTCTGCTCCTGCCCTTCATTCAATTGGTTTGCTAGTCTTGTTTTTTAAACTTGATTACAACTGCATACATATTTTTTAAATAATTGTACAAATGACTTCCATAATGATATCATTAAAATGATTACATACAATATGCTGACAAAGTCACATTTGTAATGATAACCGTATTGTAAGAATTCCTAAATAGCAGCAATAACATTACGACAAAAACTGTTTTTTATTGACAGAAAGTTCATTGTCAGCAAACAATTAATAATTTATTATTTTTTCTGAACGAAAAATTGATTGTGTCTTTAATAAATTTACAAACTCAGTCGGGCTTCATGAAAAGTGTAATAGCTAAAGGTTTCGATTTTTAATAACTGTGATTCAGCAGGAGGAGTGGGGGCTGAAAGGTGGGCCAAAATCAAAATTTACTAATATGGAAAAATGATATGTAGCCAATCTCAGCGATAATTTAATATTCTACAAAACTTATATATTTAACTCAAATATTATCTTAGTTTTAAGACTTCCTTCTTCTTTCATTTAACCCGCAACTACTCATACGATTTTTACATGAAGCTAATATACACCTAAGCTCATGCCCTCCTTCCATTTCATGCCCTATATCAACGGTACAATACTTATTAAACATGGACGGTACCTGATTGAATTTCTGTTGGACTATAATTTTGAAATTTGTTGTCATTTACGAAACCGACATTCTTTGAAAATGTATACTTATTTTGTATATAGGAATGAGCCTGGTTCCTTGTGTGAGTTAATGATGTGGAAGTCATGAACTTTTCTAGTCAGTGGGCTAAGAGCATCCATTTTTATGGGAATCTGGAGGTGATAATAGTTCTGTTTCGTGCCATTTTCATTATATTAAGTGATATTTCAAGAAATATTAAAATCTCGTAGAAACATTTCAAGGCAATGGAAAAACATATGACGGTAGCAAACCTGCGAAGGTCTACTTGAATCTGTGTTAGCTATTTTAAACTCTCCGGCACATTGGTAACTTTTTGTTCATTCAAATGCATCTCTTAGCATAGAACTTAAGGGGGGGAAAGGTGTGTTTCAATAAGGAGGGTTGAGAATATCGGAGAATTGTAAAAATATTATGTTAAAAAATGATTATTAGTCAAGAGGTATGTTTCTTTAATACACTATGTTAGTTTTTTTTAAGAATAAGAATGCAGTACTAAAATAAAACCATGCTGAGTCATTCCTACTTTATGAGAAAATTATAAAAATTAAACCACATTAAAAAAAAGAGTACAATAAATGCTTCCAAAAGTCTTATTATTCAGACATTTTATACTTTGTAATTCTCATAATGCAAATATTACTTAGACGGTGACAAATTTTTGAGACGATTGTGCTGTGTTAAAAGGGTAATTATTGCTAATCTTCAGGATTTATTTCTATAATTTATTTACAATGTACTAGTGTTACATGTTAAAGTGAAATATACTTGCGATTTCTTAGATGCGATGATGTCACTTTAGTGTCAAATGATGAAGGAATATATAGTGAAAAAACAGATTTTGAATGTCATTGATTTAATATTGTGGAAGATGACATCTGTTACCTCAACTAAATCTTCCTTTGTGTGGATAGTTTTATTTTTTAATATCCCCAGTATACTTAATCATTTTGTTACGATCCCATTATATTTAATATGTGACATTATTTATGCGAAGTGAGAATTAGCTTTCTGACTTTTAAGAAAATACGGTGAGTGGCTACTAAAATAAAATCAGCTTATAATGAATTTCTAGACTGCGTCATGCATTGACATGTACACACCAATATACGAGATATGGATAGAATGCTGACTAGGTGGAGAAATGGAAGTTGGCTTCGGCTTTGAGGCGTATGAATCTGGAGTGCTCGCAAGCAAGCCCAAAGCCAGTATAAAGTCAACCCCTCCCTTTGGTCCACAAACTCTCCCCTAACTCTCCAACATAGGCCTAAGGCCGAATCACTCCTCTCATTTTTAGGATAAGTTGTCTTCAGTTACCTCTAGGGAACATCCGCTCTGCTGGAATCACCAACTTCAGCATTTATTTCCTTTAAAATCCCTTCCTTTTTTCAACTCCTTATCATTTCTCCAGTAGCAGTAGCCTGTTATTCTGCATTTTAATTCTGTAATTGTTATTGTCACTGAAAATGTTTTTTTAAAAAGACTTCCACGCTTATTTTATACTTAACTGGCGCCCGAACAGGGACCTAGCAGAAGTTTTCATTTCAAGTGTGATCAATTTCCCACAATTTTGAAAACTTTGTATTTTAATCCTTAAATGCTTATTAGTACCCAAAGTATAGTGAAGCCTAGCACTTTACCTCGTGATCTATTTCCTAAGTCCCCAAATTAAAATTTGCGGCTACAGCTACCGGGGAAATGACCAGGAGTGTATAAAAGGAAGCCGAATCACTCATTTTTAGGCTTTTTTGCCTTCGACATTCTCTTATATTTTCCTCTCTCTGTCTGTTCATCCATCATACTCTTTGTATATATTCAACGAGTAGAGGAGCACGAAGTTTTGCCAAAAGTATTTATGTAGTAACTAATATAAACATTATAATAAAAGTCAATCAATGAGAATCTGTCTATGGATATTTTCAGTGATTAAACTATTTGAGGCATATAAAAATAAAGTGACTTCGATTCCACAGAATGTTAGAGCTTAACTCCATCGTATATACAAAACCCTACGGGATCCTGAAATATAGTATGTTTCAGAATTGTAGAAGTTGGAGTTCCGCAACTTGATTAAAGGTGTAACCAACTTATAACCTACTGAAGTAACTTTCTATCTTCAGCGTTCTATTAACAAAATAACGAAGCTTACACGAGGAAACGACAGGTAGTAGAATTCAGTTGCTCCAAATGAGAAGAGTTGTACAATACATGTGATATGAATATAATTCTATGGGAAAGAATTTGCAAATATAACTCCACTGTTCCGTGACGCAATATACTAGTGAGGTCATTGGCTCTTTGTCGGACTACGATGGCCGTCATGGAGTTTTTGCGTAAACCAAGCAGATGTCTCATATTCTGGAATGAAACACTGGTGATGTAATCTCAAATTCAGTATTCTAATTCTCTTGTAATAATATCTACCAACTCTACATTTGAAATTTAAGTTGTTTGTGAGCTGCTTAGTGAAACAGTTGATAGAAAAAAACGCATAACCACAACTCTGGCTGATACCACATGTTGAAAACATAAAATACTAATAGCTCAGTTAAAATTCAAGTTGGTAAGTTAATCACTTATCACTTAAATATCGAAATCGGTAATGATAAAAACATTACGGCCGCTAGGATATTAATAGCCATATTTTTATATATTTTCGTGTTCTATAAAACGAATAGAATTGGGGCTTTCTTTGTGTATATATTATGGAGATGAATATTGCTAAAATGCGCTATTTTATACGTTACTACCAACCTCAGGAGTTGGGATTTAATTTTAATAGAAAAGATATATTCTTCAGTATCTTTGTTAATATTGATTTTTATTGGATAAATGTTAAAAATTAATGGTATTAGAATGCACTTTACGATCCATTAACGTTACTTAGATTAATGAATTTCTCATATTTGACTTCCGTCTTTTTGCCACGTAATAGAATTTATTAGCGTTCCATGTGAGAGCCTTGATAGAGTTGTATGTTTTTTTTTTGTTTTTTTTTGTTTTTGTTTTTTTTTTTTTTTTTTAAATGTATGTATATTTCCTAGCAGCAAGTATTTTTCATCCTGTACAACCCAAGACGCGGACTGGTCGAGACCTACACTTTCCAAGGGGAAGGTGGGTCATTGCTTTCCGTATTCTATCATCGTAGTCGTTTTAATTCATTCACGTTGGATTATAAAACTAAAGAACCATTAATAATAAATCTAATTTCACTTAAAAACAGTAGACCATGGTTAATAAAAACCACAACTTTCCTATATTCACTTTATTAACACACTACATGTTTAATGTTTATTTCTATTACCACAACGATTTTAAATGGTTATTCTAGCCCTTGTAACAGTTTATGAATTTATGGTACGATGTGGTACCAGTTTGTCTTCTTATCAATATAGACGGTGCAGGACAAGAGAAACGAAGTCTCTTTAAGTCAGGGCTAAATCCGTTCTTATAATTAAGGTTAATGACTATTGAAATTGCATTTAATTAAAATAATGTGAAATTTGTAGTGTTAATGAAGTGAAATTAATAAAGTGGTTGTTTTTATAAATTTTAATCCTTCGCCAATAAGTGATGTTAGATAAAAGGAAATACGTTATCATCTTTTACAATTTAATTAAGGTAACGTTTGTTGTCGGGGCCCAAAAACATGAATGTAAGCTGCTGATGATGGATACTTGAGAAATATTAAACGATGTTTGCATTCGGCGGCTTAATTAAGATCTAAAATTTACATCCAGTTTAAAATTAGTTAGGGAAAGTTATGTTCATTTACCTGCGACAAAAGCCTAACGCACTGACACCTGCTGATACTAGTTTAGAGTCTTTGGGCGGGAGCTGATCCATTCATAATCCGGTCGTATATAATAGGTTTGGGCGGCAACTGAAGTATGGGCCCGTGAGTAAAGGTAATAGGACAAGTTGAATGAGATCTGCATATTGCATTCTACCTCAGTCCGAATTCTCGGTGCGCACTGATGAATAGATCTCCCTAGTGAATTAACTCGACAAGAGGCCGGCACAATGGTCTTCTACGCATTCAAATGACAATAGAACTTATTCAAGTTGTATTGGGGTAGATAACCAATTGTTCATAATTTTGGGTCACATAAATCACTTGTGACCGCAAGTCCTTTCTTCTCAAATAAATATTACATAGCCGAGTGTTAGCAAATAACACCATATGAAGGTTCGACACTCATTTCGATCTACTGCTAAAAGAGTAAATTATAGCTAATATTTCAGACTTGTTTTCAATATTTATTCACTATCTACTGTATTCTGTAGGTCCTAGAGAAACTTATTCTCGGGGACGCCGGTGGCCGTGTGGGTCGGTAGGCGTGGTTAGACCTATCATTGCTATCAGTAAGCAGAGGGTAAAAATAGGTACCGGTTTGATCCGCACCTAGGAAGAATATTAGTTCACGATGTCATTAATAGAGCACACTAGTGTCGTAGTACATCACATAAGAGCTGAGTAAACTAAACAGATTTTCCAAAAAAGAAAAATCCAATGACTAGAAGTGGCCGGTCAATAAAATCGTAATTGACGACGTCATCACACTAACTATTTTAATGTATCTCACTTAATAAAAGCCCGTTGAAAACAATATTTGCTATTTATGCTTGGAATAAGACGTTTCATGATATATTCTCTTATTTTTAAAGTGCGATGACTAAAAGTTGGAGTTTATTGAAGGCTGAAATATAATAAATGCTAATATTTCGGTTAATAATGAAGATAGAGAAAAATGCGCCTAACAATAGTTATAGAACATTAAATTTCCAATAATATTGGTTCTATACAATCTTTAGATAAGACGTATAAAATAGAGATATTTTGAATTTTCGAAATTCATCCCTCTAACCCCTCCCTCCTCTGTTTTGATGTCAACCATTAACGAACTTGGTCTAAACTTGGAGAGAAGAAAACGTCCAATTCTTCAAAAGTTTTATTTCAGCACTGAGCGCTTTCGAAGACTATTGTCTCCGTCTTCAAAGCTACTTGCATTCGATCATAGGGAAAGTGACTAACTTGCTGTCTTTCCCTATGAACCCATGCAAGTAGCTCTGAAGGTGGAGACAATAGCCTTCGAAAGAGCTTAGCAATGAATTAAAAAACTTGTGAAGAATTGGACGTTTTCTTCTCTCCAAGTTCAAAATATTCTTCTTATACAACAACATTACCATGAAAAAACTTGAACTCTAGTTTTAAATCAAACATTTAATTATCGATTTTGGTATCCATCAAACGTTTAAATATCGAGTTTGGTATACATCAAACAGCGGTAACAGACAAATTATGTGTGTCTGTCTGTCTGTCTCTCTCTCTCTCTCTCTCTCTCTCTCTCTCTCTCTCTCTCTCTCTCTATATATATATATATATATATATATATATATATATATATATATATATATATATATATATATATTTGAATAGTCCTCATTTTTGTCATCTCCCTAGGTAGGATCGATGAATATTTTTGGAGATTTTTTGAAAATCCCGCTGTGAGCAAGACTTCAATAGCTGATTTCCTTTAAGGGAAATCTCCCAATAGGGGCAGTTTCGATCCCCGCCATGGGAGAATATTAGTCCACGAGGGCGGTAACAGAGTGCGCTAATGTCTCAGTACTTATGGATCAGTGGGAGTCTAAAGAGTACTCAGCTCTGACAACCCCTCGGAGTTACTACCGATTGTGACTCTCTTAGTTCCCGTTCACAGGAAGGCTGAAGCGTGAACTGGCCACAGTCCCTCCGGATACAATGTGGCCCGTCAGTCTACTGGAGACAACTCATTACAGGTCCTCCTTGGATTACTGTGGTTGTTCGTCGAGTTGAAGACACACTGCATAAAAACTACAAAAAAAATATAGTTAAAAAACGTCCGTCACGCAGGGGCTGCGTAAACTAAGCAGATTTCCCCCGTGAAGTTATACAATAGAGAAATCTCCATACGAGAGCCGAAGAGTTACAGCAAATAGCTTTTGGCGGGAAACTCAATCTTCCGTTATAGGGCCAAATTTAATAAAAATGCAAATATCTCGGTTAATATTCAATATAGAGGATACATGTATAGAACAATATTTATAGTAAATTTAATTTGCAATAAGATTAGTTTTATACACATTCTTAATCCGACGTATGGTAACGGAGATATTTCGAATTTTCGAAAATCCCCCCTCTAACCCCCCCCCCCTTTCCCACTGGTCCGATTTCAGCCATTAACGAACTTGATCTGTCTTTTTGCATAAAACGGATCGATGGACATTTGAAGAAATTTTTCGAAAATCCCGTCATGAGTACGACCGCAATAGCTGATTTCCCTTAAGGGAAATCTGCTAAAATACAAATGTTCTTTCCAAGATTATTTAATATTAGGAGAAGAGGTTGGCTTTGATTAGGACGTTTTAAGACTAGATGATTTGCGAACCCTGGAACTATGATGCACCTATTTCTAAGTATTTTATTTATATCATTTATTTCTTACAATTACAATAATTTACATTTGTGTTTTAAGTTTGCTTTCTGTGATCCTTGAGCTGGCTTATACATTTTTGTGTTTTTCTATTGTTTTATTTATTCTCTTGTGTATGTATGATGATTTTTTTTTGTTAATATTTTGTAATAAAACTTTCGATGGCGTAAAAGGTTGCTTGTAAGTATTTATGTAAGGTTCATTAAAAAAAATAATACTTTTATTATAGAAAATACATTATTATGGACTATATGCATTTTGGAATGAAACCGAGATTTACTTATCTACTTAACTTCAACATTTTATTCGCGAACATAATTCAGTCTTGTTGGCACCGAATTTCGTCTTCTAGAAGTGTAAAATGTTTTGGAAAAACCATTGAATTCGATTTGTTTTTTATATCTTGAGGGATGTTGCAAGGATAAAATTTTGCATTAATTACACCCCCACTCACCCATTAATTGCACTATACGAAACCCAAACTCTCACATATCCGTCCTTTCGCTATTAGACATAATGAAAGTGAAGGTCTATTTGGTATCGAAAGCGAGAGTATATTCTTTCTAAGAATACCTGAAACACCTTCTTGGCGTATTAAGCACGCTGTAAACACCTATCTTTAACGAAGTTTAAAAAAATCAGACACATCATCCACTCTATTTTTCAAAAAATACTTCAAGTCATTTTTAGCATGAAAACCTTCAATTCTGTTAGTATACTGACGGATCCAAAGGCGATGAAAAAGTTGGATCGGCACCAATCACAGAAAGAGAAGTTTTTCAGAAAAGTTACCATCCCACTACAGCATACTTGGAGCTCAACTCCACGCATTTTGGTTGGCACTTAACAACAGACACCTACATCATCACAGCCCAAACACACACTAATTAACTAAGTTCATTATTAACTAACCTAGACATTTACACCACTCACCCAATAGCACTAAACATAGCAGAAGAAATTTATAAACAATCAACATACAAAAATACAATTACCCTATATTGGCTGCCAGGTCACGAAGACCTTGGAATTAGTATGACAGCAGACTACCAGGCTAAACTAACTACTCAAGAAACTCAATACACACAAACAAACTTACTATACGACGACATAGTGGGACATATACGACACCGAACCCTAGGCAAATGGCTATCACAATGAATGAAGGAGACGACCAACGTAGTATCAAAAGTGCAATCAAGGAGTATTCACCGAGCCTTAGGATTATTAGAGGAAGTTGTTCTTGCCAGATCAGCCACACATACCTGACACATGGACACTTAATGACGAGGACTGACCCTACATGCAAATACTACAAGCAGCTAACGATAAAACCAATACTGACAGACTGCATTTAACGAAAAAACCTTGACATATTCCACGATATGACAGGACTACTAACTGACAGTAGCCAATATATTCCACAAAGACTAACATATCTAAAACATATAAACATTTACCAATACATATTGAAGAAAAATACAATAGGTCTATAACATACTTACGAAGATTTAAAATGGATAATTTTTATTATACTCTAATAGGCAAAGTGCGGATATGAGAAAACCTCATATATTTTAGGAATATTTTCCATACTATATAAATAAAGTACATTATCAAGGTTTACACGAAGGGATAAATATATTATTCTAAACAGAGATCATGCCAATGACCTTTGATGTGGGGCATAAACCAAATAAATAAATAAATAAAATTTTTCTATCTAAATATCTAAGGCGATCATTTTCTTACCACTTTCATGTACTTGATATCTTCCATACTTCCTGATAATATACTAATGTATGAATGTAGTATTGAATGTTAGTTTAAGCCGATATTGTAGCTTGGAAATGCAGAGTTTGGAGCCAAATACTATTAGGTTTAGTGTGTTGGAATATGTAAATCCATTTGAATCACTTGTCTCATCAACTAGCTTTGTTTACATTAGCCTAATTGGTCTATCATAGCTAAATCAAGATTTAGCCTAATCTAGGGGAACGTACATTTCAAACGTACTAACAAGACGTATGCTATGTTTCAAAAACAAAATTTATGCCAATTCTATCCAAATATCTGAAAAATATGAATCAAATCTAGAAGATGTGTTTGGTATTTCTGAATTATATTGTAATTAGGATGTTTTTCGATATACATTTATTTAAAAAGTAAATATGGGGGTATCGATTAGAATAAGAGAGTAATTGTGTTTAATGTCATTTTGGATAATCTTGAAGTCTGTACTGCGATATTAAATAGACAAACTACTAAAGGCAAGATGGGATGAAACTTAAATTTTAATAATTTAGACAAGAATTGTTTTTACAGAGTAATTTACTCAATTAACTCAGAATAGAAACTAAAGTAGTCCGAACATTAACGCGCTCTAGTAATGGACTGGTCAGCTAACATTTTCATGTGTCTGTTTGTAGAAACTGACAATTATTATATTTAGTAAACTCCTGCGTGAATTTTTCTGTAGTTACGGGGTTCTTAGAATGCAATGAGAATCTCCATCTCTCTCTAGAAAATTCCACAATCCTCGGAAAGGAGGAGGGGACAGTAATGCTGCCAAAAACATCTTATTGAATAAATGAAATACGTTTCCGGCATGAATATTTCTTCATTACTTCTTTCTGTTGAGCACCCTACAAAGTCATCCACGATTTAGCTGTTTTGAGAGCTAACGCCATTGGTGTTTTAAAATTAACAAGATTTTGACAGAGAATTCCAAGCCCGAGAGTAAATTTGTGAAAGAGAATGACTGTTATCAAAGGTCTGGAATATCAATGTCTGTACATTGTGACTCGCATGTACTAAACTTGTCCTTAATTTCCTGCATTGTACCTGGAAGCCACCCAATTTTAGCAGATTTCTCATAAGGAACATCAGCTATTTAGTTTGTACTCAGGACACAATTTCCACAAATATATGAAGAAAATGAGGTCTGTTCAAAACTATTATATATATGTCTACGCTCAAGCCGTCGGTAGCAATGTTTCTTATCAAACTCGGTGCATAAGCCTTTTATGTGAAATTAACGTACAAGTTCGTTCACGGCTGAAATTTGACCAGAGGAGTTAGCTGGGTGGTTTAAAGAGGGTGAGTATTTTGAGTTCCAAATATCTCCGATATTATATGTTGGACCGAAAATTTATATGGAAATTTATATCTTATTGCAAATTTAATTCCCTATAAATGTTGATATATAAGTTTTTTCACTATCTTGATTATTAACCGAGATATTTTTTTAGCAAGGGAAATCAGATATTGAGGTCGTACTCATGATGCGAGTTCCGAAAAATTTCTTCAAATGTCCATCGATCCTACCCAGGAGATGATGAAAACGAGGTTGGTTCAAAATTATATATATATATATATATATATATATATATATATATATATATATATATATATATATAGTTTATATATATTTGCCTGTTAAAGCTCTAGCGGTCGCAATTTTTATTTGATCGTTACGAAACTCGGAATTTAATCGTTTTATGTAAAGAGGAAGATGAAGTTCGTTTATGGCTGAAATCGGACCAGTGGGAGGGGGATATTTGAAACATCAAAATATCTCCGTTATTATGCGTCGGATCGAATAATTGTATAGAATGAATCTTATTGCAAATTAAATTTACTATAAATATTGTTTTATACATTTATTCTGTATCTTGAATATTAACCGAGATATTTGCATTTGTATTCTGCGTGTGGACGGCAGGAATCGGCTGTTTGGACTTTCCGCCAAGAGCTCTGGCGGCCGTTTCCGTAACTATTCGTCCCTCGTGAATAGGTTTAGAGGTTTCTTACTACTACAGTTGTTATTAGGCAGATTTATCTACTGTAAAACTTCACGTGGGAAATCTGCTTAGTTTACGCAGCCCCTGCGTGACGGACGTTTAGCAGATTAAGGGAAATCAGCTATTGAGGATGTACTCATGACGGAATTTTTGAAATTTTTCTTCAAATGTCCATCGATCCTACCTAGTAGATGACGAAAATGAGGTCCGTTCAAAACTGTATATATATATATATATATATATATATATCCAGGAGTACATCTATAATTCTCATGAGAATTTTCTACTTTAAGCATTTTAAAACGAACTATTAGCCACTTAGAATTTTTGCTAAACCAAATTTTAATCATCAGTTTGCTATTTGCGTATATCATTTATTAATAAGTTTGCGAATGTATTGTGTGATTCACCTGACGATACTATAGAGTCGTTATTGGTGACAAGAAGTCTTAGCAAACAGGTCAATAATATTTTCTATTTTCTACCTGACTGAAACATATTAAACATGTTTTAATCTCTGAACATGCTATAATATAACTGAAGGTTTGATTTCCTGTATGTTGTATTGCCGTGTTGTATATTGGCTGTGGGTGTAGCCTTGGCATTGTAAACAGTGAGAGTATTGCTCGGGAGGATGCTGGAGAAATTCAGTGGGTGGCGGTGTTTGAGGTGGCTTGGAATTCTAAGGAGAGTCTGTGGTCGCCAATCTGCCCTGGAATCTCAGGTAATCTCTCTCCTTGTCTACCCAACTTCCTTGGCCTTCTTTGCTCTACCCCCACCAAGCATCCAGTTACTACTGACTCTTCTTACACACCGCTACACTCTCCTCCTTTCACAATAGTGCAAAGCTTTACGCAGAGGGGAGACGGGGTTTCGTCTAACAATAATATTGACTTCAAACTTCCTTAAGTTCAACTAAGGGTTCTGTAGTTCATATAACTAGATATTCGAACGAAATGAATACACTCACACACGTACAATTATATATATATATATATGTAGGCATTATAGACCACGGAGACTTTTAACCGCCCACGAGAAGTATACACGATCAGTAGTAGAGTAGTAAGAGGGCAAATTGGCCTACGTCCCCCAAGGACGTTAACCAAGAAGGACGTAAAATGAGTTGGCACCAGTAGACTTATTTTTCCCTAATAGTAACCCTACGAGGAGTTATTTTTTTGAATACATGTTCCATAGGCGCAGGGCATATTACACGTATAATTATGTTTAAATACATTTTTATTTTACAATATATACACGTCAGTCAGCTATCTACTCAAATATAATATAAAAAAATAATAATAATGAAATAAAATATTAAAATAAGTAAGATAATTACAAATAAAATTAATAAATGAAATGAAAAAATAAATAAATAAAATAAGAAAAAAAAACAAAACACAAATCAATTAAAGTTAAACTCAACGATGTTTAATTTGCGAGTCCATGTAAGGTAAATATATTGAATTATAATTCCCATTCCTCACAATCATCTTTACATTCTAATGTATTTTGCTAAAACCATATCTATACTTTTGATGAACTTTATAAGTTATTTATTATATTTGTAAAATATAATAGGAGCTGGTTCTGGCCAATTACCTCCTTTTAAAATTATGTTCATTATTAAATTTGATCAATTTTGATATGTTGAACAGTCATAAATAGGGCTAGGATTCCTATGTAAATACATATTTTCTACTGACTTCGATATCACCTTATATCAACTCATAGTATATGTTTTAACGCAATTGGGATCAAATTAAGCCAATTTAATTTTACATATTATTACATATTTGACTAAATTTACATATTTCTTACATACTTTGGGAATTTTTACATATTTTACTCCATATTTGTTAATTTTTAAACTTTTCTATTTCTTTACAACAAAACTGAATAACGAGTGCATGAAGAAAATTTTTTCACAAGAATTGGCCCTTCTATTGCCACTGTTGATTGGTTCTTAGAAACAAACCCTACAAAACAATTCTGAGATTCCATCTCCCTTGGTTTTGGCTCAATAAACAAAACCAAACCTATTTCATAATTAGTGTTTATTTGTGAGTGGTAAAGTGCGTGCCACTCTTGTCAAAACCGATTTGAAAATTATATTTTGTGATTAATTCAATTTTCATTTTTTTCGAAATGGGGAAAGTCGCAAGGAAAAACAAAGAACGAGTTTTAAAATATCTTCGTGAGTTTCCAAACGAAACATTCAGGGGTGATGGAGAAATGTTATATTGTTCTTGCTGTGACAAGGCTGTATCCACTACGCAACGATTCCAAGTAACCCAACACATTGGCACAGGATCTCACAAATCGAACAAAGAGAAAAAGTCAAACCTGAAGCTAAGTTTCATCACACCATCTAGCTCATGCGGAGACAGTAAGTCATACAGATTTATGTCGAGCGTTTGTGCAGGCTGACATTCCGTTAAGCAAAATTAATAATCCGTCTCATAATTTTTTTTTGGAAAAGTACATTGAAAAAAAAATGCCTGATGAATCCACCTTGAGAAAAAACTATCTACAAGATATATATCGAGAAACTCTTGCCAAAATACGGGAAAATATCAAGGAGGGGCCAATTTGGGTCTCAGTTGTCGAGACAACCGATGTTGAAGGCCGGTACATTGCGAATATTATTGTTGGAAGTCTCTGCCCCGATTCTTTTTCAAAACCATTTCTTTTAAATTGCCAGGAGTTAGAAAAATGCAATCATGCAACAATCGCACGGTTTTTCAACGACTCTGAGTCTCCTTTGGCCAAACGGTGTACTACACGAAAAAGTCATCTTGTTTTTATCAGATGGAGCTCCGTACATGGTCAAAGCAGGAAAGCATCTTAAAGTATTTTTCCCGAAAATGCTTCATGTCACATGCCTCGCTCGCGCATTTCATCGTGTAGCTGAATCAGTTCGGTCTGCTTTTCCTGAGGTAGACTCATTGATCTCATCAATAAAAAAGATTTTTTTAAAAGCTCCAAGCCGAGTTGAAATTTTCAAAGAAAGTTATCCTGAGCTGTCTTTACCTCCGCGACCTGTAGTTACCAGATGGGGAACTTGGCTAGAGGCTGCTCTGTACTACTGCACCAATTTCGACAAAATAAAGGACGTCGTATCAAAATTGGATGGCGAATCAGCCTCAGCCATTTCGCAAGCTCAGAATTTGTTGGAAAACCCGAATTTAAAAAATAATTTGGCATTTATTTCCTGTAATTGTGCTCACATCCCTTCCACTATAACGCAGCTTGAATCCCAGAATGTGCCTCTATTGAAAAATATAGAAATTGTCAATGAAGCGATTCGCAAAATGGAAGACGTCTCGGGAGAAATAGGAAATAGGATCCAAGCGAAACTACAAGATGTCTTAAAAAAAAATCCTATGCTGCTATTAAAAAGATATGCTGCTGATTGCAGACATCATAAGTGGAAAGGAGGTGACAGCAAAGCTTTCAGTTGAATGGAACCCTTCCGAAATAGCCACTTTCCGAAACGCTCCAGTTACATCAGTTGACGTCGAACGCTCATTCAGCAGATTCAAGTCGATACTAAGGCCCAATCGACATAGTTTTACGTTTGAAAATTTGAAAATGCATTTAGTCTCAAACTGTTTTCCTTACAGTGATTAAAAAGTTTTTGTTTTTGTATTTTTATGTTTAAAATAAAACCGTTTTTGTATTGTAATAAAAAAATGAGAGTACAAACTGTTTTAGAAGGTTATTCACTGTTTACATATTTCACTAATTTTACATAATTATTTACATATTTGCATCAAAATCAATACATATATATTTACATATTTGGCATTTTTAATTACATGAAAATCCTAGCCCTAGTCATAAATTATATGTAAAAACGTTTGTGAGTCGCAAGTACATTTGTCATTGTCTTGAATTTTAAATCTTGATAAATAATGTTCTGTCTGTCCATATTCTGTTAGAAATTGTGTGCATTTGTGATGGTGACTCTTAATCGTGTTGTAGTTGTTGTGAGTTATATTTGGTATGTATTGATGTAAGCTGTAAGATTTGTTACATGTCGTCCATTCTCTGTTCCACTTATGTAAACTTAGAAGCCATTTTGTACCAGGGGGACCAGTGGTCAGATCACCAGAGTTTAGCTTGCCAGAGGCTGGGACCTAAGAATATCAAAGCCGTTAATCATTCTGAGTGTCTGTAAGTCGTATATACATTGAATAATATATAAATATATATATATATATATATATATATTTATATATATATATATATATATATATGTATATATTATATGTGTGTATTTTAATATTTTCATTAGTGCTTAACCTAATGATGACGTTCTGGCCCTAGACATAGTCTAATAATTTTGCAGTTAACATTAACCGAAAGTAATTCAGGGTTAAAAAAAAAACTACCAATCGGTCAATGGTTGGCATATACAGACTATATTTTGGCTTTTCGACCTTTGTACTTTGAGGGTCAGGTAAATAAATAACAACTTAAGTAATATGGCGGATATTATTGAATGATTGAATTCAATCAGTTCATTTATTCAAATATTTAAATCTAGTGGGAAAGTCAATTAATATTACGAGAAACATAGAAAGGAAGGTAGAGGAAATATGGGAAATTAATTGCTAACAATGCCGGCGTTGAGTTTTATAAAGTCGGTCACGAGGCTGCGTGAACTAAGCAGATTTCCACAGGAACTGTTCTACAACAGATAAATCTACATACTGGTAACAACACTGTGGATGTTAGACAATTAATACAAACGGTAATAAGAAATCTTTCAGTCAATTTACAAGTTAATAATCTCTTCAACGGAAAGACGATTACGTCTGAATTGTAAACAGGGGACAGCATCGCAGGGCTGAATATATATAATTATTCTAGACCGGAAAGAAGAACAATTATTGAAATATATCAGAATATAACATATTAAATTGATTGAAAACTATGACTCAGATTTTAGTTGTCCAAGAGTAAAAGAAGGGTGGGGGGGGGTCACAAGAACATATTTGCATGTATCTTGTATATTAAAGGTCTCATGAAAACAAAATTTAGTATTTAAGCTTCGAATAGAGTGGCTTATTATATAACCGAGTATTGTGTATGAACATAAGTAGAAGTAGGGGTTTACTGCAGGCTGAAAACTGAAAATATCTCGGTTAATGTTCGAGATAGAGAATAAATGTATATGACAACGTTTATAGTACATTTAATTCACAATAAGATTGGTTCTATGCACTTTTTCGATCCAACGTATAGTAACGGAGAAATTTTCAAGATTCTCCTCCTCTATACCCCCTTCCCCCGGTCGGATTTCAGCAGTTAACGAACTTGATCTTTCTTTTTACATAAATTGATCAACCAATATATGCGACCGCTAGAGCGGCAACAGATATATATATATATATATATATATATATATATATATATATATATATACAATTTGGAACGGACCTCATTTTCGTCATCTCCTAGGTAGGATCGATGGACATTTGAAGATAAATTTCGAAAATCCCAAGTGCGACTTCAATAGCTGATTCCCCTTAAGGAAAATCTGCTAATACCTATATTAAAACTTACTTAATTTAATTCATTATTTATGTTTTTATCTTCCAATATTTATTTTGCTATTGTTTTTTATGGAGTTATATTGAAGATATTGTATTATTTTCTTGCATTCTTTAAACTTTCTGTTTATTTTTCCCCGCCATACATGAAAGTATAAACGCACTTTCACAAATAATTTGTAGGAGAATAATTCGCATCCAATTACAATAGAACACATAGAAATAGAAACATTAATAACATATACCTCTTCCTGTCTAGTTCATATTAGTAATTAGAACCGTATTGGAGCTTCATAGAAACTTTTACTGAATTTTTAAAATTTATTTGGCAGTGTTCTGTATATCGTTTCTCGACATATGGGCCAACTTTTACTAGTTTTATCATGTTTTGATGCCATTCCTTTTCTGTAATTGTTTGTCAGCGAACAAATATAAATTAGGTGCAAGTAAGTTTGTTCAGTGAAATTGCCAAATGGGTAAATGTTTGTCCCCGTCTCACACTGGAGCGAGTGATAGGGTAAGCCGGACATTCATTAATATCTCCGTTTCTACTGGTCCTAGAATATTGATTCTGGTGTCATTTTAAAACACATCGAATACTCTATTGAACTACCTCATCAGCAACTTTGCCAGATGCGATATAACGGTAGGATGAATTTAAAATGTGTACATACAGATTATGTATCGCTTACTAAGTAGAGAATTGTGATTTGTAGACACATAATATCAACATATGTGTTATAAATTTTTATTTTTTAATAAATTGAAGTTCACAAAAGCAATACTAAAATTGTAAACAAAAATATATCTAGAATAAAAATTTAAAAAAAAAAATCTATGTATTTAATTTAATAATGAGAATTTGTAAGCTGGAAGAATATCTAACATTTCTAAAATTTCAAATGTTTTTTATTTTTCAATTAGAAGTTCTTTTACTTCCGAAGATATTGTTTCTAAGCGATCGCTATCGTTGTTAAGTGTTGGCCTTTAATGTGATATTAAAGGGTCTGAATTAATTAACAAATTATTCAGGATATCTCTGTTGGTAGCCGTCCTTGAAAATTTTCTTGAAAAAGATTCTCTGTATGCGCGGAAGTATTTATGGTTAGCCTCCTGAGCATCTTCTGAGAGCATACCAATTGGTAAAATAGCGTGTTTGACTATTTCCGGGCCATGTATTAACAGTTTGTGAACTGTTACTGGCATGTAATACCATCCATACAAATCCACAAATATCTCAGCTGTTTCTCTTGTAAACTTTTCAAACTTTACAGTATTGATCAAAGCGTTGGACGAAATTGCTTGCAAAATAATAGAAAACCGTTTAATTAAATTTACATCTATTCCTGTGATTGACCCCGAAATGTGAGGAAACGCAAAAAACTTACGCGCCGTGTTTCCGTCATTAGATGTACCCAATCCTTGGTTCACTTGGTGAACGATTTATCCCATTTTTTCCCTAAAATCACTAATGATTTTCGTTTTTCTTTGTTGGAGAAGTTCTTTATGAACTTGGGACCGAACACTCCACGATTTGAAATCTAATCGATATGCAATGTGGAGAAGGCATTCAAAGCTCCTTATCCAGCAATGAAGAGTAGATAGTCCAAAACGAAAAAGGACCGTTAAAATATTTAGGCAAGAAAAACACGTATTTAACTATTTTTTCGAACGTGAATGGCTGCGTCAATTGCGTAGAGGAGGAGTCGTTTTACACCGTACGTAGTTGGGAAAGGTCCGCGGGAGGTCTTCCGCATCTAAAAGTGCGGGGGGGTGTTAACACTAAAAGTAAAATATTTAACGAATAGGCAAGTTTAGGCAAGATCTGAAGACATTGTAAATAAGACAATATACTCCTAAAAGCATGCCAAGTGGAATTTTTTCAAGCAAATACAAGCGATTTGCGAATTCAATTAAATAAAATTATTTTCAGCTCGATGTAAAAAAAAAAAATTAGAGGAATTTTAAAAACCTTTTGTGCCAGTTTTTGATTTGTTATAACACCCTTAAAGTGTACTGGAAGCAACAATAATTTATAAAATGAAATAAGAGTTCACGACGAATTTAATAAGCCAAGGCTTTTTTTAACATAGCAATTATAACCAGGCATTATGTAAAAACCATTGCAATAATATGGCTAAAAATCAATCTGCTCAATTGAAAAGGGTTTATGTGGTACTATCAATACAATTAAAATCCCAAATTAAAACTTTTATTTTTTCCCCCAATGTCCAACATTAATGAAGGATCGCTCCAGTGTGCGTCTGTTCAGTTTTGTTTAAGTAACAATTCACGGAATCATATCCCGTTCGTAGTGAGAAGAAATGATGTTTGTGTGTGTTATTTACGTCTCGTAAAAAATATTTAAGAGTAAGTATATTCAAAAGTAAAACGTATTAATTTCATAATGGATCGCCACCTCACTTGCCAAATTTAATTAGATTTTTTCCTCTTAAATGTGGTTCAAATATAATTTTGAACTTTTATCATTGATGATTAGAGCGTTTTGATCAATTTCATATCTAATTTTACACTTTTCAGTTCAATCAAATAGTGTTATTTTTATAGAACTAATAGCGTATTTAAAATATTTTCTAGTTTTTGTTGTTTTCAATTAATCTTTGAACTGATGTTTTCCTTTTAGTTCGTATTTCCAATTAGAAGTTTCAAGGCAACAAAATAATTTCAAAATTTAAATTATATTTATACTTTAAGCTTTGTTATTTTGACGACTATAAATACTGATTATGAGGTTTAAAGTAAATGTCAAAGTCAATTTCCTCCACTTCATATATTTATTTGGCATAGTACTTCATGTTTTATCTCCTATGCTAAGAGAATCTTAACATCTTTAACTCTAAAAACTAAATTGAATTTTTGTTTTCCATTTTTGGCTGTGTAGCTCTTCTATCTATCTAAACTCTTTTATAATTATTTATACTAAGTACTTATTTATTTGGATTCTCTACTGATTTTATTTATGTTGATAAGTGTGTGGGTGTGAATGTATTGTGTCGTATTAATACAGATTAGTTAAGTGATATTTAGATATTGACTGTTATGCATATGTCTATGTATTTATGGTAGTAGGTTTATGTTTCTTTATATCAAAGTTTCCTAAAATATTTGTAGATATAAGGTCTTAAAATTTGTTTTAATATTTTATGATGTGATTTACATGTAATTTTACTAAATCGAACACTTTAGAATAAATTTCAATTTAGTTCTTAGATTTTAAGTTTTCTTAATAATATGATTTGTGTTTAGAGCACTGATGATGGGCTTAGGCCCTGAAAGCACAACTCCAAATAAAAACTATCAAGTGGAGATACTGATATTTATTTTAAAGCTTATAAGCAATTAGAGCCTTCACCAACCAGCCATAATATGGATTTTATTAATACTTATAGAAATTTGTTTTCCCACTTTTTAAAAACAGTGATAATTACCAACGACTTAATTTTGAAACCATATTCTTAGATAGATATGTTCTTAGATAATTGCGTATATGTATAAACACACACAAACACTATCTAAGGTACCCGGCTTTGCTCGGGAAATCATAATGACTACGTTGCTCAGGGAGTCTGAATAATGATTTTTATTTCTTATGGCATTAATATACACAATGGTTACACTATTTACTTCAGCAAACTTATGGAATTTTTAGACTATAAGAATAAAAAAATGAGTTCCTCATAAATCTCCCTCTCCACTGTTGAAAATACAATATAAATCATCATCTTGGATAGTAGTAAGTGAAGTTCCATAGACCACAAAAATCATAATTATGGTCAGCTTTTTTTATTATAAACTATAAAATAATACAAATTTATTTTCCCAAAAGCGCTCCTAGCACAAAGATTATATCTATTTTATATATTTAATTATCATTATTATTATTATTAAAAATGAAAAAGAAATTTTTTATCACAGTTGTACTTACTCATGCTTATGTGTAACATATTAGGGGATCAATGTTAATAATTAGCAGAGATAAAAGGGTGTCCTCCTCAGGAATTTCAATCCCTTTGACATTGTTTTGTTTAAATATTTTATGATATTCAAAGAAATATATCTGGGGGATAACGCAACATCACTAACAGCTGAAATAATAAATGTTGTATAAGCCATTACCATGTAAAGTTTAATGAGTACATACATTCTACTGGTATTTTGCTCATTTTTAATTTTTATGTTTTTATTGTTAATGTTCTAATTTAAACCAAATATCATCTTTACATTGAATTATTAAGCATACCTGTCATTCCGGGTTTTGATCCGGTCTAATTGAGTCTGCTTTTGGCGGTTAGTCAATGATATTTGCATTAAACTAGAGCTAAACATTAAATAAGAGTAAAAGAGCAGTAGAACGTATGTACTCATTAAACTTTACTTGATAATGGCCTATATTAAACAAAATTTTAATGAGTACTAAGAAAATTGTTGATTTAATACGACAAAGATGTATATAACAATAGTTACTCTTAATAACAAAATAGACAGTTTTTATACTGTATTTATTTGGCGAAAAACCAATAGGAAACGAAATATCGTAATTTTTTATTTCCGGCCTCCCTTATTACTACCACTCGTGTTTGTCTCTTAGAGTGGCATACTAATAGTATATAATAATACTCTTAGAGTATTATACTAATAGCCTATAGTCAAAGTTGGGTCAGTAGTAATATACGTACTTGGATTCATAATATTCGGTTCAGTAGTTTAGCCGTGAAAAGGTAATAAACAAACAGATGCCAAAGAAAGAAATTACAGATATCGTGTCTTTGGCACGTGAAACGAAAAAGTGTCGAAAAATTTTGAGAAAAAAATCTCTTTACATAAAAACACGAACAGCGGTAACAATTACTCACACACACACACACACACCCAGATATATATATATATATATATATATATATATATATATATATATATAAAACTTTTATTAACTTTAGTGCCTACGTAACTTGCCCCTCTTACTAAATTGGCCCAATTGCAAAATTGTCGAGAGTGTTTCACTAATATGTTGGAGTGGACTCTTGAAAAGGAGCCCTACGTCCTACGTGATGTTGAATATATTGGAGAATGAATATATATATATGTCGAGAAGAACTTTAGCTTTTATTTGTCAAACTTTTGCCAAAATTAATCTCTATAATTATTCTACTTTTTGCCATTCTCCTCATTTTAACTATTACTATTAATTTTCATTCTCCTTTGTTCATTAGTGAATAATGTGTTTAATTATACTATTTACGGGAGTTTTAATTGTGTAAATGTCCATTTTTTATTTTTATTTTACAGTTTTCATTCTTTTACCTGATCGCTAAGTCTGAGGTAGGAATGATTAAATTGTAGCAAGTACTAATGGGCACCCTCAATGAGTTTAATCTGAAGATAAATGTACATAAATTAAAAGTTTTGATACTAGAGATGAAACAACCCAAATAAAAAATAAATATAAACACTTGAAATGTACAAGTTGGACACAAAGGAATTTAAATTAAAGACGAAAGTAATTTTTTTAAAAGATAGGTGAAAATTCTTGGGTATAACTTAAGGTGCAATGATTTCATCACAAAAATATTTGTAGGTAAATTTATTATCTAGGGAAAATGGGAGGCATAGAAAATCATTATTCGAAGATATGAAATATCTCGCGGGTTTCGATGGGTGGAGAAATAAATGTTATTTATGAACGCCTGATTAGTGCTACTTAGACTAATTGGGACGTGTTATCTATAAATTTGGTTTAATAAGTTCATCACTAAATAAATTTCTATTACCCAGATGAGAATCCAACTCACGACTCTAGGCTTTCTGAGTAAGTCAGAGACCAACGTCTTGACCCACATGGCCATTTTGAGCCCCTCTACGGGAATATGAAAGGAGGAACTTCCGTATGAAACTAATATCTGGAACTACAAGCCATAGCCTTTAGACCATAATATGATAGGTGATGATTATTTCATATTTATATCATTTATAAACTAATTCTGAAGATAAAGTTAGCTTTATTATTTCTTTTTTCATTGTGTCAATGTTGGATTCGATTTGTTTTGTTTTTAATTTTTATGCATATTTTTTAAGATTTATTTATTTATGGACATCACATCAAAGGTGATTTGCCCTTCCGAAAGTCAAAAATTGTACAAAGTGAAATAACAAAAGTAAAATAGATGAGAGATAACAACAAGTTACTATAACAAATAACAAAACCAAAGGTGAAATAGACATTTTATAAAATAAAAAAAATGGTGATGAGCATAGTTGGTGGATGACCAATAGGAAATGAATGGCTGAAAATCGTACTTTTGCTAATGATTGTCTTAATTTTCTCCTTCAGGGTAAACAAATACTTGTGTACAAACGCATATAATACAATTAATGCACATAATTTGAAATCTTGTTGCACACCACAGAGTTAATTTGTATGTTAAATTTTGTCGTGGCATGAGAATATGTTATTAATGTATGGGCTGTCTTCCGTCAAAAGTTCCTGTAAATCATAGGGGAAATCCTGGTGTTGTCGTTTTCAGGATTTTGTCAGTAAATGTCTTACCGTCAAAGAAATATTACAAGTTGAGCAAGTAGGTCAGTGAGTCTTTGTCATTAAGTATGAGTGTGTTAATTTTTATACATATAAATATATACTAATGATTTGAGAAGGACGACAAAGTGTTCTACAAAATAGTTACGTTTAATTTGAGAATTTACGATCTTTAATATTGGTTTATAGGTTTTTGGGAGTTTGTTAAATATGCAATCCACTCTCCTCCCGTTTATAATCCAGTTTAAGGAGTTTTATATTTGAAAGAGAGAAAACTAAGGGGCCGGTAAAAGGTTAATACAAAGTGAAAGGAAAGAGAATAGCATGCGGCAAACCGAGGAGGTTGTATAAAAGGTGGAGAGAGAAGAGGAATGGTTGGGTGACGAGTGGCCATGTCCCCAGATAGGATAAAGCAAGGAATACTCGGAACACATACCTTTTAATAGGGCCTGTCTGCTAAAAGTAAGCTGCCTCTTTTACTGCGACTCGTAAAAAGCAGAGCAACCCCCAACAAGTGCCTCTGTGATAGACATGTTTTAACCACCCTCCTGTGCGAATATTACACCGGCTCTTTCTTCTTCATTCTACACGTGTACTTTAGTTACCTCCGACTTGTCACCCATTTAAAACTAAACACCCTTGCTTTCGCCAGCCAAGTGTTTTATATTACTCTTGTCCTCCCCTTTGTGAAATTCCACCTTGTTATTTTTATTATTGTTATTAAAGCTGTTAAAAACATTTTTCACAAGGGAATCTAATTTGTCATTCCAAAATTTAACATTTATTTGAGAACACAAACTCTGACATTCGCTTTGTTTGTTTTCCTCTATATGACCACAGCTAGTTACATTGCAAAGTGTTTCCGGGAAAGAGGAAAACCTTGTTTAACTTACTTGGCAACAGCGTATTCTAAAAGACTTGAGATCTAAAATGTTTTCGGCTAAAAGATCAAAGAAACTTCAAAAACTGTATATTTCAGTTTTATAATAATTCTTCAAATCTTATCCCATTGATCTATCAAGCTACTTCCCACTAACTTATAAATGATATATACATTTCACCGTTAAATATTAATTAATGAAGTATTAAAAATCATAAAAAAAATATTCCAGATTTTTGTGGCAAGGATAATGATATAAAGACTTATTGATTCTTTCATCTCGCTACTTCTTCTACTACTATCAGCTTCACAATAAAGTAGTTGATAAAACCCATGTGTTAACATTCATCACAATTACATATAAATTCCAATTCTACATTAAAAGGAGCCTTGAGCATCATCAATACAATAAAATGGGTACTACCGATAAACGACTACGACGTGCTCGTCTACTTTCTAACTATAGAAACTTTCCTTCTGTACTGGTTATCGGACACACTGGTATTTTATGACGCAGGTTATGTTAATGTGCCGAAATACAATCTATCATTTACAAGTAATGCTTCTAATTCTATTATTTAGTCTGAAAATAAAGAATGATTGTTAATATATGTTTTTTATTTACGATTTTTTTTAGTATTTAAAGATTAAATTATTTGGTAATTTTCCCGACGCATTTTCTTTATCCAAAATTTTTTAAATATGAAAATGAAAAGTATGTTTCTCAGGAACTGAAACATCTGTCAGAGCACTATACTTAATGCGTGCTGTTTGAATCCTTGATCCGGTGGCCGGTGTTTTGATTTGTTTTTTAATCAATTATTCATATGAGATGGTTTTGATTTTTTTTCTTTATATTTTCAAGGTATTTGACATATGCAAATACAAATCATTTTGGTATAATTGGTACTTCTGGCTGATACTAAATGAGAAATATGGCTGTAGTTTTACTTGAATAATATTTTATCCTAAGAATATTTATTTACGTAATCACTTTTACTGGTCTGGCTACTGGCACCATTTTTATATTCATTTACATCATCTCTTGTAATTTTTTTTCATTTTAATTTACTTTATCTGCCAAAATAATATTTATAGCAATTTGTTATTTTTGTAATTTATATTACTTTTAAGTCCGTTGAACAATCTTACAGATTTTAACTTAGTTCTGTTCTACCTTGTAGAGCTAGAAACGTCGCTGAGCATAAATTATACGCACGTTATTACATTTTCAATCCTTTTTTTAGGTAATGTTTTTAAAATATGCCACCTTCTGTAAAAGTTATCTGTAACATCGTCCGGAAGCTCTTTGTCAGATTAAAAGATAGTCCATTTTTCATGTGCAGTAATCCTTTGCATAAATGTTTATTGTCAAAACCAACGTCCTATCAATGGTGTTCTGAAATGTTAAAGAATTTTTAATCATTATTCTAAACCTTTAACATTTTAGACAAAGCAATCGTCAAAAAATAAATGCCATTATTGGGGTGGTTTGAGAGAGAACAGTTGCTTGATAGAATCTCATTCATTGATAAAAATATATAAAAATTGTGGGCACATAAAGAATATGGAAAGAACCCGTACTCCAATCACATATGAAATCCATGAATTTTATGAACTCTAAAGCCACTTGATACAAAAGTAATTCCATAGAGTTGGAAAGGGCCGGGACTGAACATCAATAAGTAGTGACAACAAATGCTCAATGTATAATGTAGCGAGGAATTCATGAATGAAACATTGCTTCTACATATCAGAGCTTCCTCCACTTCAAACCACCTCCGCTAGCAATTTCACCTCCTTCAGCGTCACTTACTCAAATGGGAGGAAAAGCTTCTATTATCAGACACATGGGGAAAACCCAGCGCACTTTTCCTCGAAAGGTTTAACGCGAAGGGATTTGCAGAAATTTGTTCACAATAATTCGATTGGAAAAGAAGGTATTTATTAACATATACTTTTTTTTAATAATTTATTTTTCGTTTAATGATAGAATGATAAGTGATAAACATATTGAAGTATATAATTTTGATATTAATAAACGATAGTAGATGACAAAAAAAAGCCCGTCACGCAGGGGCTGCATAAACTAAGCAGATTTCCCATGTGAAGTTTTACAATAGAGAAATCTGCATACAGGTAACACAACCCCACCATGATTAAATAAAAACGGTAATGAGAAATCTTTCAGTTAATTAAAATAAATTCCCAACTGAAACGTCTTCTGAATTGTAAGAATAATTTATATTTTAATAACTCAAATTTTAGTAGTCCAAGAACTAAAGAAGGGGGGGGGCGGATGAACAGAACGTATTTGCATAAATCTCACAAAAAAGCGAAGGTAATGTAAGGTTAGAAGAAGCTTCCACCTGAGCCGATTAGTTAAGAAAACGGCCTAATCCGAACAGTACCCGACCACATGTCTCACAGACTTCATAAAAATGCAAATATCTCGGTTAATATTCATGATAGAGAATAAATGTGTATAAAAATATTTATAGTAAATTTAATTTGCAATAAGATTGGTTCTATACCATTTTTCGATCCGATGCATAATAACGGAGATATTTTGAATTTTCGAAAATCCTCCCTCTAAACCTCCCCTCTCTCTAGTCCGATTTCAGCCATTAACGAACTTGATCTGTCTTTTTACATAAAACGCTTAAATATCGAGTTTCGTAACGATCAAACAAAAATTGCGACCGCTAGAGCGTTAACAGACAAATATATATATATATATATATATATATTATTTTGAACGGACATCATTTTCGACATCTCCTGGGTAGGGTCGGTGAACATTTGAAGACATTTTTCGAAAATTGCGTTATGAGTACGACCTCAATAGCTGATTTCCCTTAAGGGAAATCTGCTAATAGCTCAACGATCACATACACACACATATAACAAGTACTGATTATGACTCTCTAAGATAACGTCTAAGACCTTTGAGATGTTTGCCGGCCTCCGTGCGAGACTAATCATGATCAGCCCGACGTACAACCTCGTCAGCCACGGAAGACCTAAAATGAGCTGCTCTTAGTCAATTCACTCTGTGTCTGCCTGCCTGTGGACGTTATCTTAGAGTCATAGAGAAATATATATATATATATATATATATATATATATATATATATATATATTTCTCTGCTGCACAATTTGTTTTTGTCCTTAACAAACGTGATATTTAATCCCTTCGTGTAAATGCAAAGATCGTTTCTTTTTAAATTGCAACCAAGGGATGGAGGCATAGAGCAGTTGTAACACTTCTGTAATTTTGAGTCGGATAGAAGGATGGTCTTTAAGCTATCTTATAGAACAAGTAATATACTACAATTTGATCTATTCATTTACCTACTAATTTCAATCATAACCGAGTTATACGCGTCAATTTGATTTGAGTCATCTGTAAATCCCAGCTCCTATTAATTTCACATTAATAATAAGCCAATATATATATATATATATATATATATATATATATATATATATATATATATATATATATATATTTGTTTGTTATCGCCCTAGCGGTGGCAATTTTGTTTTGATCGTTACCAAAATTGGAAATTCGTAATAAATATGTTAATGCAAATGTGATTTACTACAAATAATGTTGTATGTGTTATATGATAAAACACTTTATACGATGCTTAAATACCAAATATTGTTTTCATTGAACTTTTACTATGTGAGATACATGCCGACACGTTGATTGTTGACGTCCGCAATTAAGATTTTACGTACTCACTCGAAAATGTTTATTTGATTTATGCCATAATATCGATATTTAACTGTTTCATTTTCATATTTGTAAATGGCTGAAATCGTACTAGGAATGGGGTTAGAAGGGGAAATTCGGAAATTCAAAATTCTCCGGTATTATTAATATTACTATATTACGATTTTGATTATTTCGGTTGTAATTACAGACTTAAGAGGTCTTTAGCCATCCTCAAGCGAGAGTCAAGGTATTCAAAATTAGAGTTTTAAGTAGAAAAGATGATGATATTTTATGGTGTGTGTTATGGTATTTAGTTGAGCTTTACTATTAAGCTTAAGTACTTTTACTATGTGCATTGCATGAATTTAAATTATTATTATTTTATAAAATTATTATAATGAAGTTAGCATTACAAATAGTGTAGCATGCTTGAGGGACTGGGCTTGCGTTAATAAAAATAATTAAAAGTGATGGATGAGGGTTAAGGGGTCATTACAAGGCGCAGAGCTATTGTTGGAGACTACAATTACCCTGATGAATAAAATAGAGTGTAAAACAACACGCTCCAATTGTTTAATTGTATCCCTAAAGCAATAATTTAAAAGGTTCTTAATCTAATTATTTAGCTTATATATTAGTTTGACTTCATTCTGAAAATTAACGTTTTTTTTTTCTTAGAATATAAAATAGGACTCAATTGACGCTAATTTGTTCATCCTGTTCAAAATAATTAGCACAGTAAACTAAAGTTGCTGTCAAATTACTTGGAAGAGTCATTAAAATTGATATGTTGCAATACGGTTGTGTGTCGATTCTGTAGTACGTAATATATGTATATATATATATATACTAGCTCAGATACCCGGCTTCGCTCGGGAATTCATTTGAGGCTGAATGGTGATGGTTTTTTTTTTTTTTGGCAAGGCTTTACTTTGCACAATATTTTGACATTTACCCGTCCCAGTGTTTAGTTTAAATACCCGTCGTTTCTGTGATTTGTTAATAATAAAATTATTTTTTTATGTAAGACTTCAATGTTCTCCATATTGTCATATTTCCCGTTTCCTGTGCATTATGCATAGATTTGAATTATTAAGCACAAAATATTAACATACATTTGAATTAATTTTTCCCGGTGAGGTACCTTGTAGTTCCAAAGAATCGTTGAGCAAATTTCTCTAAATAATAAAATAAACAACTTTGTTATGTGCATATTTGCCGAAACCCCAATAGGAAATGAAATATCACTATTTTTAATTTCAGGCCTCCCTTATAACCCCCAATCCTGCCCGTCCCTAGAAATGTTAGAATGGCTTATTATACGGAAGACGTTAGTGCTAACTCACATACCGAGCTTGGTTTAGTTCGGTTGAGTCTTTTGTGCCAAATAAAATTGTTGACTTCTGCTATCACTTTTTGGCGTATAACGCCTTTATAATTAGGTATACGACAAAAATGTATATGACAAAAGTTTCTCTAAATAACAAAATAAACAACTTTTGTTATGTGCATATTTGCCAAAACCCCAATAGGAAACGAAATATCACTATTTTTAATTTCAGGTCTCCCTTATATCCCCCACTCTTCCCGTCCCTAGAAATGTTAGAATGGCTTATTATAAGGAAGACGTTAGTGCTAATTCACATACCGAGTTTGGTTTAGTTCGGTTGAGTCTTTTGTGCCAAATAAAATTGTTGACTTCCGCTATCATTTTTAGTGTATAACGCCTTTATACTTAGGTATACGATAAAAGTGTATATAACAAAAGTTACTCTAAATAACAAATTAAACAACTTTTGTTATGTGCATAATTGCTTAAAATGCAATAGGAAACGAAATATCACTATTTTTAATTTCAGACCTCCCTTATAACCCCCACTCCTGTTCGCCTCAGAGATTATTAACATAGCCTAAAGTCTAAGTTGAGTTAGTAGTAATATACATACCAAGATTCATAAAATTCGGTTCAGCCGTTTATGCGTGAAAAGGTAACAAACAAACAAACAAACAAACATACACGAAAGAAACAAAATGCAGTTATGGTGTCTATGACATGTGAAACGAAAAGTTATCGTGAAATTTCGCGAAAAAAATCAATGTACAGACAGAGGTTACAATTTTATATATATACTAGCTCAGATACCCGGCTTCGCCCGGGAATTTATTTGAGGCTGGATGGTGATGGTATATTTATGGCAAGGCTTACTTTGCACAATATTTTGACATTTACCCGTCCCAGTGTTTAGGGCTAATACCCGTCGTTGGCATTTGTTAATAATAAAATTACTTTATTATGTAAGACTTCACTGTCCTCCATATTGTCATATTTCCCGTCTCCTGTGCATTATGCATAGATTTAAATTATTAAGGAGAAAATATTGACATACATTTGAATTAATTTTTCCAGGTGAGGTACCTGGTAGTTCATATTGAAAAGAAGTGTTGAGCAAATTTCTCTAAATAACAAAATAAACAACTTTTTTTACTTGCATATTTGCCAAAACCCCAATAGGAAATCATTATTATTAATTTCAGGCCTCCTTTATAACCCCCACTCCTGCCCGTCCCTAGAAATGTTAGTATGGCTTATTATAAGGAAGGCGTTAGTGCTAATAAACATACTGAGTGTTTCATTTAGTTCGGTTGAGTCTTTTGTGCCAAATAAAATTGTTGTCTCTCGCTATAATTTTTTGCGTATAACGCCTTTATACTTCGGTATACGATGATAGTGTATATAAAAAAAAAGTTTCCCTAAATAAGAAAATAAATAACTTTTGTTATGTGCATATTTGCCGAAAATGCAATAGGAAACGAAATATCACTATTATTAATTTCAGGCCTCCCTTACAACCCCCACTCCTGCGCTTTCCTAGAAATGTTGGTATGGCAAATTATAATGAAGGTGTTAGTACTAATTCACATACCGAGTTTGGTTTAATTCGGTTGAGTCTTTAGTGCCAAATAAAATTGTGGACTCCCGCTATAGTTTTTAGCGTATAACTCATTTATACTTCCGTATACGGCAAAGGAGCATATAACAATAGTTACTCTAAATAACAAAATAAACAACTTTTGTTATGTGCATATTTGCTGAAAAAGCAATAGGAAACGAAATATCGCTATATTTAATTTCAGGCCTCCTTATAACCCTCACTCCTGCCCGTCCCTAGAAATGTTAGTATGGCTTATTATAAGGAAATCGTTAGTACTAATTCACATAGCGAGTTTGGTTTAGTTCGGTTGAGTCTTTTGTGCCAAATAAAATTGTGGACTCCCGCTATAGTTTTTAGCGTATAACTCATTTATACTTCCGTATACGGCAAAAGTGCATATAACAAAAGTTACTCTAAATTACAAAATAAACAACTTTTGTTATGTGCGTATTTGCTGAAAAAGCAATAGGAAACGAAATATCGCTATTTTTAATTTTAGGCCTTCCTTATAACCCCCACTCCTGTTCGTCTTAGAGAATATTAATATAGCCTAAAGTCTAAGTTGGGCTAGTAGTAATATACATACCAAGTTTCATAAAATTCGGTTCAGCCGTTTATGCGTGAAAAGGTAACAAACAAACAAATAAACAAACAAACAAACAGACACGAAAGAAACAAAATGCAGTTATGGTGTCTATGACATGTGAAACGAAAAGTTATCGTGAAATTTCGCGAAAAAAATCAATGTACAGACAGAGGTTACAATTTTATATATATATATATATATATATATATATATATATATATATATATATATATATATAGACACACTCACACACACACATATATATATATTTAGAACGGATTAATATGAAACAAATTTCTAATCTCTCCCTGCCTAGAACAGGGTTGTAATCTTTAATTACATGCTTCCAATAACCTCGCATTTATAAAGTGGTCTTTAGTTCAGCAAATAAAAATCGTTATCAAAATTATAGTGCTTAGCAAATACGACGCATTAATAAAATAATATACTTCGATTAACTAGTGGCTAGATGTTGATGTATCTTTCTTATTGATTAAATATTTAAAAATGCATTTGTCTCATTTGATGTATTAAAGTAGAACGTCAGACTTTGAGAGGGGAGCATTTAAACAAGAAAGAGCTGGTATTCACTTCTTATTATAAGAATGCGTTTTCAGAAAGTTGGGAAATGTTTGGAAATGTGATAACACTCAATCTAAAATTAGACTCACGGCTTTTGAATGCTTGAAGGACGTTATTTTAATAATATCAATAGTATACAAGATGTAAGTCTTTTCTAAATTTCGTAAAAGTCAAATGGATGTTCGAAATCCCAAGAAGTCACTGTCTACCATAATGATTTGGCCGATCCAGACTTGAGCTCACCTTATAAAGATATCTGTGCCAGGCAAAATAGAGCGAATTTTTCGTAAGGTCCCTTATACATAAACATTAATTCGAATAAAAAATATAGCCGTAAGGATCGGAAACAAACCCTCTCTAGCCAGAGGAGCTTTTGTATGACTCTAGCCTGCTCACATTTGTATACTTCCGAGAACGAGAACATGATAATCTTTGCTATACCCGTAAACTTCATTTAAATTGTTCTGAGATTGGAGAAAATATGTATCAAAATCATTCATGTGATAAAAATACTAATACTATTTTTGGTAATTCAATAAGTTACTTTGTCTTTATTTCCATTCAGTGTATTTTTTTTATGTTTTGCATGAATACATGACACATGAAATAATCGTGAACTCTTTAAATAAAACCGAACTATGATTTAAAGGAACTTCCGTAATTCTGGAGTTTGTGTTTACTTTATAATAATAAATTATTTTCTCAGGTAAGGAAAGAAAGGCCTCGTTCTTTTACAGTTGTATATTTATTCTATGTCATAGACCGCTTTTGAAGCATACACTTCACCATCACAAAGATGTTACTGGAAACAAGGATTCCCTGTGATACCATCCAGAACCTCAAAAATGGAAATAATTATTTCTTTAAATGAAGATTATTATTAATATTAAATCATTTTACCTCTCTGCAGTTCTACAAGTGTTAAATTAAATTCCACTAAATCCTCGTTATATTTCCTTTGTAAAATAATATTATCAAGGGGCTACCGATAGGACTAATAATATATGACTGAAACACAGTCCATTTTAACAAACAACCTTGGTTTTCTATAGCCAGCATTTTTTTTTAGAAAGAGAATATGAAATACACACACACACACACACACAGACTCAGGAGCGAGGAGGGAAAAGTGGAGAAAATTACATTTGTATACTCACGCCTAAATATGGCTTACATACTGTACACCTTACAATGCGAGGGGTATAATTTCTTTCTATTGTATTACAATAAAATAATTACTCCTCACTTCAAATTACGCGGTATTAAAGAGGGTGAGTTGTATGTATACGCGTGAATATACACAATGAACATTAAAATTTTCTTATTGCAGAAGAACCTATAAAAATTAACCATAGCTAATTATGATTCAAATTTCACATTAGTTTGTCGTTTCACATGGAATTGAAACAATTTCAACATTTTCTTGTCAATGATGTCTGTTTGTTTCTCTACTTCTCACGCCTAAACGACTGATCTGAAGTTGATGAAACTTTGTAAGATTATTAACGCTGCCCCAACTTCGTCTTTAGGCGATACTAATATTCTTAAAAACGAACTGGAGTGGAAGTTTGATATTTGCCTTTAAGTAACTTATGTTTATTCACTTTTGTCCCATTAAAAATTACACCCTAGATATTCTCTGAAACTATAGAAGGGATAAACATTTTTTGAGGACTCAAATGACTAAACGAAAATCTGAGTTAGCACCTACTCCTCTTAGATTATAAGCTGTAAAAACAATCTTAGCTACAAACAAGTATAGGGGTTGTAAGGGCGTAATATTGCGTGCTCCATTCGTTTTCGACCCACTTAACAAAAGTTGTTTATTTAGATATTCAGAGTAGCGTTTGTTATATACAATTTTTCGGGATAACAATTAAAAAAAAAACAAGTATTTGCACATAAGTAGTGTTATAGTCAACAATTCATTACATTTTATGAATTATTAAAATTGTACCTCATCTTGATACACTGTCACGTAACTTTTCAATTCCATGTTAATGTTTTAACGCCAGTAAATGGTTGCACGAACAAACAAAGTATATTTCCGGTCCCCTCCTCCCACTCTTCTAAACATTATTTAATCAGAAATGTCAGCTTCCCTGTAAATGTCGATAAATAATTATTTAATTAAAATAAGACGAAGATTTTTTGAACTTACATATTTGGCATTGTGAAGATAATGTAAAAATAAATGAGACCTAGGTTAACGTAAGGTTAGCCAACTGTATAATGCTAATTTAAGTTCTCAATTCAGCATTATACAGTTGGCTAACCTATATGTTAGGAGGAGTGGGATGCGTCTTCATGCAGTAAGTCCTTCCTGCTCTTTCCAACAATTGTTAATCCTCCAACATGTTACGGCCCATTCCTATCGTCGCCGAAGACGAGCAATGGAGAGAGAATCACTTTATTGTATAAAGTTATTTACAGTTTGCGGGGCTGCTCAATTAGATTGAGATGGTGAAGCACACAGCAACTGAAATTAATACCACTACTAAGCAAAACAATACGTATTGTATCTAGTCAGCTAAATAACTAATATATTTTAACACGGTCAGAAACCTAAAAGGTGTATGTCACTAGATGTAAATTAACAAACTCTATTATTAGAATAACATGAACCGTCGATCTATAATGAGATCACTGGTCAAAGTTAAAGTTAAAATATATGGTGGGAAATAATCCCTAAAGTATCAATAATGATACTCTCGACCAAGGTTTGAAGAACCTTCATGTCTATTCCCACCTCGTCAAAAAATATCTAGGGACCGTTCCTCGGGCACCGAACCACAAGCCTGTCACTAGAAAATCCGGCTCACCAAATGTTTCCCTGAATTTCTCAGAGTAAAATTTAATACAATTCCCATAAATATTTTTCTTATCCTCTGAATACAATATAAGGAGGGGAGTCGGGACTGGCTGCGCGAGTGATGAAGACTAGAGGCGATCGCCGGGACAAGTGAATAGAAAGCGTCCACCTCGAGCTCTTTCTGTTGACTTTTTTTCGCAAAAGCGATTTGGCGGATTAGTGTGATGACAGTTGGCTCAAAGGCGTACCTGCGAGTTCAATAAAGCAGAAACAGTAGAGAACCTATTCGTGAAGAAGCACCCTGACAGCTTATCTAATTGTACGAGAGGTACAAATTTATTGTTACTGTATATACACAATGAAGAGAAAGAAAAAGACCTATTTATTTATATTTATAAATTCTCCATAGGGGGTATTGTTTTATTCCTTTATTTATTTTTTTTTTAAGTTTGTTGATTATAGTAAATAAAAGGTTTTGTTTGTAAAATACTTTGTTTCGTAGTTACCTGTGGGAACAAACAACGTGGCGCCCATAATTTATTTATTTCTTCCTCTTTATATTAAGGAGCGTTAATTTAATTAATAAGCTCACACACATTTCCACTGAGCGGGGCAGTTGTGTTACCCACTTGTGGGCTAACAAACGCCCTTAGAAATTTTAGCACTTTATTTTTTATCTCTTCTTTTGCGATGCGAATACTTTATTGTTCTTAGAATATATGTCTGCGAACGCGTAAAACTTTCTCTACCATTTCAAATTTTTGTGAAGTGAGGAGAAGTTATTTTACTCTAAGTTAGTGACAATCGTATTTTGGCGGGAGTACACAATTTTATTATCTGAGTCTACCCCATCTCTCCAAAACCCACAATGGTCACTGCAATAGATGCTTTTACTTTAAATCCATGATTATGATTCATATGGTCCATGATGTTTTGAGTAGTTAATAGGGGTCAATTAGTTTGCTAAAGTTACCAGGAACGTTGGTAAAAACATGATTTATACTTTATTTATAATAAAGTATTTTGATTTATAAGATGGATTCATTCGGAACTAACTTTCGTTTATTCTTCAAGTCTAAAAATTGTCACAAGGTCGCTACACTTACCAGATATTTAGGCATAAGATGTAATACACTGATATGGGAACAAATAAATTCAGTCTCCAAATATTTCACGAGCAAAGCCACGTACTTAGCTAATATATATATATATATATATATATATATATATATATATATATATATATATATATATATATATATAATACTCTTAAGTAAAGTAAGTAAGAGCTAAATAATCAGGCAAATTTCGTACTTACTAAAACAAGATAACATTAAACTTATCATTCATACATTAAGAATGCACATATTTACATACATTTACATGTATATGTGTATCATTCCTTACTAATCTTCATTATCTACCTAATTATATGCGTAATTCAGTATCCGTAACGGTCGTAGATTGTAAACTAAAATTTCTTGATATGTTAAGAGGATGTTGACAAAAGGCGGGAAAGGAAAAGAAAAAAATGTCCATAGATGTACACCATTTTAACGCACTGGCTAGGATCCCTGATCAAATGTTTAAAGTTAGAGAATTAGAATTCCTTTGGTCGTAATATACTCGAAATGGAATAACATCAAAGAAGTGAGGAATGACAAAAGGGTAGACAATCTTAGCAAGTTTTCATATTCTATATATTAAGAAAATTCATTATAGTTATGTAAAATCTTAATTTTAATCACAATATTTCAAAATCATAAACTTCTCTTTTAGCAAAGGTCTAATAGATATAAGACATATCTTGATAAACAAAGGATGTCTTACATATATTTTCTGAGTCCCAATCAAGGTCATAAGAATTCTGTATTCTGTTTTTACAAGTTAAATTTTAAGCGCCTGATTAGTTGCAAATTATATCATTTTTACCCTAGCATTTCTTACTTGTAGTGTAATAAAATTATCATTAGTACTTATGTAACTATAGTGTTTGAACAATAAGTTGTTTCAATTTTAATAATGTTCTGACAGAGTAAAAATGGTCTTTTGACATCAGTGGAGAAATTCACTATCCACATTGTTAATAAAATAAAAATAGTCAACACATTAACAAAAGATGAATTGCAAAATGCATCTGAAAGGTTTTGTACAAGGGCTACTATCTTATTAGAAGGTACTTAATTTTTAAATAAAATATGCTACCGTTTCATATGTGTTTGTGCAGTAAGGATATCATTGAACTGAGCTATAAATTTGCCTGAAATAATCAGCAATTAACAACAAATGTGTTGTGAGTTAGGTTTCACATTGGTTGGAATGGATCAATATTGAACTAACAGATATTGTCTCAGGTAAGAAAAAACGCCTCGTTCCTTCACTGTTCTTTATTCGATGTGACAGAGCGCTTTCAGAGCATACGCTACATCATCAGTGCCCTCTTCACAATGATGTGTCAGGAACCAAGGATTCCCTGTGACTCCCGCAGTCACAGGGAATCCTTGGTTCCTGTCACATCATTGTGAAGAGGGCACTGATGATGTAGCGTATGCTCTGAAAGCGCTCTGTCACATCGAATAAAGAACAGTGAAGGAACGAGGCGTTTTTTCTTACCTGAGATAATAATTCCTTCACCATCCAGCACCTCAAAAATGGATAACAGATATTGATTCGTATTTGTATAACACAATTTTTTTTTATCCCAATTAGCCTTAGTTGCAAAAAGTGGACGTTAATAAATAATAACATTATTTTTTATTTTTACTAGTACTATTTTGTAAACAACTTTTACATTTTTTGTTATTATATAAAACACTTCATATCACAAAATACTAATAATAACTTCTAATTTCCCCTGTATAAATACTTCTGGTGTTGCAGAGGGGGGACTAATTTTTTATGTTTCTGTTTAGGTGCCAGTATTAAAATTATACTTTTGTTTGAGGCCGAAAAGAGGAACTTTGACATCGAGGTAATGTAATGGAGCTAAAGACTAATCCATTTCTGCGTTGGATATCCAGGGAACCCCACGGGAGCGAGAGAGGGGGAAGGTAAGTTTTTCTAACCTCCTCCTTCCAATTCTACCCCCTCTCCTGCTCTCTCTCTCACACTCTCTCTCTCTCTCTCAATCACTCTCACTCTCTCTCTTTCCTTCCACCTCTCCCCATTGTCTCTCTCTCTCAGTCTCACTCTCTCTTTCCTTCCACCTCTCCCCATTGTCTCCCTCTCTCTTCCTCTGTGTCTCTTTTTTTTTGCTAACTCTCTCCCTCTATCGTTCTCTTTTTCTCAATCACCCCCACCCCTTCTCACCCCCCCCCCTTCCACCCCACTTTTTATACATCCCTCTACCAGTGCTCTCTCGCTTTCTATCTTTGTCTATCCTCAGAGGGAGAGACCATTTATCTTCGTTATGATGGTCTCTATCTGCTTGCGGATATCGGAAATAATCCCTTCTCTTATAGCTTACCTCAACAGCTTATTGTCAAACGTCAAATACAGAGACATTTGCTCTGCTTTCACCTGGAGTGTATAAAGAGCGAAATAAAAATATTGGCGAAAATTTTAATGTCAAATGTGTTTTGAATTTCATTAACTTGGAGGAGGGAGGGGTGAGGTAGTCACTGTCACTCGATTCATCACAAGCCAACAAAAGTAAATGCAAATAAAAGTCCGTCACGCAGGAGCTGCGTAAACTAAGCAGATTTCCCACGTGAAATTATACAATAGAGAAATCTCCATACGAGAGCCGAACAGTTATGGAAACGGATAACGGCTGTTATCGGCACACACTTAATAAAACAGCATATATCTCGGTTAATATTCAAGATAGAGAATAAATTTATATAACAATATTTATAGTAAATTTAATTTGCAATAATTATTGAAAATATTTACTATTTATAGTACTGTAATTTATAATTAATCAGAATAAGTTTTATCTCAATCAATCAAATTTTAGTAATTCAAAAACCTAAGCAGGGGTAGGTCTCGATAACCCTAGCGTACCCGACAGACGTTGTCCTGCATGGTATTTGAAGCGATTAGGATATAATATTTAATAATATTGTGTTAAAAACAAAAGCTACTTTTAATGACACAAAAACAACTTTTGTTATGTGCACGTTTTCCTAAAAACAAATAGAAAATGAAATATCGGGAATTTTATATTCAGGCCTCCCTTATCCACTCCCGTTCGAACCTAAAAAATTTAATATAGCTTGTAATCATGGAAGAATTAATGCTAATTTACATATAGAGTTTTGTTCAGTTCGGTGCAGTCATTAGTGCCCAATAAAATTGTTGGCTCCCGCTCTAGTTTTTAGTGTATGTCTCATTTATACTTCGTTATACAACAAAAGTGAATATAACAAAAGTTACTCTAAATAACTAAATAAACAACTTTTATCCTGTAAATATTTGCCGAAAAACCAATTTGAAACGAAATATCGCTATTATTAATTTTACGCCTCCCTTACAACCCCCACTTCTTCTCCATCTGCCGGACTGATTTGTGAATCTAAACCATCCAGGGCGTCACCCGAACGCACACAAAAAAATTCATTGGAATTGGACCAGCCGTTTAGGAGGGGTTCAGTGACATACACTCGTACAATTGAATTTCAATCCTAGTGGTATAGACAATTTCATTTATTTTACAATTCTATTTTCAGTAAACCATTAATGAAAATTAATTGATATGGTACCTATTTAAGGGAAAAATGAAGGCCCCGTTAATAGCTGTTAGTTTAAGAGAATTTATGGAGTCATGCAGTTGGAAATGGCGTAAGGTGGAAGAGGAACAGTAACACAGGGCTATTCCTGGCAAGGTTTGCGTTTTTATAATTTATCCTGAATACCTATTTCACTTATTTTTTTGGAATAAACGAGAAAGCGAAAGGTATGTGATATACATTTTACTAAAATAAGAGTACACGTTTGATACTCTGCCGATGTGTCTAGACTTCTTAATACTGTTGGGATTGGATATTTAAATAAATAAAGAATTCAATTGCCCCACGTAAACACCTGGCTAAAATACCTGATAAATTATTAATATGTATTGAGCGTTAACAATAAATAGAAAAAAAGAGGTAAAGGGTTCTAGTCAACAAAAGTCGGGGGCTCCTCCTCCCTTTGGGATTAGGAGGTAAATATTAGATGAGGTCTTAATTTATCTTGTGAGATCAATTTTTAAAGTGGACCCTCTGAGCACTCGAATAGTCAGGGCGAGATCACGTACGCTGAGCCCAGCCTCTTCGATTATTTCCAATTGTCCACATAAGCTCCGTCTCTTAACAAGGGCTTACCTTCTTAAGCTTTTTCCTTCTGGAATGCCTTTGTTTTAAAAGCTATTATTTCGGATATGTTATATTAACTATTACTGCACTTTCATTACTTTGATTAGTTTAGTTTAGAATTGTCTTCTTGTTAATTCAATATTATTCCACTTAAAGGATGTATATTACAAAAGCCATCTTATTCCTTCACAACATTCAATTTCATTTTATCTAGGATTGGATGGCTCATGTCTCGCTTTTCAACTGTGAATAGCGAAACGCTCTGAAGTCACCGATCAAATATCCAGGAACCTATATGTCTGGACTACAACAGGACGTTGACTGTAAAATACATATCGACTGACTGAAACAAGTAATAACGTACCCATGACCCAGAAATATATTCCAACTTCTTACCCGAGAGTAGCTAATTTATAGATGATGTTTTAAGTATTTAAGAAAGTGTGTGTGTGTGTGTGTGTGTGTGTGTGTGTATGTGTATGGAGGGGGTGGGATAAAAACACAGTTTTTCAGGCAAGTCTTTGTGACTTCGTAGTTTACCATATGATTTGAATGCACATAAAATTGTTTTCGTAAGTTTTCATTATGAAAAAGTATATTTTTTTTATATAGGCATACATAGTATATAACACTATATTTGTAAATCATGAGATTATAAAGTTTACCTCCTTTATGATTCTACCTCCTTCCAATTTACCTCCTTATAGTTTTTTTTTTCTTTTGTAAAAATTTGATTACTAATATTTTGAATTTAATTTTGTAGTGACATATTATTTTTTGTAAAACTTGAATAGCAATTGTCACATTTCCAATACATAAATAATAAATAAAAAAGAATTACTTAAGATATAAAGATCTTCCATTGTCAAAACATTTTGTGTGACAATCGTTCAACCATTTTTGGTCTATACATTTTAAGTTCAAATAGCAATATGTAGGTCGGGTTTCTTGGAATTAGGGAGATGGTATGGAAAACAGTTTCTGTAGAATTGAAGATAGAATAAACGAATAATAAAAATGTATATATTATAAACATTTCTTCCAAATCTGTGAAAATATTTGCGTAGGCAAATCAGACTGTGCTGAAGAAAAGCGCTATAAATTTGAATACATAAATACCGAAGATTCGAATAAAGTATGATTTTTTATCGAATTTACGAGAAATAAATTATTTCTTTACCTCTCGTTTCTTTGACTTAATGTCTTTTTGGAAATGTTCTCCTAGACCTTGAATTAAATAATTGAATAATGGCTTAGGAGCCACCATGTTATACTAACAGTCTTGCTGATATTCCAGTTCGTCTTGCGGGCATTAAAATATAGTCCATTAAATAATACTTATTTTATAATAATTATTTTATTCATTGGTTCCTAGTTTTTAAAGATGTTCTAAGAAAAATCAAGTGTGGCCTTTAAATCCATGTTCATGGCTTTTAAATCCAATAAACCCCCATCTCTGTCTATTCCTCTCCAATTTGAATAGCACGGTAGTATTAAACACTGGGAGATAATATACTCCTCTATATTAAGGAAGATTTCTGTGATAACAAATAACACCAATCAAATGGATTATAGAAAACAAGAAAAATTAGTATTTGAGAAACACAATCATGTCCAACTAGAAAGAAAAAATAATTTTGGTTATTTAGCTTCACACTGCGGCGCGCAGCCATTGTATTTGTAGTTAAACGTATATCACTGCTTGTTTAAATTAGTTACTTTATCTTGTTCCTGTTTTTTTTTTTTTTTTTTAAATTCGAATGCTTCTTTCCTCCATATGTACATTCTTAAACCTCTACATTTTTAATACAGGAAATATGGATATAGAATTGCATTATATGCAGTAGTTGTTTTGCTGTTAGCTGAAACCCCATTTAAATTGGGATAAAATAATGCTATAAAGATTTTAATAATACCTTCTTGAGAAATTGCTTCAATTTTGATTACTTGTTTTTGATTATTAGTTTTAAGTATTTATCTCTTTTAGTCTTGTTATTTAAAGTGTGATTTTTATTTAGTTATGTATTTTAACAACAGATTTTTGATAAAATGTTGGCCTTACATATGGTAGAAATATTTGTTTAGCCAACAGGCACTGATGATGGAGCTTCCAATTTGAAAATGTACTTTGCCCAATAAATATCTGTCGAAAGCAAAGTGCTTTTTCATTTGCCCTGATTAATTACTCTAAGCGAATTCTATTAATCTAAAGTCCTGCATGAAGTTTCAACTTACGCGAATATTCAATTAACATATATACTAAATTTTATATTTTTTGTTGCGTTCATTATATATATATATATATATATATATATATATTCACGCGAGTATTGACAAACAGTCTAGCGAATACGAAAGCTTGTGTGTTCACAACAGTTATTCTAAGCTGAGGATATTTTCCCTCTCAGCTGAGTTCTTTACGTTTTTTATTTATAAAAGTGGGGTGAGAAATCGATGTCCTCATTTTTTACAACTTAGAATAAACCGCAAAGGAGCCGTATCTCAGTAGTTTTACGAGTTGTGCTTCCGTCGAAGGGCGCAAGGGTTCTTATAGTTAATCTTTCATATTCATTTATTGCTCAGGGCCAAATAAAACTCCTTTAGAATCAAAAGGGTGAGGTTTTACGACGACTCAACAGACGAATTAGGGGATTACGCTTTAATAACTTCATCCGGATTGGTTCAAATGTCTTTCATTTTTTTAAGCAACAAGCTCTTTTGCTCATTAAATGTGAGAATCTTCATGCTTATTTCTTCATGAGTCTGTATTAAGCCCAGAAATGAACTCTGAAACAATTTACCCTACAGAATAACATATAAACTAAAACTATACTTAAGCATCTATTGTAACATAATATAACTTTGATTATAAAAAGAAAGGAAAATCTGAAGAATAATGCAATTTGAATTCGTGTTATAATAGTATGCAACCTCCCCCCCCCCTCTCAAGCCTCCGATTTTAGTTATTACTTCATGTAATCTTTAGTTTTTTCATGAAACTGATACAAGTTCAATGTGGTGAAGATAAAAGAAAAATCATATAGTTTAGAACATTAAATCTTAAATGAGGACGTCACATCGATAAAATTTGCACACTTCTGAATTTTCATAGAAGTTCAATGAAAACATTATTTGTTATTAAAGCTTCGAACAATGTGTTTCATAATATATCAGCATATTTTTAATATGTCATTTTAGGAGTGGAGGTTCTCAAAAGGCTGAAAATTAAAAAATGGAAATATCTCGGTTAATATTCACGATAGAAAAAAAATTGTGTATAATAATATTTATAGTACAATAAATTTGCAATAATATTAGTTTTATACAATTTTTCGGTCCGTCGTATAATAAAGGAGGCATTTAAAATTTTTTGAATTAGCCCTCTAATCCATCGCCCTCCCCCCGTGCGATTAAAGAACATGAAATTTAGTTGTTCATAAAGCGTTTAAATATCGATTTTGGTAATGATCAAACAAATGTATATATATATATATATATATATATATATATATATATATATATAATAACTCTGACGCAATCTAATTTGTAGAGATCTTTCAATTCCGCAACTAACACTTGATATTTTCTCAATTTCTCGGGAAAAGATTTTTGAACGTTCTCACCATTTGGTACCGAAATATCGATGATTGCTGCTGATTTATTTTCTTAATTAATATTGATAATATTAAAATTATTGTGTTACCATTGCTTCATCCCGATAAAGTTTAATTTTATTCATTCCTATTAATTTTTGGAATTGCAAATATAATTTGTTAATAAACCTTTTCTAGAGCTCAGAAACCTATTTTTCAATTCTTTGCTACCGTGGAAGGACATTCTACCCTCTTTAGTAAGGAATCTTGTTCCATTCCTAAATAGAGTTACTACTCTAGTCGCTGAATACCTCATGGATGAATAACATGAATAACTTCAAGTAACTCAGTGAAGGATTCCAAAATTAAAATTGCATTCATCGTTGTAAAAACTTCACATGTCTCTCTACTATAGGCAACTTGTGCAATGGGTTTTATATCTTCATACCTGAAGAAATGATATAATTTAAAATAGATTTCATTGTCTAGACTCTTCATTTCTTTGATTTGGTTACTGTCTAATTATTTTCAGGCATTACTTCAATATTGCCTTGCCCGTCATTAATATTATATTATTATAAAATCGTTATGATGAAGACAATTTTGAACTAGTAAAGTCTGAATAACCCTAATATAAGAGTGCCAACAGTTGGCGCAGGTTGGCCACTCTAATTGTTGCAGTAATGGTAGCCGAGAGGGGAACTTGCGTTGTTAGCAACCATAGCAATTGTAGACTGATAACTTTGCTCCAACTAGCTACGAAGGCTAGGCTACATTACTAATGAGTAGTATAGAAACAACGCCACCTGCAGGGCGAGTGGACTTGTAGCCTAAGTGTCAACTACCGAGCATTTGTCTCACCTGTTTCCAGAACTACATTAAAACTAATTTTGACACAAAAATTGATTGGTTAGCAACATGAAAATACTATTACCAATATTATTCAATATTGCATTGAATAATGAATAAAATAATGTTTATGGGACCTTATTACATCATATCCTTTGATGGTTTTAATAACAAAGAGATTTGATATAACTTATAACGAACGCTATTGTGAAAGTACTCTTAGGAACTATTAATACCGTAATATGCCTTTACATTTGTAACCTCATAATTTTATTTAGTCCTTACCTTTCAATTCGAGCTGACTTGCATTATAGAATTCTTCCTCCATTGTCCTCCCACTGATGCAAAGTTGAACAATAAAACCCTCACTGCCTCTTTTTTATATGACCGCAAGGCTGTTTCCATGAGGGATCGTTTTTTTTTAAGATCGTTAGTTTTTGATAAAAAAAATTAGTCCTTCTAGTTACATTTGATTCTTATTCTAGTGTTCGTTTTATTGGATGTTATAACAATTTTTATCCCTTTCTTTTTTATTATTTACATACTCTGTTCTTGTTTTATCTTGATAGAGGTTCACATACAAAAACATAAATAATTATGCTTCATGAAATGACCATTTGGTTAAATTTCCTTTTTTTTTTGTGTGTTTTCCTAAATTCCAACATTTTAACGTTATTAGCCCTATGCATAAACTAGAAACCAATGCACATTTAAATTTACTCAGGTATGATTACGTGTTTTACCTTCTCCCTAACTAAGATAGAGAGTAAAAAAGTCTTGCTTGGGCTCAAGTTTACAATTATACTACTCCGTTTAATTATAATAAACAACAGAACAACTTACTTTGCCTATAATTTATTTTCCTTTACTAGTTACCTATACCAGTTAATTCCTAAATATCTTGTTTTTTTGTGTTTAAATATTAGCTGTCATCTTCTTAAACCTCAGGTCATAGAAATTATGCTTTGAAGAGGAATATATGAGACCATTATGAAACCGAAAAAAAATACTACTTTATCATTAAAGTGGGTAATGTTATATACTTTTCTTATGCCTATAAACTGTGTCTACCGAATTTTACTTTAGTTTCTGGAATAATTCAAGCACCTTAGACAAGTAAGTAATGCTACAAATACTTAAATTTCGACTGGTCTTTCTCCAGTTGAAATATTTTATGAGGAGGTGGTTCAGGTGTCAAATGGATTTTCTATGTCAGGAAAAATGAAGCATAAAAAATTATAAAAGAGAACAGGAGGAAATCGGTGGAAGAAGGATGACCGAATGCCGTAAAAAATCTCTGTTTTGTCCCTGTCACCATCCAGAACTTCTTGAAAATATTTGATTCAAGATATTTGAATTTTCAAAATTATTTCAATTTAATTGCTTATATTTAACTTGTTTTAGCATGTTTTATACTTCTGTTTCATTAATACGTTACTATGTCCATGTGTATTGTATTACTGTTACTTTATTTAGTTTCTACAAAATATTTTTTTGAGCAGAACTAATAAATTTGCATTGCCTTGACCAGCTTTTCCAATGGATAGTTATAATTTCATAATATTTTTTAGAGATTAAAACACAGAGCTTCATATTTTTATCGAACAAACAGAAGTTTTAAGTTTTGAAAGTGTGTAATGAAACGAAATGAGGAGGATATGGTTTTCTATTAATGTAGAGAGCTGGAAATGGCAGAGTACTACCTGGTAATGACTATGTACGATACGACTTTTAAACTTTTATCATAAAATACTGATTCTCATTAAAATTGTGCACATGAGCGGAAAGCTTATATACCTGCTGGTTAAAAGGGGAAAAAAGTGGTTTGGTAAAAAGTTTTCTTGGGAAACGATGAATGTTTTTAAATGTTCATAATAATAACTGAATGTTTATTTGTGTGTGTGTGTGTGTGTGTGTTTGGATATGTTTTACATGTTTGTTTACATTCATTAACATAATGAAGGCTTCTAAATACTAGATACTAATGAACAAACCGGGCATTACAATTATTACTAACCTAACTAACAAGTTAAACTAATGAAATTGATCCTTCAGAAGAACAAAAACTACACACAAAAAATGTAAGTACATATTAAATGTGACCAAGTTACACGACAAAAAACAATTCTAACCAAATAATGTTTATTTGAATGATATGATGCTCTCATCGATTTCCTTTCAATAGTTTTAGAATATACGTGGTTGATCTCAGACAAATTTGTTATTGATCGACAAATAAATAATTTGAATTTCTAGGTCATACGTAGTTGTTAAATGTACAGAAATACGCAAGCGTACCTATTTTCAAATGTACCTCTATATGGAGGCTGCTACAGTGGCCGCTAATTGATAGGTTATATATGTTTCTTCATACACATTTCTGTATGTACCTCTGCCTGTCAGTTAGACACTGCTCTGAAATATAACGGCAGGGGTATATTTCTGGTCGGGAACAATGTCAATGGAGTTGGCCCGAATTGTGGGATAATACTGTGAGTTTTCACGTTTGACAAATTTTAATTAAATTAAATATTAGTACATTACTTGTGAAAGTAACGTAAACCAATATTTATGATAAATTTACGAACGTTGCAACGCTAATTTTTGTGTCATGTATATGAACAATTAATTAATTTAGCAAAATGTAGTAATGTCTCTGTTCAGTTGTTATTCTGCATTTACGGTAGTTGTATAAAATGAGTACCGTGTATCTTGAATGGCTAACAATGAAGATTGAGAGTATGATTAGAAATCTATCGTTTGCGGCAAGTACTCAGGTGCTATATTAAACATTACAAAAAGTAGTATATGAAAACATTACAACGGGGACTATATTAAATATTACAACAAGGACTATATCAAACATTACAACAGGGACTATATCAAACATTACAACAGGGACTATATCAAACATTACAACAGGGACTATATCAAACATTACAACAGGGACTATATCAAACATTACAACAGGGACTATATCAAACATTACAACAGGGACTATATCAAACATTACAACAGGGACTATATCAAACATTACAACAGGGACTATATCAAACATTACAACAGGGACTATATCAAACATTACAACAGGGACTATATCAAACATTACAACAGGGACTATATCAAACATTACAACAGGGACTATATCAAACATTACAACAGGGACTATATCAAACATTACAACAGGGACTATATCAAACATTACAACAGGCACTATATCAAACATTACAACAGGGACTATATCAAAGTTTACAACAGGGACTATATCAAACATTACAACAGGGACTATATCAAACATTACAACAGGGACTATATCAAACATTACAACAGGGACTATATCAAACATTACAACAGGGACTATATCAAACATTACAACAGGGACTATATCAAACATTACAACAGGGACTATATCAAACATTACAACAGGGACTATATCAAACATTACAACAGGGACTATATCAAACATTACAACAGGGACTATATCAAACATTACAACAGGGACTATATCAAACATTACAACAGGGACTATATCAAACATTACAACAGGGACTATATCAAACATTAAAACAGGGACTATATCAAACATTACAACAGGGACTATATCAAACATTACAACAGGGACTATATCAAACATTACAACAGGGACTATATCAAACATTACAACAGGGACTATATCAAACATTACAACAGGGACTATATCAAACATTACAACAGGGACTATATCAAACATTACAACAGGGACTATATCAAACATTACAACAGGGACTATATCAAACATTACAACAAGGACTATATCAAACATTACAACAGGGACTATATCAAACATTACAACAGGGACTATATCAAACATTACAACAGGGACTATATCAAACATTACAACAGGGACTATATCAAACATTACAACAGGGACTATATCAAACATTACAACAGGGACTATATCAAACATTACAACAGGGACTATATCAAACATTACAACAGGGACTATATCAAACATTACAACAGGGACTATATCAAACATTACAACAGGGACTATATCAAACATTACAACAGGGACTATATCAAACATTACAACAGGGACTATATCAAACATTACAACAGGGACTATATCAAACATTACAACAGGGACTATATCAAACATTACAACAGGGACTATATCAAACATTACAACAAGGACTATATCAAACATTACAACAGGGACTATATCAAACATTACAACAAGCACTATATCAAACATTACAACAGGGACTATATCAAACATTACAACAGGGACTATATCAAACATTACAACAAGGACTATATCAAAGATTACATTGGTTTATGGAAACCTTACAATTTAAAAGTTCTGACTCAGGAAGGTTATATAGTAATCCTAAGATTTGTTCCTGTAATTTTTTTCTATAAGGCATGGGCCAGAGAAACTATATGATATTTGAGGGAGTTCATACCCAGTAGGTTTAAATAGAATTTTATCCAAACCTTAGAGTCTTATTTATGTGTATTCAATGTGCCAGGGAAAAATAATTGCAATATCTGTGAAATAAACTGCTTCTCTCGTGACGTTATACACACACAAAAAAAAGGAATAGAGAGATGCTCTTGTAACACTTTTACAAAAATGAGTTATTTATAGCTCAAACAGTGTCAGGTTGAATCAAACGTTGATTTGGCCCTCGCAATGGCACTCATACATAACCAGCCTGGAAGATTAGATTAACAGTTTTGAATGTCTAGTTTTTAGTTTTTGTTTCTCTCTCTTTTTATCCATTCGTCGTGAGGTAGCTAAAATAAAATTTCCCGGTAGAAGGTTGACCCGAATTCCCGGGTAGGGGGTCCCCCGAGTTTTCATGTTTCTTAAATCTTATTTAAATTAATTGTTAGTTATTTAGTTGTGAAATAAATGTGAACCAATATTATTTTACCAACGCAGTAACTCTAATTCTCAGAAGTCATATCATTATGTAAACAATTAATTCATCATTATGTTCCTAAATAAATAAATTAATGTCTCTGTCCTGTTGTTATTCTGTATTTACAGGAATTGCTCAGAATGAGTTTGGTGTATCTTGAATGGCTTACAAGAAAGGTCTTCAGTTTCCACGATCTGCAATATTTTCCTAAATAGTAAACTCTAACCCTTCACTTATCTCATATGTGGACCACATGACTTCCTTGTCGTACTATTAATTAAATAAAATGTTTTGATGCACTTAATATACTTGTAGGGGGGGGGGCTTGTAGGGTAAACAGGATTTCATTTAAACGCTATATACATTATTACCATTCAAATGCATACGATCAAAAAATGCAATTGGACATAATTTATATATTTTCTTATAATAAAAAACTTCGGTTCCATATAATTTTTTGTTCTCGAGTGCTCTAATTTGCAATTTTAACTCCCCCCCCCATTTAGTCAATTTTGATCCAAAAAGGGGTAAGTGACGGTACAAAAGTCGTGAATGTGAAACTTGAACAATCTATGAGTCGTCGTTTCTGAGTTATGCGGGATACGTTATGGGGTTTGTACATTCATACATTCGTCAAAATGGGGTTCAGGGAACGTCAAAACGAATAATTCATTTGAAATCTGACATCGCCAAACATTTTCGTTCGATTAAAATACTTTCTTTACTTCCTAGAATGAAGTAAAATTGATTAGTTTTCATTACCGTCATTTTCTATTTTCTAGACAGGTATTTTCCTAATGTGAAATCTGAGTTTGATATGAGTGTGGAATTTAGGAATATTTTAGTGGTGAACTTACAAATGAAATTAATAGCTTTCTAAAAGATAAGAAAAGGGTGGTAACTTATAGATAAACCGCCACCATGGTAACAGTTACAAAAAGGATAAATTAGTTAAAACAAATAAAACATAAAATTTTATCGGGGCTCGAGAGAGCCATGTGAGTCAATGCGTTAGCCTTCATTGAACATGGTAAACCTGTGGCGAGTTTGATTCCCGTCTGGGCAATAGGCAATAGCGACGAACTCATTAATTATAATACCTAGCCCCACCCTCGCTGAAAAAGAATGACAACCTGTAGATAACTCGTCCCAGTTAATTATTATAGCAAAACCTTGCACGATAATAAATAATAATAATATTTTTAGGTTGTTACAGATGGAAAAAATAAACGCCTTAGATGAATAATTGACAATTCTCTCAAAATAGTGGTTTCAATTCCTTCACGATTATATTATGTACCACTCATTTGAAAAATAACATAATGTACATTCAATTTAATCAAAAGTCCGAAACTGCTGATCTCTTTGTGTAAAAAATGCACTACAATCGCCATCCCTTTAAGCTCCTTCTTGTGACAAAAGGCCTCTAAACCCATCAGGCTTTATCTGATAAAGCTATTTAGAGACAATCATTTTATTGATATAAGTTATACGCTAATAAGTGGGCAAGGAGACTAGAAAAATTGTATATTACGAATGTCCACCTTATAAATAAAATTATTCGACATATTCAAAAAAATGAAACGAAGTTATTCGCTGTGTTATCCCAGGAACTGAATGAAACTCACTTTCCAATTGACTAAAAGAGGAAAAAAAGGTCTTTTGATATTATATAATAATGGAGTTTGAATACTAGGACTTTTCACTCACTCTCTTTGTAATTATTCATCTGCTCAATTATAGGATTCATTTAGTGCAGGCGTATTTGGAGGTTTCCTTTTTTTCAGCTTTCTTTTCCTTAACTCAACAGAAGATGTTGAATTAAGGAACTCATTAACAAATGTCAATAGAGGGCGGACAACAAATTATATTATTAAGAGGTGCAGTAATATCCCTGCGTTTATCTAATTATTCGTCGAGCAAAACTCTAATTACAATGTTTTTTGGTCGAACAATTTTTTTGAGACATTTAATAAGACATGAGATGTATTTTCCACTAGACCCCAGGGTGCTCTTCGGCAGAGAAGCAGTAGGAAGTCAAATCTGTGATTATGTAGGCTCAGTTCTAAGAAAGCTGGCAAAAAAGTAATTGAAATGTTGTGAAGGAAAACATTAGTTGTTTAAGGTATCGTTCTTGATGTATTTTCACTATTGATCTTCTTGGATAATAAAAAAGATTGATTCTCTAGACAATACTGAGTGAGTCGTAATCCAAATTTAAACAATTTTCCTCCACTTCTATCATGTGAAACAGTGCATTTTTCTAAAAAAATAAAAATAACTTCACCACAACCTGTAGGAATACTTTGAAGTCTGAGAGTTTACAAAACCTTCAATTTGTCATAATTTGTAGGATATTCAATTACAATAAGCCTCCAGATACTTTCTTGCAGGCTATGTGCGTATCCTCTTTATAGTCATCAAACAATCCGTTTTCCTTGTAAATGATTTCTACATTTCTTTGATTCTTCTTGAATTCGATTGATTATGCATTGGATGCACCCTTCACTAACATACCAAGCTTCGTTGAAATGTTGGAAAAACTACCATTCTAATTATCCTATGGCGTCAGGGAACTGTGTGAATGTCTCAACCGTAGATGACTGCTATTATTTGTGCTCTAGTGGAAAGCGGAGTGATTGAAATGCCCAAAAAACATGGGTACCTCGTTAACAGTTTATGCCACATTGTTTGCTGTTGGGCTCAATTCCCTCAAAGAAAAGTTGGAGGCTAAATATAGTACTGAACAATATAATGCAAAAAAAAGTCAGCTATTGTCCAAATATTTATGTATTTTGATTTCTATTGGATATTTCTGACAATTAGATTAGTCTCCAGTTTAGGGGTATCATTAGTCTACACAGGTGCTAAAAGTTCAATTGACTGTACATGTTGTAATGTGGTAAGTAAGATGGCATGACTTTGTGCAATGGCTACTCCAACCTTCAAATTCCACGGGAAAGCATTTCTATTTCATCCAGTCAACGAAGGGTGACGGTGCAAAGAGAAATAAATCTTCGATACGAAAGTACTGACTTGCTTTAACATTGGTCATTGAATTAGTATGGATGTAGAGAGTAAGCCTGACGTAGTAGTTCAAGAAAACTAGTGTGCCTGTGATTCAAAATATAATTACTAGTATTCTGATTGGTGCTTCACCAAGTAAAATAATTGCCAGAAGGTTCGTAAATATGAACGTGTGTGTGTGTGTGTGTGTGTGTGTGTGTGTGTGCTATTGAGTTATATAAAATGCCATTTAAATGTCATTTTATTATCCGGAATATATTATTAGATTAAATTGAAGAAGACTGTCGTCAATTAAGCTTGAGATTCTGCAAATAATATTAAACAGTTTGTACGAACTCATCTTTTTGCTAACACCTCAAATAATAACTTATGCTTTAAAAGAGTTACAGTGCTTAATAAATTCTAGTTTGTACAATTGAAAATTTTAATTTTTTAATTTTACAGTTTAATTAAAGAGACGCAGCAATTCTATTATGCTTTTTACTACTGAATCAGATTTCATATTTTTTTTAACAATACTCATTTTTAGTACGTATTTAACTAAATACACCATTGCAATTGTAGGGCACGTGGTCATCTCAGGCTGGTGGATTCATAAATGGAGCGTATCAAAAATATCTGTACTGTTGATAGCTAGTTTCTTTTAATATCACATAGATTGCTTTCTGAGCTATATAATAGTTAATTATATAACAAGTTTAAGTTGAAAAGGTTGGCGTAAAAATTAGAATTTCTTTCATTTATACAAACTTTAAAAATATATTTTTAACATAGGTCCTGTAGAAAGCGGAGGCGGTGTTGCAGTTACTGAACCCTGTTAGCAATATAAAAATAGTTCAGAGTAGACCTACAGAAATATGTCGCATTTGCGGTTTAAGGCAGCATAATTCCCGAACGTTAAATGTCAATTCAGTTTGTAGGTGTTCAAGACGAGATCATCATGCCTGCTGTATATATATCAATAAAAGGTAAAATATTATTTTGGGGCGGAAAACTGATTGAAATTGAGTAAAATCAAAGTTTACAAGGCATCAATGTACTATCTTCATATAAAGGATGAAGAACGGGACATAGATCTGACTATTTTCATATACATTGTTTGGTTATATATTCCAGTACGTGTAAAATCTGCTTATTTTACGCAATAACTACATGAATGACATTTTAATGGTCTCATGGTTTTGCCACTTTACTGTTGTTGCTGATGGCCAATTTGACCATTCCTTTGTCGCTCGAAATCCCATTCTATCACAAATCTTAAGTGCTCTCCTATCTTCTTCGTGAAAGATCGCGTTTCTTTATCCCATAGAACACATTACTGGTCATATTAAAACTTATAACAATATTCTCCTATCATATATTAATCTATTTGAAGTTATATTTACGTACAATTTATGCTAAAAAGTCTAATCTGGATAAGTTGGTTACCTTACCTAGCGAACTAGGGATTTTATTTACTGAGTCTTTTATCAAATAAATTACTTAAGCATGAGTGGTGTTGGAACCCACGTATTAACCTTCCAGTGGTAACGTTGGGTCCCACAGGCCCATAATTTCCTTTTCATCATAATTACACCCTTAAAAATTGTCTTATTGTTATAATCTCTCATATAGTCTCTTTAGAACTCCAGTCAAAACCTGTCATGATTTCATTTATTGTTTACCCCCAATCAGTTATCAGCAATCGTCCATTGAAGTGTGTCTAGGGTCCCACAGACCCGACGTTACCACTAAAGTGACTTATTTTCAAAATGGCTTCACCATCAAAACTGGAAATTTTCGATCTAAATAAAGAAGTAGACGTTATTAAACTTCATAAAATGTTAGAAGAAGAAGAAATGGCATTGAATGAAATTTTATTATCAAGTGATGATGAGGATACTGATCCTAATTATTGTGAAGTTTCTGATCACGATTTGGAGAGTGAAGAAGAGTATCATGTAAGTATTATATTTATTTGCATTTATAATCCTCAGTTAGTAACCAAACAAAAGTGATTGTTACAGTAATACTATTGTTAAATTGTAATTTTTAAATAATAGGTATTATTATTTAATTGAGCAGGGCCCTTGCTCAAAAGTATAGCGGCTCTACAGCGCCGAAATTGCAGCCTCCTGAACCAAACAACGTGGGCGATGTGCTTATTGCAATGACATCAAAAGCAGATATTATTGTTCCAAATGTTATGTATATATATGCCTAAAACATGCAGATATGATTTAACCTGATTGTAATAAAGATAATTAATTAATTAAATGTTTGAGTATACTATTTGCAAAGTAAAACATTTATATAAATTTCATATCTTATGTTTATTTTTAATTTTTCCTTCTGAGAACAGAACTTAGCATATTAAAATAGTCAATGAATTACATCAAGTTTTTTTTAATTATTTACAACCATTTCCTACTTAGGAGATTTTTTATGGCATGGGTCTCTTGGACCCAACGTTACCACAGGCGGGATTTCTTTTCATGTTACCACTGAAGGGTTAAAGATATCCAAGTGAATTGACTAGCTTCTTAAGACTTTATACCAGCCTATGCCTCACATTATAAATCAATGAAAATAAAAAACATTCGAAAATCATTCTCACTTGGCAGTAGTAGACCATCAATTACCAATTCAAAATTATTGACGCTGCAATCCCGGAATGTTCTCTATGAACATTGATTCCTGATCGATAGATTTAGCTGCACATACAAATGCAATGTTTAATATGTTCAAAACTAACATAACCCTGTTTTATATGTGTAGTACATGGCTTGTTCTAGAGACAACAATACATTATGGTGATGCCGGACTGAACCTAGTAGGTAATTAGTAATGCCTCCCCTCTGAATCACTTAAGTAAATTGGAAACAGTTTCTCTTTGTTTGAGGTAGAGGGCGGTTCTCCGGCCAGTGTCACTCAGTCAATTAACTTACTTTTCCCTCTCCTAGCGTTTCTATTCCTACAATCCAGCACTGCTCTAATCAAAGTACAACTCACGCTATTCCTAACAAATGTAAGGGACCTACAACTTTTGAGTGCTTCTGCAAACTCTGAAGTAACAGTTTGAGTGGGAGATGCATTGGACCAGAGAACGGATAGAAAAACCAATACATCCGTCAATCAAGATATATATTTCATCATGATTTAACTGTTGTATAAAAAAAGCCGTCACGCAGGGGCTGCGTAAACTAAGCAAATTTCCCGCGTGAAGTCTAAAAATGGATAAATCTACATACCAGTAACACAACACCACCGTGAATATTAAATGAATACAAACGATAATAAGAAACCTCCCGACGGAAAGCATCTGAAACTTCTTACCGGAATGAAAAAGAACTACTGTAATATATCTGAAAATAAAGTATTAATTTGATCGGGAACTATTTACTATAACTAGTACTGGAATTTATAATGAAACAGAATAATTTTTATCTCAATCAATCAAATTTTAGTAGTCAAAAACTTAAGAAGGGGGGTCACCAGAACATATTTGCGTGTAAATCGTATAATAAATGTCTCTTAATATTTGGCATTTAAGCTTCGAATGATGTGGTTTATTACATAACCGAGTATTGTTTTTGTAACATGAGAAGGAGTGGAGGTTTGCTGAAGGCTGAAAACTGGAAAATGCAAATATCTCGGTTAATATTCAAGATAGAGAATAAATGTAAATAACAGTATTTATAGTAAATTTAATTGAAAATAAGATTGATTCTAAACATTTTTTTCGATCCGACGTATAGAAACGGAAATATTTCGAATATTCAAAATTCTTCCCCTCTAACCCCCCCCCCCCTGCCCCTGGTCCGATTTCAGCCGTTAACGAACTATATATATATATATATATTTTTTTTTTTTTACACAAAACGCCTAAATAGGGAGTTTGGTACCGATTAAACAATAATTGCGACCGCTAGAGTGGTAACAGACAAATATATATATATATATATATATATATATATATATATATATATATATATGTATATTGTTGCGAAAATTAAAGGATTAGCAGAGAGAGTCGCGTATTTGGGAAGTGCGATATAGATCAAAGAAGCCGACAGAGGGTCGGGCTCCTACTAGACCTAGACCCTTCCAGTCCAGACGTCGAAAGCCCCAGCCAATTCCCCTTTGATGTATGCCGATGACCTATATAAAGAACCGGCCAGCCACGAGCGAGTCAGTTTCTTCTCAAGTTTTACAATAGACAAATTTAACGAGAGTCGAGCAGTTAAGGAAACGGCCGAAATAGCTTTTGGCTGGAGTCACTCGTCAGTTAGCCGCCCAGATTTAATAAAAATGAAAATATCTCGGTTAATATTGAAGATAGAGAATAAACGTATATAACAATATTTATAGTACATTTAATTAGCAATAAGATTTATTCTTTACAATGTTTCGATCCGACGTAAAGTAACGGAGATATTTCGAATTTTCTAAAATCCTCCCCTCTAAACCCCCCCCCCCTCCCACTTGTCCGATTTCAGCCGTTAACAAACTTGATCTTTCCTTTTACATAAAACGACTAAATATCGAGTTTAGTAACGATCAAACAAAAATTGCGACCGCTAGGGCGGTAACAGACAAATATATTGCTGCGAAAATTAAATAGATGAATAATCCTTCAGAGAGAGAGAGAGAGAGAGAGTCGCGTATCTGGAAAGTGTGACGTAGATCAAAGCAGCCGAAAGAATGTTCTAGGTCCGACCAGTACCTTCCAGCCAGACCTCGAATAGTCTAGACAATTCCCCTTTGATGTATGCCGCCTCCCTATATAAAGAAGGGTGTAGTCAGTTTTATTGTCACCTGTCTCGATGTTCACATCAGTGCTTCAGTGCGACTTAGTGCAGTGCGGTAAAGTGTTTTTAAAAGAAGAACAGTGTTGTGCCGTGACTGTAAGTAACAGTTTAGTGCCGTGTTTAAGACAGTGCAGTGCCGCGAAGTAAAGGACAGTGCAGTGCCGTCTTTTGGTGTACTTCAGTGACCGTGAGTGAATTATTGGACTGTGTAGTCTGAAGAACAGTGACGCTATCAGTGTATACTGTGAGTGAAATAAGTGTATTGTGCATTGTGAAATAAATTGTGCAGTGCTAAAAACTGTAAAACTTGTGAGTATTTAATTTTGCAATCCAGCAAGAACTCTTGTTAATAACGTTTATTACCGGTTTTGGTAATAAAACGTAACAATATATATATATATATATATATATATATATATATATATATATATACAGTTTTGAACGGACCTCATTTTCGTCATATTCAGGCCACTGTATCATCCACTTTGGCCACTACTCGCGTTCCCCAGCAAGTTTCTGCCAATGGCAACCTCCCAAAATACTCTTGTAGGTAATTAACATAATTTTGCTTGTTGAGTATCAGCTGTGTTACACCAGATTGGTTGCAATAAAATTACAGTGAGGGATATTATAATTTTAAGCCTAAAGCATTAGATCTATTTGATGAATGGTGACGAATTTAATAGAGCATGAGGCCAAATAAACCAAGTTTCTAATCAAAATATCACTTTAGAATTAGCAGAAGAATATTAAAAATCTCTGATTATCGGTATGAGCTCGAGTTGGTGACGAAAGCTCGTAGTAATTTCTTAACAGTGTTACCAGACACACAGTTGACAGATTTCACAAATCAGGGGAATAAAAGCCATTTTTCAGTTTTAGAAAATAATTACTCAGCAATCATGTTCTGGGTTCGTTACATCTTCATTGCATTATAAAAATGAGTTATAATTGAAAGCCAAATTGGTGTCTTGAAAAACAAAAAACTCCTGCTTTTCACGGGTTGCTCCTTAATAATTCTTCGTTGCATCTTCGGATAAATGAGTGAAAAGGCTTCTCATTCGAATCGTATTTTAGTTCATTTTTTAAGTGTTCTCACAGGAATTTCAAAGATATGTTTCATCCCCCCCCCCAACACACACACAATATAAATATATTTATATATGCCAGACGAATATTAGAGTTCAGTTTTATAGATAGTTATACCTGGATTAATTTCTATTCCTCGGATTACGATCCTCAAGGACGAGGTCAAACAGTACCAGGGTGGGGGGGGGGTAGTCTGACCTAAATTATCTGAGACGCCCACACTGGTTTAGACTTAACAGAATGTCCTTTCCTCGTTAATCTGATCAGCTGGCTTGGTGTCGCCAAGGGTTGCAAAGCGTCTAGCATTTGAACCCTATCTGAAATGTGATAAGCCCGTCGGAAGTCAATAAAGAGGCGATATTGATCAACATCACACTCGTATACCTTTTTTAACTTCTGTCTAATGGCTATAAATATATTCTTCAGTCGGTGAATATTAGATTAGATTGTGGATGAAGTTTATGAGATGGCATGGGATTTATGGAAACAAGAGAAATATGACTCTGGAATGGAGAGAAGAAAATTAGCACACTGCCACTGAGCAGGATTATTGTATCTATTCATGAGAAATGCTATAAACTATAATATGAGGTAGGATTCTAAAGGGACACGAACAAAGTACCAGTAGTTATCACCATGGATAACATATAAACGACAAACCAGACAATAATAATTGGGCATACTTGTAATTATAGTGTAATATTTATTATTAGTTTTTAAGGGCTCATGTATCCGTTAAAGGTCAATATCATTGATAAGTATACAATACTGAATTTCAAGTCCGTTTTAAGTATATGGTAAAACTTCTTGCATTGAACTTATCGACCGTTATGTGACTGACATCTTATATATGTCATTCATATTTTTTAACATATTCAAAGTTCAGTTGATGAGATTTCATAATCTCGTGAATACATCACTGTTGCTCTAAATAACTTTATTTCCTTTCAACATCATGAATATTATCTTTTTTCATTATTTAGATGAATAAATCTGTGAATATTATATCACTTTACACAATGGAGATTTAATATTCAATAATACTGAATTGATTAATATTTAACCATTCTAGATGTCAAGGACGGCAAATCTCCAGCTGCGTTGATTATGTGAAATGTCATAGGAAATATTACCTATAGATAGGCCGTACCCGGAATGATTTCCCAGTGATGAGGCTTAAAAAATATCTTTTAATTTTCTATATTAAATAATAAGATTTAGATCGATTAATAGTGAATATGTTCAACATATTTGAATAATTAATGTTTTTTTTTAAAAAAAAAAGAATATAAATACTAGTATAAGATTTTATTACCAGTCTAAGCTAGAGTTAAACTTGGCTGTCTGGCCACATTTCCATTATTATTAGTTCATTATGTTCCAAAACGTTGTACCTAATTTTTAGATGAGCTTTGTCCGAGATAGACTATTTTTATTTTCAGCTTATTTCCAATAAGAAACTTAGTTGCTACGGATGGCCCCGCTGGCTCGATTATTAAACAAATTCTGCAAATATTTATCAACCAAATGGCTGAAATATGACCAGGAGAAGTGGAATGTTTTCAAATCTAGTTTTTCAGTTAATATTTTACTATAACGTGGTTAAACATAAGTGATAACATTACAATTACCGTACTTCGTACCGGCTCTTTTCCCCTTAAAATTGTACGAAAAGTTCTTGTTGATGTTGAAAGTCAAGTTTAGTTTTAATAATGTTGTGAAACTCAAGCTAGCCATTGTATTAAAGGCATTGGTCTTAAAAAACTTCCTACACCTATAGTCTTGGGTTTAATTTCCTTGGGGACAATAGGGATTTACTTAGTGAATAGCTCTCTAAATAAAATCCCTATCCCCGCCCTGGCTAGAAAAAGATAGTAACCAGTAGATAACCCGTGCTGTTAATAAATAATAATAAAAATGCTTATATTGTTGGTTACGGCCACCTATTTATTTAGTTTATGCATTTATTTAGTTACTTGAGACTATGAAAATAGCAGCTTCAATGGTTTTAACTAAAATGTGGAGCCTTTAGATCATGATGATAACCTGACTGGAAAAAGAACATAATAAAGCATACATTGCTGGTTAACTGTTGCTGGTTCCAACAATGTTTTATGTGAATTCCCATAAGTATGAAAACTGATGATGGAGCGTGTGCTCGGAAAGCGGTCTGCCGTTTAGAATAAATATTTGTGAAGAAAAAAAATATGAGAAAATAAATATGGGTGATTTTTACTTGGAATAAGCTTTCTTCGCCTCAAAAATGGATTCCATAAGTAAGGTTGTAACTTGATTATTTCCAATTGAAGTCTCTTGTTGTCCATAATCACAGGGAACTGCCTGCTTGTAACTGGCTCCCACACAAGTAAGTTATTCGAAGCGATTATTTGAAAGTCTAGACGTTTGCCAATCAGTTAGACTGAATTCCTACCTATTAAATGTTCCTGCATTAGTATAATAATAATTAATGCCTTTTTCAAAGTTTCATGCAGTAAAAAAAATGGAGACCTTGATACAACAAAAATGAGTTAAAACTTCATGATTATTGTAGTGAGAGTAAGGAGCCAAGGGAACTATGCATTTCCACTGATGTGACCAGCAACTCTCGAGGGCTTGTGGAACCTTTTAGAACTACCTCACTCCTTTCACATGGGAACTGAAAATGTTATTTATGATGACTTTTTCTTCTCGTCCATTAGTGGAAGAAAAAGAACACTTCATTTTCATATCTCTGCTCTGTTTCTCTCTTAGGAATTGTCAAAGTTTTCCACATACTGCGCTAAAATATTCGTTTAGTGTTGACTATGATTAATATAGGATATAAGGCCTCCAATTTATAATATTGACCTTGTATGGAACTATGCTATTTACCTATAGCATAAATAATTATAATAAATTGAACTCTTATCAACACCCAAATCAATCCCATTGCATAACTATAAAACGTTATAAAAACAAATTATAGGCGTATATTTTGCATGTTCCCCTCCATTAAAATTAATTATGCACTTGTGCAAATGGTCACCAAGTATCTTTTATATTTTTCCACAAGCTTCCAGACTCACTTATTTACTGTGGCAATAGTTAATAAACATGGTCTATGTATTTTTTTTTAAATTTTGGCACCAATCATTTCAAGCAGAATGAAACCAAATTAAATAGTTCAAGAGAAAGGAAGACCAAAAGGGGGGGGGAGTCCACGAACGTTCCACGGCTCATGGAGGGCAAGTTACTAATTACTAGTTAAGTTACTTAATCTTCTAAACTATTATAAAATTACATTTTTTTCCAATATTTCATTTTTGGTTTATTTTTCCCCAATTTTTATTTATTTTTCAATTTTTTTCTTTCTCTTTTTTTCATTTTTTATTTAGTTTTTTCCCTCATTTTATTTTTTAAAATTTATATATATATATATATATATATATATATATATATATATATATATATTATTAAACAGAAACTAAATTAGAATTATACTATTTACATATACATACTATTCACTCCGATACTTTAATAATGAGATTAACCTTAGTAACAACAAAACAAAGAGTCTTTAATGAAATCCTTGAATTAAATTATTTAATAACCAAATTCTTTATTAGTCGACTTTTTGCAACTAAGGCTAATTGGGACGGGTTATCTACAGGTTACCATCTTTTTCTAGCCATGGTGGGACTAAGGATTTTATTTGATGAATTCCGTCACTAAATAAATGCCTTTGCCCAGGCGGGAATCAAACTCACCACTCTAGGTTTAAAATGTGAGATTAAGGTCAACGCTTTAACTTGCATTCCAATGCAATTGCTAACCTGAGCCCGAAATTAAATCATAAGATATATAAAATAAAGGGAAATACTTATACTATTCAAATGTAGCTGTGGTAGTTTCAAAATGCCGAATGTGCCGGGTGTGGTAACCGAATGTTCTTCTAGGAATCAAGGTCCATTAGATGTCGGGCTTTGAAGCTTAGCCAATATCTCCTTGATCAAACCGTAATGAGATATAGACGCTACTTATGGAAGCTGATATTTTCAACAAAATTTGGGCTCCAGTGACTACGGAGGCAATTAGTTTTTAACTGCAATCAAGTAGAAACGCTTTAAACTGCCTTGGGTGTATTTAAACTCCCCTCTCTATTTTACTCCCCTTGTTAATTTATTTCAAACTTTTTTTTTATTTTTTCCCACTGTTTATAAATCGTATCAACTAACCAGACTTGCTTGATATGCTATTAACTTTTTTCAGACTATATGTTAGTATTGATATGTAGTTTTTTATGAAGTTTTTCTACATTTCAAATGTTTATTTTATTCTTAGTATTAAAATTGTTATTTGACTCTTTTTATTAGTCCAGAGAGATACGAGGCCAGAATCTGTTTTGAGGAACTAATAAAATCAAAATTTAGCGCTCAATAATTGACCTATAATTGACAGTAAACAAAATTTGAAAGTGTCTAAGGGCTGATGAGAGTAAGACAAAAACGGAGATGCCAGAATCAGAAACAAAAGAGTTGACACTCGACATGAAAAGTGAGAGGTTGCGACATGTGGCAAGAAGCCCTCCTAGCCGCTCTTGTTCAAAGCAATGAATGAACTCCTCCCTTCGGGGTGAATGACGATGGACTAGCATTCAGAGAGGAGCAGGAGAAAGCTGATAATATTGGCTAAATGTCTACAATCCGTAAAGATTAAATGGCCTAATTTTCACCAGATGACTAAACAATTTCTCTAACTCGCCCGATTTAGTTCAGCGCATGGCCTGTGTATATATACGTCAACAGAGTAGAATAAATATTGCCTTTCTTATTTTAAATACACATAAATTACCGCTAAAAGTTATTAGTGTATAGTGGTTAGCTCCCTTTCAACGTAGCACATACTCTCAGAAATGGCCTAATAAATCTGAACTTAAATGTGCCTCTTGTCTGATTTGAATTAACATGGCTGTCAGCCGTTATGCAAATAGAGGCCTCATCGATGGTGTTTGTAGTAAATGCATATAAATGGCAAAATTATCTACTTCAGCGCAGGCATTACAGTATTTTATTTGTGTAGTTGATTGGTCCATTATATCTTTAAACAGCAAAATAGCAATTTCTCCATGGTAAATTTTCAAGATGAATTTATCGCGTTGATTACATTCATCCTTCAATTGAAAATAACGAGTTTAAGGCTATTGTAGTTCGTAAAAGCAATATAGGTCGTTTCATCTTTTAAAAAGAATAGAAAACCATTGCCAGGTTATATACTATACCTTATAAATATTTTTTATTGATGTTAAGAGTGTGATGACAACATTTTGTAAATTCATTTATTCTGTAATTTTTTAAGTTAATTTTTTTTTAGTAATACAATATATTTATAGCTCTCTTTTACAAAAGCTTAGAGTACTTTTGGATGGAATTTTCTTATGGTGTTTCTAAGAGTTCCTAATGTTTTTTAAGCAGCCCTATACTTATCTCTAGATTCTTAGTCTCGTTTGCCTAATCGGAGTATATATTGTTAATCATATACTTTTTGGAAGACTTTTTATGGTATCAAACGTCAAAAAACAAAATGGAGTATTTAATTATTTTTGGTATAGGACATGCACTTTCATTTAGATTGCTTTTGGGTTAACTAAGAAGTTCTACTGTTATAAAAATGTATGTATTTAATAAACATGATAAGCATATCATCTAGAACTGAATGAGTGAATGGAGGTAATAAAAAAGTATAGAGTGAGAGAGAGAGAAGGCCAGGATTAGTGAGGGGCGAGTAAGCAAGCCTTTTATCCCAAAGGCCACAGGTGTGCAAACACTTTTTTTACTGTTCAATTTTTACAATATTTATACGTGTATCTTGGTGTTAATAATTACTTTGAGTATTTTAATGCTTTCCACGTGATCTCGTTAATAATTATTCTTTTCTATTAATAATTTATGCCAGTCTGAACACTTTCATTCATTTACATTGAATGTTAAATATACTCTTATAATGGAGCACAAATATTACCCATCTGAACTGTGATTTTCTTCGTAAATATGTTCTGCACACATCGAGCTTTATTCAATTTTTTTAATGGTACATTCCGTATGAAAAAAAATACTCTTGTGGCATTTTCATTATGCATTCAATTTTTAAAACGAATGAATTAAATAATATTTTGATTTAAATATTTATTAACTTGCCCGTAGCTTTAGCTGTAGATTTAGGTGTTTAAAAAAATGTGTAAAATTTCCACAACGGATACGGGAGAACACAGAGAGGAATAATACCTAATCATGAGACTCTAAGTAGATGGATCCTCCTGAGACTAGTCTATTTTAATTGTCAACTTGTGCCAATATATCTTCCCCTATATGGAGACTCCCTTCGTCTATAATAGAACATTGCTAACATTTATGATAATTACCACAACGTTAATGTTTCTAATTCCAAAATGAGAGTATAACTGGTCGTAAAGTTTATTATCATTAATGGTCATGTTTATAATTAATAATATAAATCCTTCTATTACAAATAAGCAGTAAATACTCATAATATGTACAAAGGTAGTTCAATCGTTTAATGACATGATTATAATTATACAATTATAGTGAATGTGATTTATATTCTAATTTTATACAATAGTATAGTCGGTTTTTATCAGAGTCTGTTTCCATGATATAAATCCAAAACTGAAATATGAATCAATAATGGATAACTGATGTTGAAATCCACATGACTAACTGTGCTTCATAGCAGCATTTAAAATGAAAGTGACATGGGATATATCTGTTCCATTGTATCGGATCAAAAATAGTGATGAATTATGATTTACAGACCTCTTGATAAATGAAAAAATGCCCTGTCAAAATGTTTTGCACCACTTTATTGAAGGGACAGAGCGCTTTCGATGCAGCGCATCATCGGCAGTCTCTTGTTGGCGCACCAAAATATTATAAGTAACCTATCTCTATTACAGTATTTAAAAAAAAAAAGTATTACCGAGTCGAATAGATAATACAATAAAACTATCTTTCCTAAAAGTGAATAACATCCCAAAACTTTCACCCAATCAAAAGACAATTTTTTAATAAAGAAATAAATCCTTAAGTCAGAACAATAAAAACATCCAAAATACTTCTTTAGAATATATAGGATAATACAATGGAAGTACATTCTGTACTGTACAAGGGAGAAGAAGAGAGAGGAGACCTACCGAACGTCCTGGATCTTGACGTGATTGGCCTGAATGGTATGAACTTAAGCGGGCGTCAGTCACTTTTAATATTAAAGTTTTCTTCGACGTAAGAATATCCTATCTAATCTCAATCACCTCAAACCTATCCGTTTTCTTTCTTTATGTAGGCGATGCAACATCTCCACCTGTAACGACGTATGATCGTGGTTTTCCGTCATCTGCTGCTTTCTCATTTCACTTTTTTTTTGTAGTGAAATACTCTTTGACCCTCGTCTTTATCTTCCTGCCACTCTGCCCTACGCTTCACAGGAATGACAGGATATCCGGTAGACTCCGAACTTCTACAGAGCGGGAACACGATTTTTGGACTTGAGGAATAGATTTTTCGCAGTCTTATTGCACTGGTAAGCCGTCTTGAGGCCTGCTTTCCCCAACAAGTTGCCTATTTTCTCTAAGAGAGGCTTAATGAAGGGTACCCGGGCTTATCACCCATTTTGTTGGTAGGAGTGATAAGCAGCTGTATCTCAGTTTTTCTTCTGGGTCGCTTTTCTAAGATACTACCAAACAAACTCACAGCGTATCCATATGAAAGGGACAAATATTTAATGAACGATTATTCATGGCAAAAATCCTGTTTTGATAGAGAGATATGCCGGTCAATTAAAAACTTAAACCGTGACATTCATTTTTCTCTCTTATTAAACTGACTCAACAAAACAGAAACTCAATTTTATATTAATCTATGAAATAACAACTGATTTTACCCTGTTGGTTAGTTTTAAATAAGACTTCAAAATCATAAAAATTATTAAACGCATTGTGCTAATTAGCTTCCTGTCTAAACGAAATAAATACTATCAATCCGTCTAGATAATTAATCTTACAGCATAGGAAATAATTAGAAATTATATTGTAGGAAATACAAAATTATTTCCAGTAAGTGACTGGAAAGAATTGGCCATTTCTTCAGGGACGTAATGAAGCAAACAAATAACCCGATTCCAGTTATGTCCCCAATGACTTTTATTGAATCCCTACAACATTGCTCGCTCAGTTTGTTGGCTTCTTTCATCCTCTCTCAAAAGATCTTTTCTCATTTAGAAAATAAAAAGTTTTATAGCTCAAATTGAAATCCTTTTATTGAATTTGGTCTACTTCTCTTACTTTGGCAAAGAGTAAAGTAATGGAGTGAATCGTCACTCAGATCTCTGTTAAAATTAGTTCTTTTAAATTTTAGAAATGTTTTATTATTTTTAGATTGTGTTTTACGCTTCCTTTCATTGGAAATCGCTTGTGATCGGCCTCCATAATTACCGATACTATATTGAGATTAAGTTAATTGGTATATTTGCACTCTAACTCTTGATATAGTAACGCTTAATCCAAATGATTTGACTATTCCACATCATCCTAAAGACGTTTTAATAAACAAATTCAAACTTTTTGAAGTCTTAATAATTGTCTTTAACAACACAAAACATCCTAATATTCAACATACTAGTTTTTCTATATCTGAAATTGAGAAATTTGAATAAATGTAATCAAGAGGGGAATACTGAAATACGTTATTAATTTCTAAAGGAGTTTAATCGTGCATTAACACGAAAGTAAAGATAAGACATTATTTATAATTTTATAGTTCTGGTTTCAGATGAGTCAAAAATATCTGTATTCAGAGCTAATATCTATATTCAAGCCTTAATGAGGGTTCTTGCTAGGAGAATAGGATAACAGATGATTCCCATCTGTGCACTAAAAAGAAATCATAATTTACGCAGTCCCTCTGTAACAAGCATTCATTATATTATGTCAGTATCATGTAGAGACACATTATTCATATTGTGAGCAGGTGTTTAGCATTCTTTGACTAATTAGAGAAAAGCTTAGTTAACGAGTACTTCGAAATGCAATAAATGTAAATGATTTATGCATATCTGGTTGCACTGATAGGTTCTTCTGCCCATTGGCAACTCTCCTCTCTCATTTTATCTAAGGCTATCCAATATTTTAAGCAATCAGTTTGCTAGAATATAAAGCTTAGATTCAGCTTGGCAAGATTGGTCCTGAAAATGAGCTCTCATATCATTGTTATATAAATGCTTAGTGACTAACAATTGCAAAAAAAAACATAAATGCATCAGTTGAGAGATACGCCAAATTATTTATACAGTAACCTTTTATATTATAAAAACCATGGTTAATCCGGCAGAGCCATGATCTACTTCATTACTCAAGCAGGCAATTGTAGCATTCCTCAAAACACCCGGTAAGGCATCACGTTTTCCATTATTTAATCTTTTTTTTTAAAAAAAACAAACATTCGTATTATTATTAAATTTATTTAACAAAACATATATCTTATTTGTTTTCTTGTTGTATTGGTAGGTAGATAAACACTCAATTAAAAGTATTTAAAGGTTGAAAAGAAAACATCATATATCACTTTGTATTAGGTGCTTAAGTTAGCCTTGTGGGTTAAGGAGATGGTCTTAGTAAATATGATAAACCTTCAGTCGTGGGTTTGATATCCACGGGGTAAATAGGGATTTATTTTATGGACAACTATTTGAATAATGTGTAGTTTATCTGTCCTAATTATCTATAGTAGCCTAAAGTAGGCGTTAGTAAATAGCATATCATTCGAATATCCAAAAAGACTGAAGTTGAATTTTTCCTTATAATAAACCACATAAGGTTTCCAGTACGTAGAAATGAAACTGCATGAGCCAGTCGAGGTTTCGGCACAATCTATTGCCTTTATCTAGGCGAACTGAATACTGCTATGCATAATCTGAATATTGAAATTTTGTCAATATGCTAAGATAAATATTTAAAAAAAAATATTTTGGAAAGGATAGTAAGAGGAGATATATCAACGAAATCAGACTGTAGCCGAAATTTGACTGTTCTATGAGAATTATTGGTCTCAAGTCATTGTGGTATGAATATCATCATATCCGCCACATGTTTAACATGTTCTCTATTCTTCCTAAGAGGAGTTTCTGCTATGTGTGGTTTCCATCTGTAAAGTTGTTAGTGAAAGAAAATGTGAACATCAGTCAACAATGTTGGTATATTTGTTCTCATTTCGTATTTTGGTCCTTAGTTGGCAGTTTACTAAATAGATTAACCATTAACCCTCCGTCGGGCACCCCTCTGGACGAAACAAAATCGGGCGCACACGGCCTGAGAGGCCGCCCACAAATTTTAGCCCCCCACTCCCCATCTAATTAATTTTAATTTAAAACGCTTGTAGGACAGAATTTGCTAGGATCTAAGGAAAGCAAATATGCTATTTAGTACGTAAAATAATAACTTCATTAAAATAGAATGAAGCTTAAACTAAAACAAGTAAAATTGATAAGGCGCATTCGGCCTGAGAGGCCAGAGTTAGACTAGCACTTATTTCTCAAGATATCGACGAACTTCCATATAGAATAGCATTAATCTTAGTAAAAGGAACGATTGCAATAGATATATCTTGAAAAAAAATCATCTTCGAAATTAAGGAGCAATTGGGCGCAGTCGGCCTCACAAGCCACCTAGGGGCCAGTCGGTCTGGATGAAGGATGGCAATAGACTAAAGTAGGGGATTCTAAGCATGAACACAAATCAGGAAATTACTGGGAATGGCCCCTCACAGGGGAAACAGAATGAGGCGTGGTATCAAAAAGTACGTTTTCCTGGCCTCTCAGGCCGACGGAGGGTTAAGACACGAGCTTCAAATCGCTTTCCATTTATTTGTGTGTATGTAAAATGAGGGCACTCATATGATTTGGTGCAAATAGTCCAAAAATAATAAGAGTGAACATCCTTAAGTATTTCCGGAAAAAGATTAATTATTGATCATTCTATCTATTGAGTCAGCTATATCCTTCTTTTTATAATAATCTATATTTATTATAATATGCTATTGTAAGAGATGATGCTTATGAAATGAAATGACTTCCTAAAATCAGCTGTATAAAGGCAGCTGAATTACAAGGCATACTTTTAGAACTGTCCCATGTTTGTACTGTTATGCTATTGTATATAATCTAATTCGTTAAATTATTTACTTCCCTTCAATTACATTTACAACACTCATCCCTTAATTATGTTGATTTAATAATAAATTGCAAGTATTACCAAATATAACAAGTTTACGGTGCTTAACGCACGAGATATACATATAAGGCAGTGGAACTTGATTAAACAACAAGCTTAACAATACGCCTAAGACAAAAGAACAACATTCTATTATGTCTTATTCCAGAAAACAAAACATATTCGTATACACGACCAATGCCAATTTCGACCGAATAAATTTCACAACGTTAAAATTCATTCACAACCAAAAAAAAAAAAAAAAAGAATACAGTTCCACTCAGGAAAAATGAGTGAATCAAATGACGCAACATGTTTGAAGTGAGACAAAAGTCAAATACGACCCTTAAAAAATCGATCACAAATAAAAAAAAAAAAAGAATAATCTCTCTCTCCCTCATATATATATATATATATATATATATATATATATATATATATATATATATATATATATATATATAATTACTTTCTTCAATTTGTATGTTTTAAATTTAACCACCAAACTAATATCACCATTTTATGAGGCCAGTATCTCGACAAAATGTATAATTTAAAAATTAATTCAACATGAATTCTGTTTTTATATTTTTGTATCTTTTAAAATTTCATACAGATAAACACAAACCATCAGAAACGGCTACGATATCTCTACCAGTGATCTTTGCGCAGTCGGCGTACCATTTAAGCTGTATGAGTCAATAACATGCAGTACAAGTATTTGTCTTTATTTTCCCCTGTATTAAGGTGACAATTGGTCTCCTTGCCTTAAGCGTGGTGTACTCTCAGAGCATTAAGGGCGACAACTCGGTTTTCTACTTAATAAAATGTCTTTTCCACATAATTTTCAGTGATGCTATAAGCTTACTAAAAATTCCACTGATTATGGCACCTTTGCCTTTTTTAACGTGCCTAGACCGTCATTTGTGAAGCGAAAGACATTCAAAATGTTAAGGAAAGTTCTAAGAAATCACAGCCATTCTAATATTCAACTTATGTGCAGAGATATTTACAGAACCTCTACGGGTTTGTTTTTCATTTTTCCTGTAAGAGGATGAGAAAAAAAACCACAAGCTAAATTTTTCTACAAAAGCTAAATAATGTTTTCAGACCAAACATTTTATATTCACTAGCCACTCAAGATACAAACCTCTTATATTAATTGACGAGTGCTGATCGTAAATACAAAATGCTACTAATGAAGAAATAAAATACATAAAGTCCTCTTAGATTATTTGAATCAAATAGGGCAGACTATTAACTGTTCATTTGTGTAATTGTACAACTAATTATAGAAGAACTTAACCACAGTTGAAGTAGAAAACTTTACCCAATAAGTAATATTGTAAAGAAAACGACGTGAAAAGGAAGCCACGTTTCTCGGAAAAAAAAGAAAAGTAAACGAAAAAAAAATACTAGGAAAAGAAAATAAAGTGGAAAAAGATTGAAAAAAAAACCAAGGCCACTAAGTTGAAAAGAGAAGTGTGGAAGTCACGTAGTGTTTTGCGTCACGTCGGTTGTTCTGTATCAGTTAAGGGAGACGGTGGTTGTTGTCTTTCGTGCTCGGGCCTCTTTGATTGTTGATGTGTGAGTTGCAACACTGCCCACTCCCAGCCACCTCTCTCAATCGATAACACTACTTTCAACAGCTTACACCTTAAGAGCATTTCCATTAGCTATGTCGTTCTAGTTTTTCATTGCCGACAATTCCTCTTCGGCTGTCCTATCGGCTATTATTGACGATTTGGTCAACAACATAATTGAGATATAAGAGTGAGATTCTTATGTAGAGAATGAGCAAGGCACGGTGCTCGTTGATGAAGGGGGTGAATTTGCCGCATATGTCATTCAGAAGGCGTTCAATATCAAGGTACCACTATTGTTGGGAAACTGAGGTAAGAACCCCACCTCATTGAGAAAATTGGTTTCATGTTTGGATGTCTTAAGGCATTAACAGAAAATACTCGATCAAAAATATTGGCTGCTACTGCACAAGACATTATATCTCTGTTGTATCTTACGCAGCACTTGCTGGCTACAATGTACTATCGAAGAAGGGCGTAGTTTTAATAGACTTTTTATGCTAGCAAGAGCTAACTAGCCAGTTTTTTCATAAGTTCTACGAGTCACAGACAGAGAGGTTTCTAATGCTGGCGTAATTTAATTTACTTCTGGGAATTTCCGCCTGTGGGAAAGCTAGAATTCCGGGACAGAAGTAAATAGTGTATTTCCTGGCGGTAGAACTGATAAGCACACAACGCTATACAACGTAGTCCCAAAACAGACTGCTGGATAACGTATGTGTTCTCAGACATTCAATAAAGGCTGACTATTAGTTGGGTAGAGCATAGTTACGAGGTAGTTCAGTTGCTTCCGGGTCACTGAGATTGAAACCATAAGCTGTACTATTTTTAACAATCTGATCATTGAATCTGTTGTTATTCCAAACATATGCTCCAGTTAGATGACGAATTATCTTTACTAGAAAGGCCCCTGATACCCTGAACTATCTCGAAAAAATTGACATTGTCTTCCGTGTTTTTAGTGGATTCGCGTCGCGAACAATGGAATGTGATCGAAGAAAATTGTTTACGTATATAGAAGTGTATAAAGTAATGGCCTTATATTTTTATAACAAGTAGGTATATATATATATATATATATATATATATATATATATATTGACATATTAAAGAAATTATAAGTCATACAAGTTGGTATATATATACATACATATATACATACTCGTACATGGGGTAAGGAAATTATATTGGACTGGAAATTGTTCATCTCAAATCGTTAGAACTACATATGATGAAAGCGGAGAACAAGCTTATACAATTTATTTCACAACGTTTTAATTTACATACGATTAATAAGTTAAGGGAATATATATGTATTTTCTACATGTGCTATAGGTTGTATATAATATGCATAAATCTATTTATTTGGAATACCAATTCGTATGAGTAACAATTTCGCAACGGAAACCAGATTTACAAGAATTTAAACCAAGGATATTAAATCCAATAACAAATAATTATATGGTAAGAATCATTTCTCTCCTAGTTTAGTCATTAAGGAAATTATGAAACATTTTTATTAGATATTAGTAAGTATCAGATATTTAATTTACCAACAATCAATTACGTTATTTTTGAATAAATGTTATAAATTTATGTGCTATGCGAGTTTATGTGTTGGTCTTAAACACTTAATACACCCTGTGCCATGGGTATCGATACCCATGTGGGCAATAGGATTTTATTTAGTGACGAACTCAACAAATTAAATTCAGTCTCACCCAGACCAAAAAATGGTGTTATCCTGTAGATAACCAGTCCCGATTAGACTTAGAAGCATAAAGTAGACGGAATAAATTACAATTACAATAAATTTTAGAAGCAATAGCTTGTTGTGATGTGATTTATAATGTCGTAACAATGGCATGTTATGGTTTCAAATGTCTCTGGAATTATTCATTTTAAGCGAGGGAGAGGAGGAGATTAGATGAGTAAAAAATTAAAACTTTTTCAATATATATTTGAGATGCTAACCTCTTTGGATTATCATAAAAAGGTCCATAAATTATTTTTTATGGTATTTATGAATCAGATGCATAGGAACGGAGATATCCTACATGACCTTCAAATGAAATCATTTTAATTGCGTGCAGGTAAAGAATTTGTACATTTCATTCAATAGTAGTACAAGGAAGTCGTGTAGAGTCCAAATTAGATTTATTTCGTAAGTATTTGTTCCTTGTATGTTTTTAAGCAACTTAGGGAATTTCGTACATAAGTCAGCTTCTGCTTCCCTTGTTGTTCAACAAGTTTTTCCTCACTCATAAAGTATTCCGCTATGTACGTATTGCGTTTTGGGCTGCACAATGTTTTATGCAAAATAGGGCAATGCATCCTAGTGTTCTTAAATTTTTGGGATTGTTATTTCACATTTAGATTGATGACATAATTCAGGCATTATAATTATAAAGTGTATTGAATTAAGAACTATAAGAGCCAATTATTACAAGGAGATCCTTATTTACATATAAATAAAACTACTGGAATGTAATTCTGTAATATTTTAGACGCCTATGATACCTGATTTTTGTCCATCCACAGGATTTGAAAATCTCGTTTAGACGATAAATGAAGATTATGAGGGTAGATATTGTGTTGAATGTATGAATTGAGGGGACTGCAGAGGGTTTTATGTCTCTGAACAATATTAGTGTTGTATTTTAATAACAGGTGTTGGAAATATATTGTTTTGAAAGAGGGAAAAAAAGAGTTATTTTGTCCAATAAACTAGCTGCTTCATAAGAAAATGGTTTGAATTCAGTTATTATTTTTATAGCCTGTGAACTGTTTCCAATTTTCTCAAATTACAAACTCTTTGTATACATTTATGCCAAAACATAATTGCAACAGCGGGGTAATTAAAGTAGTAATCTATATAAATAAAACTCTAAGGTTTGTCTGATTTTCTAATTAAATTCTGAATCAAGAACAATGACATCAAAATTAAAATCTTGTATGTCTGTCTGTCTGCCCTGCCATTTGTTACTCAAGCACCCAAAACGGCTCGGAGGAATTTATGAAATTTCATATTTGTGCGTCAATTTTCCCAAGGTATAACATAGGCTATATGAGATTCCGAAGTTTCAATTAGGAGGGGGGGGATTACTTCGACATATGAAATTCATATTCATCAATATCTCCGTCAGTACGGGCTCTTTCCGAAAATAATGAAGAGAACGAATGACCAAAAAGATGAATAAGAATATTCCAAAGGAGAGTAATACCGAATTTGGTCCTAATTTGTTATTTATTTTTATGGATTTTGAAATTTTGACTTCCGCCTGCCCAACACCAAACACTCTATTTATGTTTCATGAAAATGCCTGAATAGAATTGGGAGATTGTTTCTATATTTATTAAAGGGCTGAATATTGATAATATGAGTGATTTGTGACGATTATGAAATCGTCCAATAGACATTCCAAGCTTCATGCTCAAAACTATATATATGATAGTAATAAATGAATTATTTGGTGCTTCTGTTATCCAATATTTATATTTTGACGGAAAGCCATTAATATATCAATTAGTTTTCAGATATCAGCATTTCTTGTCAAAAATATGTCTAAATTCATAATTCAGGTAAAAGAAATTAATGGCGGCACTTTTACTGTTCATGTTATAAGGCATTTATTGGTGAACATGACCAGATGATTTTGTGTGTCTAATACTTATATTTTCACTGGTAACCATTTCTCTGTCAACCCGTCAACTACGGGAAACATTGGCAGTTTAATAACGTGTAGTAACGTTTAATTTATGTTGAGTATATATTTTGTAAACTTTGTTCCTGGTTTACTCAAGTCGGCATTATTGCAATTAAGAGTTAACAACTCCTTTGGTGTTAACGAATGAACTTTATTAGTTTATGTGACTGGATATTGGTTTGAGATCAGTTTGTGGTCAAAAGTAATTCTCTATGTACACCTTAGGCCTGTTTCCTCTACATGCGTTTCATTTAAGAAAAGTCCACTATTAGTGCAACAGCTCCATCTTCAGTGCCTTTGAAGAGCGCTTGAGAGCAATAAACAAGTGGTCACCCGGCAGCCGTGGTGCAAGCCTCTGAGATGTAGAGATGGTTTAATTTGGAAGGAAGAGCAGTATAAATATATTTATTTTAGATATATGTCAACCGAAATAGGAAATTCCATTTATAAAGCTGGTCCATGAGCTTTGTCATTTCAATCACATATTTTTTCTTCACATACTCTTTTGTTTATACTCATTTTTTGATGTTCATAGGGAATCAGTTGTTCGTTCTGAGTGTAAAAAAAATCACTCAACGATCAATAACTCAACTGGAGTCACTTGCTGTCTTTCCCTATGAGCGCACGCAAGTAGCCCTGAAAATGGAGACAATAGTCTTCGAAAGCGCTTAGCGCTGAAATAAAAAACTTTTGAAGAATTGGACATCCCTCTCCAAGTACACAATATTCTTCACTTTTAAAGGCACTGTTGTGAAACAGAAAAAAAAAAAAAAATCCTCCTCCGTGTTTATTTAAATTGTTTTTATGTTTCTCTCAATGCACTCAAGACAGGCCACTGACATCAGTATGTCTTATTATTTAGGAAAAAGGCGAAGAAGAAGATAGAAACCTTGGAAAAAGGAAGAGGTTAACCTCAGTGTTTATTTAATATGGGCCGATAGGGTATGACTGAGTATCACGCCAAAAGCTAGTGCGGCCCGTTGCCGTAACTGTTCGGCTCTCGTATGGAGATTTCTCTATTGTATAACTTCACGCGGGAAATCTCCTTAGTTTACGCAGCCTCTGCGGGACGGACTTTTCTTCTCTGGTCATCGCTCCGTAGAGTGAATTTCGTCCCAAACAACGACTATCTCCCAAAACAACAGATGGCTTTAATTGAAAACATCAACTGTTCCCATTGAACCTAGACCATAAGTAATAGATGATTTTGGAAATCAGCTTTTGCCGAATTCTGAGTAGAAATTACTTCTCCAATTTCTACTCAGAATTCGGTCTGTTGATGTGTGAGTGGGTGCAAAAGGAGGGAGCCTCCATTTTAAATTCGGCGGGAATAGCTACGAGCAGCACACATGCACAAAGCTGGATCATTGTAGCAATCCCTGCTGAGTGATCATAGCCAGTATTTATAAACCATTCTCATATGTTTACATGACACAGGACAATATAAGCTTATTTGTGGCCATGGGAAATCAGACGTTTTAATTAATTGAATTTCTAATAGTATATCACAGCTATCAAGTTTCAATTTGTGCAGCAAATTGAAATAGTAGCTACAAAAGAATTCATTTACCTTTAAGGTAAATTGTTTGATAGAATTCAAAGGTGTATATCGCTACAAGCGAAACAGTATTCATAAATACATAAATTATCACTAATATAAATAAAATAAATACAGTAAAATGATGCTAACGAATAATAACGATGCTAGGGAAATACGGGTCGTAATAAAATTATGAATTCCCAACAGACACTATCACGATATACCTCAAAGAATAAAGGCTTGATTCTGCAAAGATATGCATAATCAAATTCTACATTTAAGTTACTCATGTTCCCCCAGGTGACTCCCTGTCACCTAAAATTATAATTATGTTATAATTAGAATATAATATAATTATAATTCAATATATTTATCTTACAAAGACTTGCAAATAAAAGAATCGAAGAACCGTAACATCTGTTGAGTTTAACTTCATTTAATTTGTCATTTTGTTCTTTTCATTTTCATTTATTAATTTTATTTTTAATTATCTTGCTCATGTCATAATTTTATTTTTTTATTATATTTTTATTTTATTTATTCATCTTTTCTTAATTATAGTTGATTATATGATAATGCCCCATTAAGTAGTACATATTGGAAAAATGTATTAAGAATAAACAGAAACCATATTTAAAAAAAAAAAACTATTAGTATTTTTAATACAGCTGAAATAAAATTATTTAAAATGACCCATAATAAGCGATTAGGAGGATGCCTTTTTTGTGAACCCTGAATTGGAGGCTAGTTTTTATTTTCTGCTAGAATAAATATAATACAAATTACCATAACCGTATTCAAGATAATCAATCTTCCGTACTACTTTCATAATTTTATCTTCACCAACCTTTTACTCATTAGGTAGTTAAATATAATCGAGATACCATAGATAGATAAGACATAAGTCATTTGGAATGGATAAAATTCATATATAAGTAAACATGTTTCATGTTCTTCCCCAAAACCACGAAAGTAAATTCATACGTCATCCAATAGTTTAATCAGACATTACTTACGTAGTGTTTTTCTCCCACTTTGCATGGCAAATGTAATCATACCTGTGTCCCCTGTCTTCTATTGGAACCGCTCTAGTTCAACTTGCTCTCCCTTTGCCAATATTCTCGAACAAGCATCACAGTGCTATAAACCAGACATCGTGCTGCCTGATGAGTTCTTCCTGTTCCAAAATAAATAATTAATGAAAAACCGATATTAGGTCAGAATCCCTCTTCAGATTACTGAATTGCTAAGTTGCAGGAAATTTCCAATTAAAACTACTTTGGAAAACATTTCGATTATTTACGTCGTTGCGTAGCCATTGAAACTTACATACCAAAAATAATTATAAATACAATTCAAATATGAACAATGTAATTGAGTACACTAGTAATAATAATTATTATATTACTTAATACTTACCTGTTACATAGTTAGGGGAGAGCAGTGAAATGTTTAAATGAATGTGAAGACTGAATATTATTTATAGTTTATTATTGTTTGTTTATTATTATTTACGTCTACTTTATGCTACTATGGCTAATCGGTACGGGATATCTACAGGTTACCACCCTTTTCTAGCCAGGGTGGGCCTAAGGAGTTTATTTAATGAGTCCATCACTAAATAAATTTCTACTGCCCAGGGTGGGAATCGAACCTGCCACGAATATTATTTATTTTACCAAAGTATAGTATTTATGCCCTTATTTACAACTAACGGTTCATAAGCCAAAGAAATGTCTGAAATCATCTAGCTTTTCAACAAATATGCCGACATAAATTAAAAGACATTATGAGATAGAGATTAAATAGATAACTGGCATCAATATCTCCATAAAAGCTAATTAAAGAAGTTGTCAGGAGCGAACTAGATAAAGACACAAATATGTCTGTAAAAAAAAAAAATTACGAAGAAGGAAATCTACGATAGGAGATGAAAATGCACACTTAATAGAAAACGGAATAGAATAGGGTTAAATAGAGAAAGACGGGATATAATGTGATTATGAAATTCAAACAAAAACTATCTTGGTATACCTCAAGAATAAAGGATTGATTCTGCAAATATGAGCTTATTTAAATTCCACATTTAAGTTGACAATTGGCAATGGAATATGAGCTTCTCCAAGGTGACTCTCTGTCACATAATATTATAATTACGTTATAATTATAATATTGTTACGTTTTTATTACCAAAACCAGTAATAAACGTTTTTAATAAGAGTTCTTTTGGATTGCAAAATTAAATACTCGCAAGTTTCACAGTTTTTATCACTGCACAATTTATTTCACATTGCACAATACACTTGGTAATTATTCTTAATTACTACTCACAGTATACACTGATAGCGTCACTGTTCTTCAGATTACACAGTCCAATAATTCACTAACTGTCACAACAATTCACAACAAGACGCCACAGAACTGACCATTACTTCGCGGCACTGCACTGTCCTTTACTTCGCGGCACTGCACTGTCCTTTACTTCGCGGCACTGCACTGTCTTAAACACGGCACTAAACTGTTACTTACAGTCACGGCACAACACTGTTCTTCTAAAAACACTTTACCGCACTGCACTAAGTCGCACTGTAGCACTGATGTGACCATCAAGATCGCTGAGCATAAAACTGACTCGCTCGCGGCAGGCCCTTCTTTATATAGCTTGTCGGCATACATCAAAGAGGAATTGTCTGGACCCCTCGACGTCTGGCTGGAAGGTACTGGTAGGACCTAGGACATTCTGTCGGCGTCTTTGATCTACGTCACACTTTCCAAATACACGACTCTCTCTCTCTCTCTCTCTCTGAAAGATTATTCATGTATTTAATTTTCGCAACATTATAATATAATTACAATTCAATATTTTTTCCTTACATTGCATACTCCTAAATTAAAGAATCGAAAAACCGTGACCACAAGTGGAGTTTAACATCATTTAATTTGTTTTTTTCATTTTCATTTATTTGTTTTCTTGCTCATTTCATAATTTTAATTTACTTTAATTTTTTTTATTTTATTTGTTTATCTTTTTTTTATTATATTTGATTATATGGTAATGACCCATTAAATAACATTTAGAGCAAACATGTGTTTAAACATAATCATACATGTAATAAATATGCCATGTTTCAATGGAACATGTACTCAAATAAATAATTTCTTATAGGATTACTATGAGGAGAAAAAAAATAGGTTAATTGCAAGATAACATAGATAAGTGTACTTGGAGAGGGATGGGAATCAGTGGTTTATTTTTATTCTTTTTAGTTTTCAGTCTTAGTTACCTTCCACTTTTACTTATGCGATTTTCATTTAGAACATATAATGACAGTAACATAAACAACTCAATTTAGTAAAGGCTTCTTATTAAGGGAGAAATAAAGAGTAGATTACGTGAAGCTACAACAGGTGAGAAATGTGTTTTCTTTACGTAGAACCTGCGTGACTGGCGTTTTTTTAAATTATTTTGGCTGGTTATGGTGAAAAATGGATTTAAAAAAAATTAATTGGTTTCGAATCATAAACAGCTTTGAATTATCACCTCATTTCATTGATTATAATTCAATTCCATTTTTTAATAGCAATGTGCACAGCTCTTGTCTTATAAGTGGAAAATAATAGTATTTATGGCATCGACAAGGCAAAGAAACATTCACAGATACGACCTAATTTAATTTAGAACGAAAGGTTTTTATATTAAATGACACATTTGGATCATCAAGATCATCACATACAATGATTTCCTCTAACTATTTATGGCAGAAGAAAAAGTAGATAACATTGGACTCGTTGTTTATTATTAGAATTAGGAGTCCTAGAACGACGTCTGCAGTGAGTGCCCTACTTTATTATAATATTATTATTTATTTGAGATGCCGCTACAATGGCGATTCATCTTTTGACACGTTGCCCTACTTTAGGAAGCGACTTCAAATTTGGTCTCGTTCTTGGAATGAATCTAGTTGATTGTAAGGAGAAGTAAAATGGAATGGGAGAACCACCCACTGGTTTGCCGCGGAGATTTGACGCTTTAATTTAGGATCAATGCACTAGTTCCATTACCTCTTATATATCTCTAATTCATTAACGCGAATTATAAGCCACTAATAGCAAATTCATTAAAACATAAAATGCTTCAGTTTTCCACTTTAACGACTTTCTAGCTGGAGTTAACATAAATCTCCATCAGTTAAGAGGAATTATAATTTTAGAACAAGGGCTGAATTTGACAAATTCATTTCTCTAAATATATAGTTTTATATAATTTTCTACTAATATGTAGTTCATAAAAGAGTCCGACATAATAGGCAGTAATTGGTTAACATTTTTGAGAGAGAATCGGAAAAAGTTAGTCACGGAGCTGAGCAAGTTTTCTAAATAAATAAAGAATTTAGGTAATATATTTCAGTTCCATCATTCAAATCATATTGCAAGTAGAAAAAAAAAAATGGCCATACATTCACAGTAAAAACCGTAATAAACTTGCATTATAATTTCCTATACCTGCATTAAAATTCCTTTCCACCGGCCAGAATATCGTCGTAGACTAATCATATTAATGTCATTCATTCGAAACCACGACAAAATAAAGTATGACAATATTAAAATGCTGGTTTCTGTAAACACAATTACTTAGGTATACGACGAAAGGGTATATAACAAAAGTTACTCCAAATAACAAAATAAACAACTTTTGTGATGTGCATAATTGCCGAAAATGCAATAGAAAACGAAATATCGCTATTTTTAATTTCAGGCCTCCCTTATAACCCCCACTCCTGTTCGGCTCAAAGAATATTAACACAGCCTGAAGTCTAAGTTGGGTTAATAGTAATATACACACCAAGTTTCATAAAATTCGGGTCAGCCGTTTATGCGTGAAAAGGTAACAAACAAAAAAACAAACAGACACGAAAGAAACAAAATGCAGTTATGGTGTCTATGACATGTGAAACGAAAAGTTATCGTGAAATTTCGCGAAAAAAATCAATGTACAGACAGAAGTTACAATTTTATATATATATATATATATATATATATATATATATATATATATATATATATATATATATATATATATATACAGAATGATCTAAGTGATATCCTAATTTCAACAGAAAAGACCAACGGAAGGAAGAGTTACAAGGGCATTCAATGGTTTCCAGCTGGAATTGGATTTAATTGTTTCCCATTGGATTTTATTCCTATTCAGAGTTGTTAGAGAGCCACTCCATAGCTGAAATCAATATTACAACACATATGACAACATTATCGGAGCAAATGCGCAATGGCTAGTTTAGAATGCACATTACAACTTCAAAGTATCTTTATTCACGTCAACGAGAATCACAACACTGAAAAATTGCTGCATTTTGTTCAAAATGAGCATATTGATACATATAGGCGGAAAGAATACTTTTTTTCCCAAAAAATAGAATTAAATAATTTTGTTAAATAGAGAAATCAAAAGTTGACCAATATAAAGCTGCAAAATAGTTTGGGTATTTCTTTTGTCAGCTATGGAAAAGAAGAAGTAAATTGGAAAATATTTATGTATTTTTGTTTAGCCAAAGAATAATATAATACGTTTCACTGGTAACAAAAAAGGATGACTGAGTAGTTTCTTATTCATGTAGGGATCACTGATATGGAAACTAGAAATAAGAAAAGGTTAATAGAATTATATCTTTCCAGGCTGATGCATGTAAGAGCTATTTTGAGGAGAATATAACTCAGCATTTCATTCAAGCAAATGATCATAGAATACGAATTGAATAATGAATTGGAAAGATATGGATGAGTGGGTGTATCAATTTTGCTTCTTCTGCTCCCGAATCTTTATTCAGATTTTGTATTATTAATTTTATTTTCATATTAAAATGCTTTTTTTTTTCCTTTATTCTGTTTTAGTATCACTTCACATCTCATATGTCGCTTTCGTTTAATTTACACACGGATCGTACAAAGGGAGAAATAAATAATAAAAAAACAATGTTAACTCAGATAAGATGTGAAGTTTGCAACTATTTCTTAAATATTTAAAAAGTGCGTCACGCAGGGGCTGCGTAAACTAAGCTGATTTCCCACGTGAAGTTATACAATAGAGAAATCTTCATACGAGAGCCTAACAGTTACGGGCGAACTAGCTTTTGGCGGGAAACTCACTCGTCCGTTATCGGCCCACATTTTATAAAAACACAAATATCTCGGTTAATATTCAAGATAGAGAATAAATGTAAAGTACAATGTTTATAGTAAATTTAATTTTCAATAAGATTGGTTCTATACAATTTTTTCATCCGACGGATGGTAACGGAGATATTTCGAAAATCCCCCACCTCTAAACCCCCTCCCACTAGTCCGATTTCAGCCGTTAACGAACTTGATCTGTCTTTTTGCATAAAACGTTTAAATATCGAGTTTGGTAACGATCAAACAAAAATTGCGACCGCTAGAGCGTTAACAGACAAATATATATATATATATATATATATATATATATATATATATATATATATATATATATATATAATTTTGAACAGACCTCATTTTCGTCATCTCCTGGGTAGGATCGATGGAAATTTGAAGAAATTTTTCGAAGTTCGCGTCATGAGTACGACCTCAAAATGCTAATATATAATTCTCTAGATGCACTATTTAGAGGATAATGAAGTTGTGAATTAATAGCTGGCTGTTTGATGGATGGTAAATACGGTTCTCTGAAAGGGAAGTAAATAAGGCCATGAAGCATTATATGATAAATGTCCTCATTCATATTTAAATTACACAATGTGCATATTTCTTTTTGGTTAATATTATAATATACATTTTTCATTGAAAACTTTATAAAATAGTTGCTTAACGTTCTTAGCTGTGCAATGGTTTTTACAATTTGGAATGGCAATCCAATAGTAAGATATTCCTGAGGTGAATCGGGAGTTTTGAAAATTTCCTTTTGTAACGGGCTATAATTTGAAATTTGGAGTTTTTCAAGGTCTATAGAAAGTAATTTACTTTGGTACTTTCATCAATATACTAGTAAAGCTTTCTCATTTTTTGTAGAGAAAATATTTTTTTTTGTAACTGTAAGTGATACTTGGAATAGAAAACTGTGTCCTCCGCAAATATTTATCGCTAGACATGTTTTCGTTAGGCACTGCTGCCATCATCAGATATTTAGAAGAGACAATACCTGCCCGCCAGACCGTGCTCTACTGGGAACAGGTATAGGCGGTTCAGAGCTCGGTCTCTCCGATTGGTCTTCTAAATACCTCATGATGGAAGCAGGCTCTACCGAAAACATGCTTCTTCTGAGAATATAAATATGTTCGACAGACACACTTTTCTCATCCTGACATCTACACCACAAGCAGACATTTAAAATAACGTATGTAATGTTACATTATAGTTGTAGTTTACCCACTCATAGTGGAAATTATCTGAAGCCTATAGTCCGGTTGCTTTATGCAACCTGAGGTGAGGCTAACTAGACATTTTGGAATAAGGGACACGGACATCATAACTTGCAATGGCTATCTTACCTCTTTAAATTCATTAAAAACATATATAGTTCACATCGACTCATTTCGTACATATTACACAAAATCCAATCATTAAACAAGAGAATAACTATGTACCGGCTGCTACCTGGACATACTACTCGTAACACTAGGCAAAGCACAGAAGTTGACGAATTCGTCAAGTGAACAACCGAAAAAAGAACTTACTGTACACGCCAAGATATTCAAACCCAAGCAACACATATGATACTAAATTCAGGACAGAAATCTTCCACTACTGACAAAAAAAATTGTGAACTTATAGATATACTTCGTTAATGACCTACTTCAAAAAGGCTATTTAGAAGAGAAGAAGTAGTCTAGTTAAGAATTGGCAATTCGCGACTGACACATACTGCAGAAAATGAACCCTGTAACTGTAGACTTACAATAAAACATGTACTAATTGACTGCTACCTAAGGAATCAACATAGACATACCATACACTCTGAATACTACATGACCGTAGCCAGAGCATGTACCTCATATATTACTACTTAACAAAAACTATAATGTAAGAGAATTCTAAAAATATATGCAAAAAAGACCATTCTTGATCGCTCAATAGCCCCTGTCACAAAATACGATTATAATAATAATTAATGAATAAAATAATGTTGGGTTGACATGTCATTCTTATTACTTAATATTTGGTACGCTTTTAGACTCATTTATTTTTCAGTCGAATTTATTTTTTATCTTACGACAATCACTTTTTCATCTTAAAGTTGAAAATTAGTAACCAAAATATGATCAAGACCAGACTCTGTTCATATTAATGCATAGCTCGATGTATTATTAGTTTATTTAGTTAGTAGTTCTGTATAATCGAAATAATTTCAATTTTATTAGACATCAAATCTTCAGTGTTCTTCGGTGTTTTCAATTTAAGTATGATTCTCGCAGTGAACGCCATCTGAATTCTCATAATTGTTTAGTATAATATTGCCTTCTGCAGACGGTAATGAGAGACTTTGTCATGTCCTTGATACGATCTTTACTTGTTAGTTTTAGTGAAAACCAGAAATTCCTCAATGTAAGTATAACAAGGTCAAAACACCTCGACTCTGAAGTATGAAGAGTGGAGGTGTTTTAACCTTGTTGTCCTTCCGTTGATGATGGACCTCCACCAGCCAGCCATAATCCCGGGCCTGAAATTCCTCTTTCTTAGAAAAACATAGAGCCACAGATGCAACACCATATTCTACGCAGTATATAAGTTTATTCTAACTGACTCTAGAAAAATGAAATGAATAAATATTAAAATAGTAACATTTGCACTTGTAGAGTTCCTTAATTATTATTCATATCAACTATATTTCGTTAAAAAATTCCTTTTTTGAAAATAACAATGCCAGAAAGCTAATAACATTCAAAACTGATAATGGCACGATTTCAGCTTCTCGCCTATAATTGTCTGTGGCTCTGAGTTAATTTTAGATTCTAAAAGTGGTCTAAGTAACTATTCATGCAATCTATTAATAATGAAATAGGTATATTCGTCCTTGTTTAGGTAGGAAAGAGTGAGACATTTAGAAAAGGGAGTTGTTGCAATATTTCATCATAGCCCGTTAAACATTCATGTGTTAGTAACACTCTGTACTAACTACAAAGCCCCTCTAAATTATAAACAGGGAACGTCAGAATTTTAAATAGAACATTCTATTTCTCTGCAATTATGCTCCATTTTACAATTGTCATTTGGGGAGGACGTCAGTAAATAAGGTAATAGCTATCTGATGAAATGGTTTGAAACACATAAAAAAGGAGGGAGAGGGGGGAATGTTACGATACTAGATTAAGCAAATTCCATTCATTACGAAATGATAAATTATTAAGCCCTTATCATGGTTTCCCCTCCTTTGTAAATGAATATCTTTCATGTCTGGGACGTGTCTCATCAATAAAAGGCTGTCACAATTATTGGATGAATAGAGGGCCCGAATATTGGCTCTAATTTTTCGTCGGATATTCCTTTCAGAAAACGCTTTTTCGAAGCATAACCCAGAGCCGTAATTTTCATTTTTCTCTAATTAATGTGAGAATAATTATTTTAAATGCAGCCCACTGCATCCGTGGACTTTCTAACACTGCACATAATCAGATATAGAAAATGACTAAGCAAGACTTTTGTAACTTGCTACAGGAAAGAGTTGTACTTGAGTCAAAGCAATACGCATAAATGGATTTTAGCTGAAAGCACAGGGTACTTTTGTGAGTGTGAGTGTGTGTTCCAAGGCACTTAACACAAGTAACATGTGTGGGCTAGCAAGATAAAACCCATGTTTATTCTATCACAATTATGTCTTAATTCATCGCGAAGAAAAACATTATTCATTGAGGAGGAAACTATTAACTAATAAGAGTTGAGGTGTTGCGAGGAATAATGTGTAATTATAATTACCTATTTACATACTTATGCTAAATTCATTAACAATAACATAATATCCCTTGTAATCCTTAATTGTTCTTATTTAATGGTTTTATATGATATTCATATAATATCATGAAATACAGCATAACAACACTTTCCAGACAATCATGCCCTTACATTGAGTACATCACACAAAACATCCAAACATGACTGATTATATTGAAAATCCCAATTCGCATAAACCCTATCACTTCAGACTGTTTCAAACGCTACTTACTTACAACATTACGTTAGCGAACATTTATCCCATACAACACAAAACAGCACCCTGGCTAATACCTATACCAAAAACTAACTTCTCCCTTAAAAAATTCAAGAAATCAAACCCACTCTCTTCCTTACACTATAAACACGAGTACCGAAACATACTTACAGAAAACAGGACAGGACTTTTCATATATACAGATGGCTCTAAACGGGTAGGACTACCGGACGTATCAAGCAACTTCACTGCAGAACTACAGGGCCTAATTCATGGACTACAACATCTTACTAACGTACAACAAGACAACATTCATGTTTTTACTGACTCCTACAGTTCTATACAATCAATACTTGACCTTTACTCAACTCACCCACTCACGAAACAACTTCAGGAACTACTAACTAACTTACAAACACAGATGGGCAAAGTAATAACTATCCGTTGGATACGAGGACATTCAGACATCACGGAAAATATTTTGGTTGACAAACATGCAAAATTAGCAACTCAACTTGACATATTACACACTGACCACATTACAGGAGACGATGCCATTAAATTCATTAAAAAAGAGGAACTTAAAATGGGAAGCGGAATGGCATCAGATATACACAAAATTACGAGAAATAAAAGACACTATTCGTGAATGGCTGTCAAGTAACCGGGACACTAGAAGAGAAGAAGTAGTCCTTGCTCGGTTGAGACATGGCCATTCACGGATAACACTTGGACACCTCATGACTAGGACTGATCAACCTTTATGTACACTATGTAATACACAACTGACTATCAAACACTTACTTACAGACTGCAGACAAATAACCGACAAGAACTTACCCACGAACCTATCAGAACTACTACACGAGAACAGCCAATACATAACAAAAATTATGAAACACCTCAAAGACACGAACATTTACAACCAGATTTAACATTTCAAACACTAGACTAGAATAATATCCACTGGAAGATAAATAAATAACCGTACTATTACCTACCTCTATAGATTTTTAACCTTTTTTTTTGGGGGGGGGGTTTTTATAAGGTGGCTTTACCTATACTATTCAATATTATAACAAGAAAATGTGTGAATCGCTTAAATTGCTATACACCTACATAAATAAATAAATAAATGTTTTTTTTTGTCAAGTTTAATTTTCATGTTCTTATTTACATTTTTTAATATGTATATATGTTATTATATAAAACATTGTTAAACGTTTTGACAAAATTCACATATAATGCAAATATGCATGGGATGTGCAGGAAAATAAAATCCCTACACATAGGATTACTATGTAGAGGAAATTAAAAAAAAAAAAAAAAAAAAAAAAAAAAAAAAAAAAAAAAAAAAAATCCCTTGACAATTCTCTGGCAAAGTTATTCACGATCGATTGCTAAAATTAAGAATTATATCTATAGTTTTGAATTGAAGCATTTTAATATCCAGTTTTTTAACGATCGCCACAAATATTATATATATATATATATATATATATATATATATATATATATATATATATATATATATATATATATGTGTGTGTGTTTGTGTGTGTTCCCCTATGACAGAGAAGTCTGTGTTGTTTCATAGAACGTAAAGACCCCACGCACGACCTAATAAGGTCAGCAGTTCGAATATTAACTAAAGGTCCCTACTTTTAAGAAAATAACTAAATTCGTAATGGGATTCTAATCACTCAACTTGCTCTAGTTAAGTATTAATTGATTGTCTTATAAAAGGAGCAAAACTTATAAAGTTTCCTAATTTTGTTTAATCGATTCTTACGAAACTAGTTAATAAATCATTCTTACTGCCATTCAGTTTTCCTCGTACCACTCTTTTACATTAGAAACAAGGTTCCCACTGGAAATGACTATTTATATCGGCTGATTTGTTCCATTTCAATCCTGAGTTGAGAATATGGATGAATATCCACTAAGTAAAAATATTTAGTTACCTGTAATCAAAAGGAGTTAGGGGTCAGTGTGTGTGTACTCATATAGGTGATATATTGAATTGATTCATAAAAAAATACGAAGTACCTCAAAATTATATACACTGCTTTCTTAGGCCTCTGTTAGAGCATTTTTTCAAAAATTAAATTACGTATCCTTTACAATTTTATGTTGTTGTACAGAGCAAACTAGTATGACTTCATTACTAATATTATAGCACTACATTATATTCATACTAAGTAAATTTATTTTACTTTTAGTCAAAAATTGAAAACTATGGTCTCTTCTTACCATTTTGAAAAAAATTTTAGGAGATTTGCTAGGTGAGACATTTCTTTTTTACGGGTCGTCTCCGTAACTTATTCAGGTACCCGGGTTTGATGCCCTGCAGTTGTGAATTATTTATCTCAAATAAAACATCATTATATTTCTTTATCTGTTATAATAATATACTTATTATTTTCCAATCATTCATGAGTAAAATCTGTGCATAAGTTTTCAATATCAACAACAACAGATGGATTCTGGTTTTAATTATTTTTGTTAAACGTACAAATTCAAGGAGGGAGGGGGTTACGAACGGCCGAAAACAAGAAAGTATGAATAACTAGATTATTATTTGAGTAACGACAAAATGCATTTAACACCACTTGCAAAACGTCGATATTTTAACAAGAGTGTTCCTTTAACATTTTTCTGTCCGACTAATAATTACGGATATATGTTGAATTTTCCAATAAATCCTCCACAATTCCAGGTCCCAATTTATCTTCAAACAAATCTAATCTTTAGTATTGACAGAAAAGGTTAAATATCGAGTATGCTATAGATCAAATAAACATTTTCGAGTAAGGAGATAAATTCTTACTAGATGAGGTCATCACACAACTAATTTGCATATCTCGCATAATAAACATCTCTTGTAAACATTATTAGGTATATAAGCTTTGAATAAATCGTTTCATGATATAACAGCTTATTGTTAATAAGACATGCGTAGGAAAGGGAGTTTCTTAAGGATGAAAATTACAGAAATCCATGCATCTTGGTTAATATTCATGATAGAGAAAATATGTATATAACACCGTTTATAGTAAATGTAATTTGTATTATGATTGATTATGTACAATTTTTCGATCCGACTTTTAATAACGGAGTTATTTCAAATTTTCGAAATTCCTCCTCCACCACTGTTTTAATTTCTGTCATTAACGAACTCGATCTTTATTTTTACATAAAAGGATTAAATGTTGAGTTTAGTAATTATCTAAGAAAAATATCTGCTAAAAAAATGCGTATATGCACATCATTCTCATCCTAAGTCAGTCATTAACTTGAATTCTAGTAGTTTATCCAAACTAGTAATTGACGAGTTAGGCATGTATTAATCAAAAATAGCGTTTTATATATATATATATATATATATATATATATATATATATATATATAGAGAGAGAGAGAGAGAGAGAGAGAGAGAGAGAGATTTTCCTGAGGAGATTTTAATCTTAAATAATTGAAACAAAAATTATAATATTTAAAATTAAAGTTTCTCACGAAAAATATGAGTTATAAAAGAAGGTACATCTTAGGAGCAAATACGTTATACCTTATAGTCAAATGTCTTTGTACCTCCCCTAATTCAGGGATCCCATCGTACAAATTATACTTCTACGAAGGATACCTCATGGAACTTAAAAAAAATCCATCACAGAGGGGCTGCGTAAAGTATGCAGATTCCCCACGCTCTGGGTGAAGCTTTCGTCATCAAACACTATATTCATTATTTGTAAATAAAATCTGACTGTAGAAATAGGGGTTATTGAATGCTGGATGTAAGAAAGCACGAGAAACTCTCTCAATATTTGAGTTATGGGGAATAAAACAACTATTGTAGTGCATCAATAGTTGAACAAGATTGTTTATGTTAATTTTTTCATTCCGACTCGAAACATTTTGAATTTTCCAAATCCCCTTCCCAATAAACCCTCCTATTCCTGGTCTGATTTCATCAATAATCGAATATGATCAGTATCGACTGAAACGGTTACAAATCGAGTATGATAAAGGCCAATTAAACATTTTGTAAGCCATGAAATAAAATCTTAATTTATGACTTCATCACTCATCTTATTTGAATGTATATCTTTTGAAAACTATAGTACTTTTTTAAAAATAAGACATTTCATAATATATTCGCATATTGTTAAATTACGACGTCTAAAATTGGGGTTTTTACTGAATGCTGAAACTCAAAAATCCAAATGTCTGTTAATATTAATATTACAGCATTTATAGACAATTAAATGTGAAATAATATTGGTTCTGTACAATATTTCGATTCGACGTATGATAAGGGAAATATTTCGAATTTTTGAAATTCGCCTCCTCTAATCCCCTCCCCGTCGCCCGCTACCATTTTAGCAGTTAACGATCTTAAAGCTTTACATGAAATACTTGAATATCCTGTTTGGTAACGATGACACAATAATTGCGACCGCTAGAGCGGCAACAGATAAATATATATATATATATATATATATATATATATATATATATATATATATATATAAACGGACCTCATTTTCGTCATGTCTTAGGTAGGATCAACGGAGATTTGAAAAAATCTTTTAAAATTCGTCATTTGTAAAACCGCATTAGCCGATTTCCCTTAAGAGAAATCTTCTAGAAAGGGAGAGTGATATTATAAAAAGTTTTTATTTATATACTAAAGTTAAATCTTTATTCTATTTAAATTCAACGGGGAAAAAACATTATTACGTTTTAGATTATCTTAAGAACATTCTCTTCAAATCGTGTCTACCCGTGTGATCTTTCGTTACTCATTCGCTCAAAAACGGCACAGAAGATGTCTATGAACTATGTGAAATATTTGGGAGCAAACTTTCCCAAGGTAAAAAAAAATTTGATTATATGATAATTTGTATTTTCAGTTAACTAGAGGGGGGTTACTTCTACGTGAAATCAAATATTCCTTAATATCTTCATTAATATTAGTTTTATCGAAAAAATGGAAAGAACAAATTATGGTTAGATTTACGAGGATGTCGCCTTCATTTATGGCGAGTGTTTGCCCTCCAACTCCTGGCCACCAAAACCTTTTTCATGTTCCATGAAAATGGCTGAATAGAAATAGGAAACTGTTTGTATATGCATTAAGGGAATGAGAATGTGGCCAATAGTTTACTACCACCCTGTCAAAACATATATTCGTCCATATCTTCGTTAATATTGATTTTGTAAGAGAAATAAAAAGAATGACTTCCTAAAACTTAAGTTCCTAAAATGTTATTTAGATTTATGAAATTCATGTTTTGTATCGGACTTTCGGCCCTTAAATAGACTTTATTAATTTCATGTGAGTCCTAGATAGAATTGTGAAATTTGTTTCAAAAGTATCTAGAATATAATTCACAGTACTTGTATATTGTTAGCGTGCCCTGTTTTATACTCTGCTATCAAGAGTGGGGGTTTACTTGGGCGTCAAAACAACGTTCATCATATTTTTGATAATATTGATTTTATCCCAAAAACGTGAAGAACATATATGGAGATGTATTTTTCAGTCCTGATAAATTAGGTAATGAATTATAAAATTCTTACTTATAACTTCCGTGAAACACAATTTGCTACTGTTCCATGAGAATTCCTCAAGCTAATTGTGAAATTGTTGTATTTCATAAAATATTATGAATATGTGTTTCATTTTTTTGGGGTATTTTTGTCATCATACGCTATACTACTATTCTTATAGAATTTGTTCAAAATTCTTCTACCATTCATAGGAGTAAACCATACTGGGAATAAATAAAAAAACCTCACTCCTACAGCCCAATCTGAGAGCTTAATCTCTCTATCCCCTCCCTTCTCACTGTCTCTCTCTCTCTCTCTCTCTCTCTCTCTCTCTCTCTCTCTCTCTCTCTCTCTCTCTCTCTCTATCTCTCTCTCTCTTTCTATTCATCAATTTCGCTTCTGGTGGTATTAACTTGTTAAGAAAATAGTTTTAAAACGAGCGTTATAAAACTAACTACTTTAACGTAAAGGTATCAACAAAATTTGTGGAATCTAAACCTAGCTGGTTTTAGCTCAAATAGATTAACAGGGTTAAATAGATAACAAGTGGAGCTATTGACGCACAGTTGGGCCAACAATTGTAACTTGTAAATTGTAGCATTTTGCTGCTCTTTTCTGCAAGCGTCGCTAAGGTCAACCGAATACGAAAAATTAGTTTTCTTTGTGCTACCCTAACTTTCTTTTCTGCAAACATAATTTGTTTGAATTAAAACTAGTTATCATTAAATTCTTTATGAAATAAAACCAAAAAAAATCATAACCAATGTTTTTGTAACGACTTCACATTTTCTACTGCAACCAAAGTTTACATATCTGGCAAAAGTTCATAATTAATTTTTTAACGACATTTTGGGCCTTATCTGGAACTTTAATATAGCTTCAAACGGCGTTTAAACCATTTCTCTTAGCAAAGTAATCATCATAAATTTATTTACTGTCCGACTCACTAAATACAGTCCTTAGTCCAACTGTGACAATTAAAGCCTGATATGCGGTAAGAACAATGCTCCGATTGGCTGTAGAAGTATGAAGTGAGTGACGTAACTGCTAGGTTTTAGAAAAAAAGGTCATAATATGTCATAAATTTACCATTATTCCAAAGTAGTAATGTCTTTCTAGTGTTTTAGATCTGAGACACCTTATTCAAACTGTCTTAAGAAGGTTCTACAATATTAATTACTATCATGTCAATTCCATTTTTCGCCACTCCAGTAAAACTGCAGAGTTTGAAAATTTCCCTTTGTTCCACGATTGAGCGATACAACTTGTATATGAGGAGAACGTTTATTACTCAAAAGCAGATTGAAATTAATTAAAAAGCATGTGAGGCTTTTAGGAATAATTTAAAATGCCCATTGAGGGAATGCGAAATAGCAGAGGAGGTAAATAGGAGAGATTGGTAATGAATGGGACGATATGTGTCACTTACCTTGGAGCGTTACATATTTTAGGCTACCTCTGCTGCATTGTTAGCAAGTCCCGCATGCCTCCTCGACCGATTAAAACCGGCTAAAAGCTCTGTACTTTCTAGCCCTGATTTATTCACTACCAGATACATATCTCCGCCTTGATAAATTGCCGGCCACCTATCAACGCTTTTGCCAAGCCAACCTGCTGGCCATTTTTTATTAGCTGTACGCCCTAAAGCTGTGTATATAAGTTGAGATACCATTAGGAGAAAATTTATGTACTATTTCCCTCTAATACTTTCCCTACGAAATTCCTTTGCACACTAAAAGCATTATTCGTTTATGTTTAAATAATTAACCAATTTTCAGGAATGAATTATACATTAGTAATATGTCAATCCGGGCAATAAAATCACTAAAATAATAAAGGTTACTAATGGCTTCAGAACTCTGTTGGGGTTCGTTGCCTTCCACATAGGCTCTTCTTCACGAAATTGGCATACAGTTTTTTTAGTGTAATCAATGACGTTTATAAAACTATAATTTAGTGTGGTATTAACAATTCTATACTTGCACATGTAGCATGGTTAGGCGTATTTTAGTTGGTGTCAGAAGTATTATTGCTCACGATATTTTGCCGATTTTTCAATTGGTTCTTCTGGTTGCCCTGATCATCATTATAGCTCCTGGCAGCTCCTAATGCATGACTCGTTTTCCCCTGCACATGACTAAAGAAGAAAAATCAAAGAAAAATAATGCAGAGAAGAAGGGCATGTGACGAAAACCGAGCTAAAGATAAACGTGCAAGCTTGCAATGCCAGCCCACCGAGTCTCCACGTTATAAAGTTTCACTTGGGTGGTGGGGGCACCTTCAGCCATTGGTAGGCTCTATGCTTTGTGGTGCCGCGGATTGTCAGTACGGTTCGTAGGAGCTAGTAGAAATCTCCAAATCGCGAGAAGAGAGGACCCATCCTCCTTTAAAATTTTCCTGGACTTCTGGCTATCACTATTGCCCCACGCGCCAGCAACTTCACCTGGTTGAAAAGCATTTGGCTATAGTTGTATTCCGCCGTGTGCTCAGCAATTCTCGTGGTCACCTTCTTCCCCACAGTTTGCCACTCGCACAAGGCCCCCAAAGATTCCCTTGTCCTGCAGTCATTGCTAATTGATTAAGTCTATTCTTCGGTTTCTTGGTCTGCTCTACGACGTGCTTCTACTTCTCTAAATATCTCTGGAATATGCTGGATGGTAGAGGAACCCATTGATAAGGATCAATAAGAAAACCAAGTCCTCTACTGTTTTTTAATATTATGCAGAGTGCCTGAGACACGACCGCCGGGCGACTGAACCTCTGTCCCCGTAGAGAAGTCACGGCCCCGTCACTAACATGTCGAAGCCTTGCCGCCTCTTCCTTTTTATTAATATTACGATCTCCATTCGCCTGTCTGTCCAGCCTTATATGCAGCCCCTCAGCCGTATTTAGTCTTTTCCTCGTACAGCAATTGATATTTTACGGTGGACATGTCTTGGCCCTCTTTCTTGGCGTGTGCGGAAAACTCAGTGTCACGAGTGATGTGCTACTTAAGACGCGTCCTTATCTTTCTACCACTTTGCCCCACATAAGAGGCATCACGTCCCGTGCACGAGATCCTATACACGCCAGATCTATCCAGGGGGTCCACATAGTCCTTAACACGGGGCAAACACCCCAACACCAGTGCCCTATTTTATAATTTGATGGTCGAAGAATGGGAGTCCGCTGCTGACCTTCTTTTCCAATCTAAACTTGATTGCTGGAAGGTGGCCGTTCATTTGCTCCAGGAAGGCGTATAACCCGCCTTCCTATTTGGTCAAACCACAAGCACGTTATCGGTGAACAGCTTCCATAACTTAGGATTTAAGAGATAGTTGGCTATTGTTTCAACCTCGAAATGCGTCAGATGTCAATGGCGATAAAGGCTTTCCTTTGTTGACAGATTCGGCCAATTATCGGACTTGCTAGATAATTGTTCATTTATTTATTATTATTGATATTTGAAACCTTACTTTCAGTGTTAAATGAGGTAAGAGGTCTTTGTGTGCTTATTCTTTTGATTTTTTTCAACATTGAGCAAATTCTTCTAGAATTAATTTCTCCTCTTTCCTCCGAATACAAGATATGACACCACTGCGAATATTTTACTTCAATTTTTATTTGCCCCAAAATTATTAAGTAGTAAAACTATTTTAATAATTATTCCTGCGTGTTAACTGTAGGAGGAGAGTGCCTCTACCACATCTACACAGCACTAGAAATAGAACAAAAACTTGATATAATAATCATTTTGAAAATGGTTATCATGTTGATATTCTTCCATATAAAAAAATTATTTATTTACGTCCACTTCATGCTACTATGGATAATTGGTATTGGCTATCTACAGGTTACCACCCTTTTCTAGCCAAGGTGGGACTAAGGAATTTAGATAATGAGTCCGTCACTAAATAAATTCCTATTGCCCAGATGGGAATGGAACTCGCCATTCTAGGTTTACCATGAGAGATTAAGACCAACGCCTTAACTCACATGGCTAACCTGAGCCCCTCCAAATAAAATAGGACAATATATATATATATATATATATATATATATTTTAAAGTTATACATTGTCCCAAGAATCGTTTTCATGAGTCATAAGTTCTTATTTACATAATATCACAATATACCTATTCTTTACGTAATTGGGAAATTTTTTAATACAAAAAGACATAGTGTAAATAATTTATTAAATCTGGATTTGTGCTGGCTGGTGGAGGTCCATCATCAACGGAAGGATCAAAAAGGTCAAACACCTCCACTCTTAATACTTCTTTATTACAGGCAAAGTACTTTCGGGGCGAACCGTCCCATCATCAGTGCTCTAGAGTTGGGGGTGTTTGACCTTTTTGATCCTTCCGTTAATTTATTAAATGTATAGTAAATAAAGACTGCCTGGGCGTTAGGTAATTCGAATTCATTGGTGTTTACATGTGGTGTGTTGGAAAGTAATGTTTTTTCATAACTCAGATTGGGGTCACCTGTGGAAGGACGCCGTGTCAAATATTTCAATGGAATACCCCTTTTTTTAGTTCTTTTTCCCTTTACCGTTAATGTTAATTTAAAAGAAATATTTTTCAAAAGTAATATTTGCGGTTTATTTGTTTCATGTCGGATCTGTTTTGAAATTTTATGAGTACAAAGTGCTTGGTTATTTCAATATACATTATTTTATTTTTAGATGTTTGTCATATTTTCAAGTATTTTATTAGCTAAACACTTTATAATCTCGTTCTAAAAACTACGTCTATTAGTTAGAACCATTGTGCTATTTTAGAATCTACACATTTGACCTACCGAAATCCATGAGATGTCTCATAAAACCTCTTTCTTTCCCCTATGACCAATAACTTTACCTCCAAATATATGTGTAATGAAATCGTTATGTCTGAAACTTTCCACCCTCCTTTTTTCCATGGTCTGGATTTCTACGTCATAATTTTATATTGTAATGGTAAAGTATATCTTATTTAATTTTATTTGTGAAATATGGAGTATCTTTACATTACAGTGCTTATATGCTCCTTCAGGATCAAACGGTTTCATAAATAAGATTCTTTGGATATATAAGTAAATGGTTGCAAATTGACAAATTCTTTGTTTCTATAGGCGCAAAAGGTGCCCTTGGAAAGTGCTATTTGTCATAATGAATCTATGTGAAAGAAAAGGTCTCTATTCAGTAATACAGATATTTAATTAAACTACCATTTTGCTTTATTGGAAAAGCTTTGGCTTGTTAATCTATTAAGTTAATCAATTTTCTATTTAATTATCTTTGGATCTTCAAGCACTGTTCTCCGATGTTTTGCGATCCAGTCCATTCTCTGGTGTATTTGCTTTCATTTTAAGTGATAGCTAATTAAATTGGGGCAAAATCAGCTCATCAGATTAATTAGGATAAAAGTGTCTAACAAAGCCAGTATTTTTTTTTCTTAGAAAGGCGATTAAAATTTTGAAAGGATTTAGATAGACTTTCTTAGGAAAATCATCCCTTAAATTATTAAATAAGGGTTTTCTCCACTTTTGTTCATTGGTCCACTTCAAAGAATGCGTTAATTAGCCGAAATATTCAATGAACAGTGAGCTGAGCGGTTACTAATAATTACTTATTTCCGTTAACTTGCTCATTATGGCCTTTAACCTTCTAGCAGGCGCGGCCAATCCTGCACAAGACTGGGCGCGTCCTTGTACATTGTGCTACATTAGGTTTTTCCACTTTACCTCATTCCCTATTTCTGATACTTGCTCACTTGTAATCTGTAGAAAACACCCAAACTGTTGTATAGATACCTCTAATTAAATATCATTGCTAATATGAAAAAAATAATTGTTCGGTTTACGGTTTTTGTCACCTGGCGAAATGCTTTATAATATTTCAGTTTTTTTTAGCAGATTTCTGTTTAAGGGAATCCAACTATTGAGGTTGTACTCAGACTCGATTGTCGAAAAATTTTTTTCGAATATCCATGGATTCTACAAAGGAGATGACGAAAATGAGGTCCGTTACACTCTAGCTGTTGCAACTTTTATTTGATCGTGTAGAAACTTGATATTTAAACGTATTATGCAAAACTAGAGAGAACGTCCCTCCATGGATTAAATCGTGCCAGATGGAGGAGGGTAGAGGGGAAATTTTGTAAAATATCTCCTTTATTATATGTCAGATTAAATATTTGGTAGAACCAGTGTTATTGCAAATGTAAAGTTCTGTGCACTTTTTCTCTACCTCAAATAACAACCGAGATATTAGCAACTTTTAATTTTCAGACTCCAGTAAACCCCAAGTTATAGAAATTGCAGGTCAACAAAAAGCCAATATTTATTCCTGGAGCTGATGAAATGATAGTTAAGGATTGGAAAAGCTTTGCCAACAATCTTGTAGCTCTTTTCTAAATTCTTTATCTCCTGGTACAATATTCATTCCTAAGAAGAGCACCTCTGAGGATGCTAGTCAATACAGACCAATGATCCTTGCCTCGGTACCTCCAAGGCAACTGCACAACCTAAGAGTATGCCTCCAAGATATTGGACTGCCGAAGGTAGTAATCATTTCCTATCTGGCTGAGGCAGACGACATTCTACTCTTGTCTTACTCGGTGGTTGGCAGACGCTTGGCTCTCTCTTCGATCTGGGCTGCTGTACACGCTATGGATATGACTTTCAATCCGGCGAGATGTCTAACTCTGTTGCTGGTTTCGGTTGGACAATTTAGCCGTATTCCTCTGCAGTGCATTACGGCAAGGAAACTCCAAGAAGCACGGAGGTACTTGAGTGTTTGCCATACTTAAAAAACTAGGTAAGGCGTCTGAGTTTGACGTTAGATGATCATTGTCAAGGGTACCGGCTCCCGTCAAGTGCCTACAGACGCTTACTGGCCCTTGGGTGTCCCTTGTTCGTTTGTGAATGGCATTGGCATCTTTGGTTGACATCTAGCTTGGCTAAAGTTACACAGAGGCGCCCCTTTAGGTTAGGCTTAGTTGTTTGGTCGTTATTTTTCTTGAACTAGAACTAATGGTGGGCTGAAAAGTTTCATAGTTCCAAGGATGTATGCTCAGTGTTCCTAGGGAACCTCCAACCCACTCCTTACGTCCTATACTACTAGCTGGAGGCGCATTTGGAGAAAGTTGTCTGCAATGAACGTTAGGTCTCAGGCACACCTCAACTTCAGAGCATGGAGGACACTTGCTCCAATTTAATCAATTGCGTTATATGGCTAAAGTAAATCGATGGAAAAGGGTAGAATAATATAAATAAATTTACGTTTTTCGCTCTATTTCATTTTTTATTGTTATGCTTTATAATTATTATATTTCAATATATATATATATATATATATATATATATATATATATCGTTTTTATTTTTATTTTTTCCCTTTATTAAATTTATTTACTTTATTTATAAACATTTTTTTAGTTATTTACTGTTCGGGAAGGATTTCAGGGAGTATATGACAACTCCATTTTGTTACTAATATTCACAGATTTTATCTTTTGTAGGTGAACAATAAATGGTGTATCTCCACCATTTAATGCATGGTAAGCAGGGCCACAATACACATTGAGGTTCTATGTACTGGGAATCTATGTATTAATGACCTTTGTTGAATTATTGTAAATGTTTATATTTCTCCAAATTAAAGAAAAAGAAAAAAATAAGATCATAGAGATCTGGCAGGGCGAGAAAAAGTCACAAAATGGGCTGGCGACGGATTACTAAGAACGGGGTGTAAGTAAACAAGAATGCTTAAATGCTACGATGCGCGTGAGAAGTGGCCAGAAGCAAACCAGCTGCCTATACAAGATAAGTAATAAAGTGGCTGTTAACCAGCAACGAGGCTGACCTAAGATAATATGAGTAAAGATGCCATAAAATGTCATGACCTGGTGTAGTCAGAGATGAAGACATATGGCTGGTACTGGCGGATAAAGGTCTTCAACCACTCTAAAGCCATCCGGAAGTGTGAGTAAGAATGTCGGCGTATATATTTATATGTGTGTGTGTGTGTGTGTGTGTGTGTGTGTGTGTGTGTGTGTGTGTGTTCGCGGAAGAATCAACTCCGCGAAGAGTGAAGAGGCGCAAGACCTCATGACGTCATCCACCGCCACTCATCCTTGCCCTGGACTGGGACCTCGCTGCTAGCGCATCCAGCCACGAGGGGGACCGGCAGGAAAGGGCAAGAAGGACACGAGGGAAGATGGCAGCCTAGTGCGGCGAGTAAAACGGAGTCATCATCATCGAACTGAAGAACCACCTCAAAATGCTGGAGTAGGCCTAAAAGGGCCCGTCGGGCGATGAAGCCCGGAAACAAGGAGGGGGAGAAATCCAGACAATAAAAAATAGTGAGTACTCACCTTTATTTAAATTACACCGCACTTCGAAGCCAACAGGCATAAACCACATCATGGGCCCCACCGAGCAACATACATCACCACAAGTTCAACTCAACCCAGAGCAGCTCACCCACCCAACGTCGTCAGACACTCAAAGATTTAGTTATAATTTATTTGTAATATCTACCACAAAATGGTCCATGTAATTATAATATTGTAAATAACCATGCCTTGTAATTTGCCCCACCAATACCCCACCATTCATCGCAATATACAGTCCACTCTCTCAAACTAACAAAATAAGGGGCGAAGGGGCATCTCCCTATATATCCTTTAATGGGAAGCCTCTTCGATCCCCAAACATGGTCCTCCGGGCCGGATCCAACAAACATGGTCCAGCCGGGCCGGATATGACCCACAAACAATGGTCACACCAACCGATTGACCCCCCAAACATGGTCACCAACCAATTGACCTCCAAATATGGTCCAGTAAGACCTGATTGATAAAGCTTGATGCAAAATATTTCAATAATAATATTCATACCATATTCACTGCCATCAAGCTCATATACATTGAATAATAATGACCATACTGTATGTAACGCCAAGTGCATAACAGTAATTGATAATAATTCATAAACAAACAGCTGTTTTAATTAACATAAATTAAATCCCCTCTTGATTTTGTGTGAAATTTAGCTAAGACAGAATTAAACTATCTACTGTATTAATCTAAAATTTCTGTAGAATCAGTCTTTGTTTACTTATTTTACATTATCTTATAGCTACAGAAGAGTACAATCTATTCCAACAATTTACTCAATGTGCTATGATTTACCAGTGTGCTTTATGCATTTATTTGTCTCTACTCATTTTCAAAATCAATTTACACTATTATTAACATTGTAGATGCTCATTCAAGCATCATTCAATTTTAATTCAAATCTTATCTGACTTTAGCATTTAATTGCATTTAGTAACTGTAATATGAATAGAACAGTTACTCACTAGAGAATATTTATGTTATTTTCATAAAGCACATATATCTAATCAATGTTCTCATGCATTAATATATACATCAATATTTAACTTAGTCACTTTGCTCATAGTTTTTATTTAATCAATTTACTATGATCAACCAGTGTGTTTTATGCATTTATTTGTCTTTATTCATTTTTAAAATCAAGTTGCATTATTATTAACATTGTCGATGCTCATTCAATTTTAATTTAAATTTTATCTGACTTTACCATTTAATTGCACTTAGTAACTGTAATGTGAATAGAACAGTTATTCACTAGAGAATATTTATTTTATTTTTCATAAAGCACATATATCTAATCAATGTTCTCATGTATTAATATATACATTAATATTTAACTTAGTTACTTTGCTCATAGTTTTTATTTAATCAATTTACTATGATCTACCAGTGTGTTTTATGCATATGTTCATCTTAATTCATTTCCAAAATCAATTTACATTATTATTAACATTGTCGATGCTCATTCAAGCATTATTCAATTTTAATTTAAATCTTACCTGAATCTAGCATTCAAATTGCATTTAGTAACTGTAATGTGAGTAGAACAGTTATTCACTAGAGAATATTTATTTTATTTTTCATAAAGCATATATCCAATCAATGTTCTCATGTATTAATATATACATTATCATTTAACTCAGTCACTTTACTCATAGTTTTTATTTACTCAATGTGCTATGATCTACCAGTGTGTTTTATGCATTTATTTGTCTTTATTCATTTTCAAAATCAAGTTGCATTATTATTAACATTGTTGATACTCATTTAAGGATTATTCAATTTTAATTTAAATCTTATCTGACTTTAGCATTCAAATTGCATTTATTAACTGTAACATGAGTAGCACAGTTATTCACAAGTGAATATTTATTTTATTTTTCATAAAGCACATATACCTAACCAATGTTCTCATGCATTAATATATTTATTCTTATTTAGCTCAGTTTTTCTACTCTTAATTTCTTTATCACTACACAATGTGTATTTGTTTAAGCAATTTAATTGACAATATGGTTATTTCAAATAACTCATACCCTACATTAATACTTATAAGAACTTGGCATGGATTCTATGTAACCTCAAAATGTTTCATTTCAATACTTTACTTTATTTTATCAATGAAGTTTACATGTTGTTTAATCATTTTCAGTAAACGAATAATGTACATGTGACTGATATTCTAGCTTTAGTGTTTACCTGTGACCAGAAAGGAATTTGTACACAATCTATTCAAACAAAGTTACATTTATTAAACACAGTAACATTATCAAATACATCATTCAAAGTACATCTAACAGTTAATCCAAGAGACCACTAATTCAAACTTGTTAACGTTATCATTCCTCAAAACAGGTGAGATCCCTTATCTATAAAAGGTTTCAACATGGTTACAGCTCTCTCCCTGTTACATAGAGCTCACTCACCTATTAAAGGGCATACATAGATTGCCTGATCAGACTACCTCACTGCTGTGACGTCATACTCTCTTTGTGTTCTCTACTCCCCTTCTTCGCTTAGTCACATTATCATTATATTAATCATGGGGCTCCCTTTGTTTATATTTTCTTCTTCGAATATGACTTCTCCTTGTTCTCCTCCTTTCTTGTATTCCCTTGTTTCCAGCTGTCGCTCGACTGGCTTGAAACACATTATTGATTATAATCAAGACATCTTTCTTTGATCTTTGATCAAAATGCCCGAGTCAATTCCAGACTATGCTCATTCCATCGCTCGCCTAGAACGGCGATTAAAAAGGCTGAATCGTGACATCAACAGCGTCACTGAAGCCTCCAAATTCAGCCTCGAAGATGACAATGCGATTCGACACTTCAAATCTGTCTACAAAACTGCCCAAACCGAATGGACGGAATTCCGAGAAGTATGGAATGAAAGAGATGAATTGCTATTGTTAGATGGCAGAGAAATCAACTTCTCTGACGTATGGTCGACACTGTACGACGCCACCAGACGCATCATGATAGATGCTGAAACCATTCACGCGCGCATCCAAGAGCGCTTCAACCAAGAAACCATTGATGCAACCCAACATCAAATCGGATTCGATTCCACGAATCGACAACAATTCTTAAACACAACACGGGTTTCAACTCCCAGGACGCACCTCCCTGTCATTGAAATTCCCAAATTCCATGGCGACTTGACAAGATGGAACCACTTCAAAGACACCTTCAAGTCCTTGGTCCATGACGAACCATCTATCACAAATGTTGAGAAGTTCCACTACCTCCTCAGTGCACTGAAGGGTGAGGCAGCTGCTTTGGTATCAAGGTTTCAGGTGGACGACCGATCATACATCCTTGCTTGGGAAAAGCTCCTAAAACAATACGACAACCCTCGTGTACTTGGCTCATTGTACATCCAAAGAATGCTGGAGTCCAACACCAGATCTCTCCCGACACCAACAAAGAGATATGAAGCTTATCTTGCTAATATCTGTGACAGCCTTGACGGCTTTCGTTCTCTCGATCTTGAAGACAAGGGAGAATTCGCATTGGCGATTCTTGCGCTTCGAGACTTAGACCCGGAAACGCGAAGAGATTTTGAGCTAAGCATCAAGGACAGCACGAGGTCACCGACAGCCGACGATGTAATAGAGTTCGTCAGACAGCGTCTAGGGGCCATCAAGTTTTCAAACCAATTTTGTTTTCAATCCGAAGCTCCTGCGAAACCACGACGCCAGAGTCCCTACAACACAAGATCCCGTGAGACTCCACCCAATCGCTTCTCTCAGAGGTACTCCACCGTCAACCTTCACTCAACCTCAAGATCTCCAGAAGCTCGAACAGGAGCATCGACTGCCCGGTTCCAACGTTCGCACGCTCGGAGCACCTACTCCAATCCCATCCTACCTAAATGCCCATTTTGCAAGAGAAAACATTATCTCCTAAGGTGTCCTGACTTCATTAATATTCCCAGCCGGGAACGCATCGCATTCACTGAGGGATGGAAGGGCTGCAAGAACTGCTTGAGGGAAGATCACCCAACAACGAAATGCCCCTCAAAGTACAACTGTCGGCGTTGCAACAAAAGGCACCACACCCTCATTCATAATGAAGAGGGCACGCCCAACCGCGCATCCTCTCCTAGACAACGTTCGAAAAATGCGCAGGATACACCTGAAAGTAGCGGAGTGACATTCACCGCTTACGGCTCAACAACCCAGCACACACCGGAAGGAACAAATGCGGTTCTCTTAGGGACGGTACAGATGATGATAAAGGGATCCAACGATCGTCTGTACAAGGTACGAGCGCTTCTTGATTGCGGGAGCCAGCACACATTCCTCTCCAAGGCACTCGCCTATAAGATAGGCCTCCCTGTTCGGCACTTCAAACGTCGCATCGCCGGCTTAGGTAACATCGCCACTGCAAGACCAATGGGAATCATGCCCATCGAATTGAAGCCGCTCGATATTGACAGAGTTCTCACGACTGACGCTATCATAATCGACTCGATAGCTCCCCGCCTTCCTAACCAAGACCTTGACCCTAACATCTGCAAATCGTTTACCAATCTTCAACTGGCTGACACCACATTCGGACAGTCCGGAGCAATTGACCTACTCATAGGTGCGGATCTCTATCCCCTAGTTGTCACCGGAACTCCCTACGCCTCCGAAGTGCCTGGGTTCTTCCACATCCCAACTATATTTGGTTTGACAGTCATGGGTAGGTCACAACGCCGCAATTCTACTGAATCCTCGTCATTTTTCATCACGTCCCCTGCTGACACTGTGGAACAACGGCAGCGCTTTCGGGAAGTTCAGAAACCTGCCCCAGTTAAGCGGAACAATCCAGGTGACGAAGCATGCAAAGAGCACTTCGACCACACTCATGCCCGCACTCCCAAAGGGCGTCATATCATGCGACCATGTAAGGCTGCACCTGCCGATGTGGGAAACAACAGGAACATGATAATGAAAACCTCTGCTCCCCCGAATACAAACTTCGCAAAGACCATGACCTCGCGCAAAATTACCACGCACTCATCGAAGAGTACATCAGGTTGGGCCACAGGACTTCCACCTCATCGCCATACCATATATGGTATACCACGTCATGGCGTTTGGCATGAGGCTCTAATGAGGAAGCCATACAACTTCCGACGCAACTGTTCGCCTTATTTGCTCAAGGAGGCTTTCAACTGGGCAAACGGTCAAGTTACAGCAATCGTCCCGAACACCATGGAGTCCGTATAGGCAGTCAGCATGCCACCTCCAGACAACCTTTTTTTTCTTCTTTTAAAGTCCTGTCATTCATCTGGAACTCAAACAACGACTCCATCTCATCCAACCACTTTAATCCTTCACACCTTCATTACATCCTGAAGCGAAGGATTCCAAAGGGTGAAGAAGAATCACTAATTTTCTTATTTTTAGAAGATATACATTTTTTTTATTATGATTCTCTTTGAAATCACAAGTTTCATCATTTCTTTCTTTATTATTCCAACTTGCAAACATTTTTATTTCTTAGGGGATCTTTATTTTTTTATTCAATAACAGCCCCCTACTCACTCACACAAAAACACAGACGCCACACAAACACACACCACAAATGGCTCTGTGCTTTAGATCTAAGTTAGTTTTTAGTTTTTAATTAGCCCTAGCTAATTCAAGGTGGGCGGTTTGTTCGCGGAAGAATCAACTCCGCGAAGAGTGAAGAGGCGCAAGACCTCATGACGTCATCCACCGCCACTCATCCTTGCCCTGGACTGGGACCTCGCTGCTAGCGCATCCAGCCACGAGGGGGACCGGCAGGAAATGGCAAGAAGGACACGAGGGAAGATGGCAGCCTAGTGCAGCGAGTAAAACGGAGTCATCATCATCGAACTGAAGAACCACCTCAAAATGCTGGAGTAGGCCTAAAAGGGCCCGTCGGGCGATGAAGCCCGGAAACAAGGAGGGGGAGAAATCCAGACAATAAAAAATAGTGAGTACTCACCTTTATTTAAATTACACCGCACTTCGAAGCCAACAGGCATAAACCACATCATGGGCCCCACCGAGCAACATACATCACCACAAGTTCAACTCAACCCAGAGCAGCTCACCCACCCAACGTCGTCAGACACTCAAAGATTTAGTTATAATTTATTTGTAATATCTACCACAAAATGGTCCATGTAATTATAATATTGTAAATAACCATGCCTTGTAATTTGCCCCACCCATACCCCACCATTCATCGCAATATACAGTCCACTCTCTCAAACTAACAAAATAAGGGGCGAAGGGGCATCTCCCTATATATCCTTTAATGGGAAGCCTCTTCGATCCCCAAACAGTGTGTGTGTGTGTATATGTATATATATATGTATATATATATATAATAATTTGAAAATATGCTACATTTGCCATTCAGGGGCCTCAGGGTTATCATTGTCGTGAGGCTAGTTATTTTTATGAGACCTACGAGAATAGCATTTTCCCTAAGAAATATATATATATATATATATATATATATATATATATATATATATATATATATATAATGGGTTAGAGGTAGGTAGACAATGACTTATGGAAGCGGCTAAGAAAGGTAGTTGGGTCTTAGAAGGTTGTAGGAGTGTAATTACACAGAAAGGCAGGTGGAGTCCATTGGCAGACCTGTAGCTCAGATAAAGGAACACAACCTTTATTGGCTCTAGGCAATAGGCCAGTTCTCTCCTGTGGCCCTCTTCCTCGGCACGCACGCACACACACACACACACACACACACACACACACACACACGAGAGCTATCCCAGCGCAGTCCTCAGTTCTTTTTTCTTTTTTTGTCGACAATAATTGCTCTTTAGTGAAACAGTTAATTTCCTTTTTTTTTTTGTCTATATAAAGTCCCAATAGATTGAAAAGCGTGCAATGAAAGAACTATCGAATAAAGCTTAATAGAAGTCATTGAATTTATATTTTTAATTAATATGTAATTTAAAAGGCAAAATTAACGGGGGATGGCAAAAAGTTCTTGTAAGCAGATATCCTCAATGAGTCATAGTAACCCCGTGTTCTTATATAATTGAATAAACCTCTGTTTATTGGGTTTGGTGTGCGATACAATGGGAACCTTTTATCCATTTGATCCACAAGAAACGACCAGCTCCAAAAGCAAATTCGACAATGAGAATGGATGTTACTTCAAGGTCAATTGTATATGAGGTATGTTCGAACCAAGGAACATCCCCTCCCTAATCCAGTTCTTAGAGACACCACGAATCTACCAACATATTTATTAATAAAGTAACTCTTGTACGATTATATTTTTGTAATATCATTGTGATTTAAATATGATTCTTTGAAATAAATCAATTTATAGAAAATGGAGAAGGAGAAGAAAATAAAATCATAGATTAGTATAGATTTTTTAAAATGTTTATTCATCAGAGTTCATTTTATTTCAGTCAAAATAGATTTATAAAAACAATCAGTCTTTATATTTTATTCATTGAATTATCATGAACAAATTTACTAAGATGAGTTTTCATGTGACCGACCATCTTTTTCGATTAACGTCAAATTCAATATGATTGATTTTTCATGATCTCATTTTGGTCAATATAAATTCAATAAATAATAAACTAGTGAAACTATACATGTAAAATAAAGTTACTGTTGCGTACATTAAAATGGTTACTTATTTTTAAATGTATAAACCATTCCTGTAAAATAAACTCAATTTCAGAGCTATGTGAGTGCTTTCATCACATTGAAATGAAATGTATTCGTTTCCACTAATTGTAAAAGAAAAACATAATATTACCCGTCAAATGTTATATCTCCCAATTAGCCTAAGTTGCAAAAAGTGGACGTTAATAAATAAAAAAAAATGTTATATCTGTAACAAATTTCTTAATATAATTTCAATGAATTACTTTTTTTTTTCACATGTTTTTGAATAGTCTACTAATGGCCCTAATATTGAATCTTGAAGAACGCCGCAAGCAATTATTTGTAAATCTGAAATAATTTCATATTTATTGATATCATCGTTTTCTTCCTGTTTTCGGTTACATAGACAACAGAAAACACCCATGAGCAAAGACGCGTATTCCAAAATGTCCTTACTTATTTATTAGTATTTCATGATCTACAGAGTCAAAAATCTTTGTTAATTCGGGAAATATTCTAATTACACTCAGGTTCAATCCAGACATATATTGTTGATGTGATACACATAATTTCGGGGAAACCACATTGCTCGTGTACAAAGACATTATCCTTTCGGAAATCTTCCATTAAAAATTAAAACATTTTATCGAGATTTCCGGTAAGAAGGAGGTCTGTAATAATCCGATAGTTGCTTTTGTCCCGTTTTTAATAAAGATTTACTCTTGATTGTTTTGGAATATCTTTCAAGATGCATTTATAACAAATTGCAGCTAAGGGTGAGGTAATATTTGAAATCGTACTCTTAATGATTTCATTAGATGGTGAATAATGCCAGAAGAGAGTGTTTTTTTGACATTGGAATTTTCGGTTCGATTGGATACTATTCTTTTAAATCCATATGAAGCCCATTTTCTTGAAGATTAAATTTCAAGGTCGTAAACTATTTTGTAATTGAGTTTTTCCAAATGACAAACTAGGGTGTAAATTCCAGTTTGCACATATGGCAAGGGAAATATTTGTTTCCAGACCATTGTCATTGTTCATTCTAGCTAACAATAAAGGCGCCTATGCTACCTTTGCTTTGTCTATACACACTGAAAACTTTCTGTTATCACTGTAAATGTCACAATAATGGATATCCTCAAGGTCATTATCAATTTTATAGAATCTGTTCTGTTGCCTGTTAGACACAAGGTATTATCAAGAATTCAATTTAGATTGTACAGTTATCCCATTAAGTTTTGTAAAAGAGGAAAAATGATTAACCTGATCCAGGCAGACATGCCGAAATAATGAATTTAAATAGGTAAATAGTGTGCAATATTGATACTTAAATTGAAGCTCAGAATGTAGGTGCAATTTCATGATATTTTATATTATGGCCAATATATAAAAAAAAATTGTTTTAATTCTAGTATTTTGAGTATACAAGGACACGATAGGTCATGTATGGTATTCTTCAATTTTTAATTTGATCAAGGTGCTTCAATATATATATATATATATAGATATATATATATATGTACACCAAAGATTAATCATTTTATTTTTCTAGTAACAAACAGTGACATTTCCTGATAATTGATTTAAATTTCACTTAAATAATTTAAAAATTATTACAAATTAGGAACGAGGTTAATAGTATTCTAATAATGTAAAATTTCTACGAACCTGTTTATTTCGGAATGGAAGAAGTAACAACGATCTGGAATAATTTCTAAGCAAATATACTTTAATTCCCAATTTTGTTTTTCAATTTAAATGTTAGTTATTTTTTGATATGTAAGCATTTTCTTTTTATTACAGACACACACACACACACACAAACAACATATATATATATATATATATATATATATATATATATATATATATATATATATATATATATATAAAATACTGGTGTGCTCTACTGGGAACATTATTAGATTCAATGGTGAGAGTGTATGATATTCATTGCACGACTTCACCATATATAATATTACTTTCTGTGCATTGACATTATAAGTTCAGAAGCTCAGAGTGAGTTTATTGCTTATTTGAAATGTGATTCAAATAGGAGCCTCTTTTGCAGAGTATGAATTATAAACGTAATATAATTTTATATATTAAAATAATTACTAAGCACATTAAACATTGTTACGCTATTTTCTATTCAAAATGTGGCCTAGTAAAGACAATTATGCTAGTTGCTATAAAAAAATATCTTTAAACAGATCCTGCATTAAAATTGCATATCTGTAATCCGGTAGCAGAAAATTAAAATTCCTGAGATATTTAAATAAGTTCGCGAAGATTTTAACACTGGATTTCGTTCTGTTTCCATAAAAAAAAAATCGGATGAATGTGTATACTGCACTCACTATGATTTAAACTTAAATTTAACTTAAAATTTAACTTTTCAAAAGTTTAAAAAAGAAAATTGAGATTATGAATAGTTTAGGACATTGTGATCAACAATGTCAACGATAAATAATAAATTAACCTACAATTTTACCAAAAATAAAATTTGTGGCTTTTGAATTTTGATGGAACTGTGGTTCGTGTAACAACATACATTTTTATGATCGGATGAATGGTTCTGTAACGCTTAAGAGAGAAACAAATATGCATTCATTTTTTTTTTGTTTTTTGGGAGAATAATGTATAAAATCTAAAAAAAAAAAAACTAATATTGAATCTGTAATGCTACAGAAATTATTATATGGTCTATGTAGAAGGAGTACATTTAAAATTTGTGTGATTTTAAAATTGAAATGGTTTTGGTTGAATAGGGAGTGATGTCTAAAAAACGGTGTAAATTAGATAATTACCAATATCATTGTCATCTTGTCATCTACAGAAAAGTTTCTTTAAACGAAATGTACAATTTGCTATTTTTTGGTTTATTGTTTGCAAAATCATATTTAGAAAAGTCCGTCCAGGGGCTGCGTAAAATAAGCAGATTTCCCCTGTGAAGTTTTATAATAGAGAAATCTGCATACTGGTAACACAATACCACCGTGATTAGATAATGAGAAATCGTTCAGTTAATTAAAATAAATTCCCAACTGAAACGGCTTCTGAATTGTAAGAATAATTTATATTTTAATAACTCAAATTTTAGTAGTCCAAGAACTAAAGAAGGGGGGGGGGGCGGATGAACAAAACGTATTTGCATAAATCTCATAAAGTAAGGAAGGTAAGGTTAAAAACGCCAGGTTAGAAGAAGCTTCCGTCTGAGCCGAGAAATGACGAAGATGACCGACATAATCCGAACTATACCCCACCACAGACTTCATAAAAATGCAAATATCTCGGTTAATATTCAAGATAGAGAATAAATGTAAATAACAACATTTATAGTAAATTTAATTTGCAATAAGATTGGTTTCATACAATTTTTCGATCCGATGCATAATAACGGAGATATTTTGAATTTTCGAAAATCCCCCCTTTAAACCCCCCCTCCCTCTGGTCCGATTTCAGCCATTAACGAACTTGATCTGTCTTTTTACATAAAACGGTTAAATATCGAGTTTCGTAACGATCAAACAAAAATTGCGACCGCTAGAGCGTTAACAGACAAATATATATATATATATATATATATATATATATATATATATATATATTTAATTTTGAAAGGACCTCATTTTCGTTATCTCCTGGGTAGGATCGATGGACATTTGAAGAAAATTTTCGAAAATCGCGTCATGAGTACGACCTCAATAGCTGATTTCCCTTAGGGGAAATCTGCTAAAAAATCATACACATGTTAATTAAGCTTGTTTTTAATAATAAGTTAAATACATTTGCTTTTCATAGAACAGTGAATGGTTCAAATTTCTTTAATTAGTCTCTCACTAGTAAGTATTGAGTTAACAGACTAATAGAAAAAATATTCCTGTTTAATTAGCGTTAATCCCATTTTAATTAGTCGGAGGTTTCTTGAATCTAAGATTATTAATTTTATAAAACAATTATATGATTTGTAATTCGGTTTCATCAAATTAACAAATTAAGTTGCAACGTCAAATTAATGAACATATAGGCTAAATGCTTATAAAAGATAATTTTATTTTCTTAAAATAGGTCTGATTGGAGGATTACTAACACAATTTTTATTAATTCATGGTTTTACGAAAACAAAAGTTGCTTCGTGTGGCTCATAATCTTTCAGATAATTTTTTATTCATCATTCCTCATTCAATAAAAGTGCGTCACGCAGGGCTGCGTAAACTAAACAGATTTCCCACGCCCTGTGTTCCATCTCATCACCTATTGTCTATTCCTCCCGAAGTAAAAAACCTATGTAATCGGAATTTAAAGTACACACTGGGCATGTGGTCTCTAATGGTTCACTTAATTAAAGTATAAATATGACGATTGGAAGTAGGGGTTCACCGAAAGCTGAAAAAAAAAAAAATAAAAATAGCTTTTCACTCCTTCAATATTCAAATTGAGGAAAAGTGGATAGGCCAAACATTGTAGAACATTAAATGTTTAACAAGGTTGATACTGTTATCCTTCAAGCCGGCTTTCTGCTCCAATGGTCTTCTCGCCACTCTTCACTGTGTAAATTTTCGGTAGCTCTATGGTTACCTTCTTCGGGCTATACATCGCCATTGTTGTTCCGGATAGGTGGAACTACCTGCTGAAGGTAGTAACAAAATCTCAAAACACCATATCACAGATGATGAGAATATGTCCCTTCAGTTTGACCTCCTCCTATGTTGAAAGTGATTGAATGTCAACTTGGCACTGACACCAGTACAGCCAGAATGGCCTCTATGCCAAGGGATAATCATTTATGCCAAAAAAAAAGAGCTGGAAATAGTTATGAGTGCCTTTTTTTTCTTTTTTTTAGAGCAAAAACAAAAATGTTCTAATAAAAGTCCGTCTTGCAGGGGCTGCGTAAACTAAGCAGATTTCCCACGTGAAGTTATACAATAGAGAAATCTCCATACGAGAGCCAAACAGTTACGGCAAAGGGCCGAACTAGCTTTTGGCGGGAAACTCCGTCGTACGTTATCGGCCCAAATTTGATAAAAATGCCAATATCTCGGTTAGTATTCAAGATAGAGAATACATGTATAGAACAATATTTATAGTAAATTTAATTTACAATAAGATTGGCTTTATGTACTTTTGTGATCCGACGTAGGGTAACGGAGATATTTAGAATTTTCGAAAATCCCCCCTCTAAGCCCCCCCCCTCCCACTGGTCCGATTTCAGCCATTAACGAACTTGATCTTTCTTTTTGCATAAAACGTTTAAATATTGAGTTTGGTAACGATCAAACAAAAATTGCGACCGCTAGAGCGTTAACAGACAAATATATATATATATATATATATATATTTAAAATTTTGAACGTACCTCATTTTCGTCATCTCCTGGGTAGGATCGATGGACATTTGAAGAAAATTTTCGAAAATTGCGTCATGAGTACGACCTCAAAAGCTGATTTCCCTTAAGGGGAAATCTGCTAAAAAGAGCCAAGAACCTATTCCCTTACAGTAACGTACAGGTCAGGAAAAAGGGTTCATTTAGCAGATATCGAAAACAGTGAATATTTGGAGCCTGTACTACGAATGTAGACTGGATTAAAGCATTTAGTGTGGGATCTGAATTCTTTATTGAAACTCAAGAAATTAATTGTATATTATTTTTTATTTATTTAAGAGCCCGTGGCACAAGATTGATGACACAGTGTCGCCAGCAACTCTACTTCATTATTTTGATAAAGTGTTTCCTCTCTCCAGTAATAAAGTACGTTATTAAATAGGACTTGATTTATTTTATTTTTTAAAATATCATTTACTTTGTGATACTATTGCAAATTGGGAAGTGTTATTTTTGGGGAATATTTTATAGCCGGCTAGGTTTTATTTAGGGAACTTGAAAATAAATGATTTTCCTTTAGAATAGTGTAGAAACCAAGACTGGAAAGTTACTTTAAAGTATAAAGACTAATGGCCTAATACGCATGGCTAATCTGGGTCCATTATATGCCTCAAACATGAAATATGAGATTGCATATTTATATTCAATGTTATTAGTGAAAAGGTTTGAACTCACAGGTTTTTCCTTTCTTTCTTTCAAATGACTTTATGGCATCTCTATTTCTTTATCATCTTCTATTTAGCAGATTCAATAATTTATGGTAACAAGTGAGTGTCATATGTTTGTACAATATGCCCTTTTTCTCCAATTGCCGATCTAAAATCTTGCTCTAAGGCTCTCTATCCAAAACGGTTGAAGGGATATCTCTTATTTAAAAAAAAGTCTGTCAAGCAGGAGCTGGGTAGCATAAGATTTTCCACATACTGACATGACACCCTACTGATCTCATCTCACCATATATTCTATATTTCTAAATAAAAATCCAAAGAGTTTAAGAGAGGGGTTACTGAAGACTGAAAACAACAAATTACAAATAATTCTCTTAATATTTGAGTTAGGAAAACATGAATGTCAGCCTAGACCTGCCACAGAATAGGCAGGGATATAACTGGAAGGTACCTGTGAGGACATTGGCATAAACCTCCGCCACAGGTAGGCTCTTCACGGGTAGGAGGGAGCCACCACTTTCTCAGGTACTTAGTTCTGCCTCTCTTATCTCCTTATCACTGCTACAGGTGTATAATATTTTTCAATCCGTCTCATAATAAAGGAGATATTTTGAATATTTCCCCTTACTTTAAACCCCCTTACTCTTGTCCTGCCTTTAAATAATTTAACCTTAAACTATAGTAAATTCATGTTTTAGCAGAAATCAGCTATTGAGGTCGTTCTCATGACGGGATTTCGAAAAATTTCTTCAAATGTCCATCGACCCTATCAGGAGATGACGAAAATGAGGTCCGTTAAAAATTATATATATATATATATATATATATATATATATATATATATATATATGTGTGTCTGTTAACGCTCTAGTGGTCGCGATTTTTGTTTGATCGTTACTAAACTAGATATTTAAACGTTGTATATAAAAAGACAGATCAAGTTCGTTAACGGCTGAAATTGAATCAGTGGGAGGGGGGGATATTCGAAAAATCTCCGTTACAATACGTCGGATCGAAAAACTGTATAGAACCAAGCTTATTGCAAATTAAATTTACATTTGAATTTTGTTATATACATTTATTCTCTATCTTGAATATTAACCAAGATATTCGCATTTTTATTAAGTGTAACGGACGAGCTATGGTCTTCTATTCGTTTCCGCCGAAAGCTTGTTTGGCCGTTTCCGTAAATGTAACTGTATAACTTTACGTGGGAAATCTGCTTAGTTTACGCAGCCCCTGCGTGACGGACTTTTTTTTTCACATTGATTTGGACCAAAAATGAACAGCTAGTTAAACACAAGCAGTGTTTGCATTGTTCCAGCAGTAGCTTTTACATATAGACTGGTTTATTTACAGTATTGATCATGGCTGCTTTAAATGCAATGTGCCAAATTTAGGATAATGGAATCCACCAGGAAATTCTCTGTTTTTCATGACTTGGGTAGATCTCTCACAAATACACACACACACACACACACACACACACACACACAGATGTGTGTATATATATATAAATAAACCCATTTCGACATCTACTAAGTATGATGTATGGACAATCGTAGACAGTTTTTGAAAGTCGCTACACGAGAAAAACCTCAATAGCTGATAGGCTAAGGAAAATCTGTTAAATGTTGTGGAATGTTTCAAATTAGAAAGAATTAAATATATCTTTACTTTTTTTTTCGTGTAATTTCCTCTAATGTCTCAGCAAAAATGTACTTAATAATTAATATGGTTAGATCCTTTGTGCTAAATTAGTAAAATTATTAATGTTGCACAATATATGAGAGCGAGATGATATTTGACAATAGTCCATTTAAGTACTCAGTGGCCAATCAAAAAGAATCAATGGTAGCTTATTAGGTTTAGAATCAGCTATCATCCAAGTTGTTCATTCATGATATCATTCAAGTATTCTTTAAGAAGTTTTAGTGGCATCTTGGAAAGTTTCTCGGACTTCCAGGAAATTATAAGACTACTCGAGATTGTTCTGACCCAAGTTTAACAATCTTTTTTATTGGATTGAATTTACTCTGGACTTCATTCCGGTCACTCTGCCGTTTCGTAATAACCATTATCCTTAGATTCAGTCTCATTCATTGGCATAGATTTGTGATTATATTAATTCACTATTAGGCAAATATTGATCATCGAATCTTCAAATTAACAATCTACTCTTGACTATTTTATCTTAATTACTCCAGAGAGACACCGTACTTATATGTTATCTGCGCTCTTCTAAAGGGAATAAACTAACTAATGATTTGTGATTTGGCCTGGCAATAAGAGACCCATACTATATGAAGAAAAAAATGTATAAGCAACTTCACTAGGGATAGAAAATTTATGGGATGAGAATATTATTGCTGAGTACATCCTCGCCACATTTATTTACTATATTATATGAGTACCGTATTTTTATATACAACCGTAAGACTCCCCGTAATCCGTAAAGTTCCATACCCCTTTAACTATTGGTGTTAATGGAGGAATAGACATTCTCTCTATGTTTCGTTGGTGTTTGAGTAGACTTTCTAAACAATAGCAAGCTTGATGAATTCAAGAGGACAAAAGTATTTACATATTAACATTAATTGCTAAAATGACACGAGGTGAAATGAATAAAAGGATAAATATTTCGTGTGTCTCTTCAGGTACTAACTACCAACTACCTTAAATACAATTATGCTGAAGATCCTTGTTAGGTGGCTAAGGATCTAGGACAAAAAGCATATACTCAATGTTAATTTCATTTGATGAGTGTAAGCTCCTAGTGAAGGGACCTGAAACATGTTCGAATATGTATTGGATTAATTGTAAATTAGTTCTATTTGATTTATTGATAGCAGGCCATTTAATTAAGAGTATATTTTAATTTTTTTTTAAATATTTTAAAAGGACGTTAAATAACTCATAATTTGACTCACATATTAATGCTTTGAACGGACGAGCATAATCAAATTCAGATGCCACACCGATAAATGCTAATAAAGTCACATTTTCCCTAGTTTTTAAACCCAAAAAGTAGTCTGGGGAGGGAAGTCATGAGAAATGAATTGGCTATGAACGAGAACAGAGTGAAGGTGTAAGTAGGAATAGGCTGAATGAACAGTCGTAGAAATATTTTTCACAATGCATCGGATCGAAAAATGTCATTAATCATACATGTTGTGCAGTTATTGAACAACAATGAATGTTTTCCAATTTCTGAATCATATATTTCCTCCTAAATTTAATGTTAAAGGAAATACAAACTTCAGTGTTTCCAACCATCAGAAAAAATATATATTTTGCAATGTAAAATATTACTTTTCAATGTATAAATATAGCTAAACATCTTCAACACCCCACTTAACATTTCAAGGCTTGATTATATGCCCAACTAAGGTAGAAATTGAATAATTCTTGACATGACCTCATCTGTGTGGCATTCCATCAAGTTGTTTACGAATCCCCAGTATGAATAAACTGTGTATTTCTGGAATATGCTGGATGTTTTAGCTGAGTAGACTGGACAACAACCGCCGGGCGACCCTTTAATTCTAATCCTTTTCCGTTCAAAACATTAATATATGGTCGCACTCTGCATAAAATTTAAAAAAATAGTAGAGGACAAGGCCTTTTTATTGATCCTTATCAAACTCTGTATCTGTTGGCATAATATTAAGTAATACTTAATAGGAAAAAAAATATAATAATTGTTTCCTCTATAACTTAAGATTTTTTATTTCACCCATTCTGAAATAAAATCTAGAAATAGATCTTTAAAAAAACACTGGAATTCTTTACAAGAAACAAAACATTACAAATTATATTATGGCTTTTTAATACAATCAATTTATCATCATATAAATGAAATAATATCTAATGAGTATTCACGATGTTGTGGGTGACAGAGTAAACAAAACAAGAAGCCTCTTTCTAGATCAAATAAGCGTAAATCCTTATTCGTAGGTAAGAGCAGGAGGACATAAGGAAAGACATTACTGACAATCAGGTTATGTATATTTATGTAGGCCGGACCAAATAGGGTTCCTCATTTCCATTTCTACTCCTTGTACAGTATCCTCACAAATGTTTCTCATCTAGTTATGCCCAAATTGGTTTTTGTAAAGAAAGAGAAGAAACATGATTTTATTGGTTGTGATATTTGGAAATTAAGGAAGCAATGGCATATTTACTTGATAAGAATGCATTGATTAAATGTTTCCATTGAGATTTCCGTTAAAAGGTTTCAAATGTCAAATAATCTTGAACCATAAACCATTTCTTATATATTTACGTATCGCTTCTTATCTCCTGCTCAATTTATGCCCTGAAAATTGCTTTGAAACGCATTGTATTGACACCATTGAGTTAACACCGTTCTAAATCAGACTATGGGTATCCATTTTTTTTTGTAAATATATATTTTTAGTTTTGGAATGAGGTTTTTTAAATCAACTGAAGAATGATTGCATTGAAATTCTTAGGTAAATTTCAAACACTTTTACCTTTAATTTGGTTATTTTAAATTTTATTCAATTTATTCTTCTTTATATAGGAATTTGGATTTCCCGCCAGAGTTGAATTTAATTTTTTATTTAAAAAGCTCTGTTGTGAGATAAATGGAATATGAGAAGAGGGAAATCTCTGCTTAGTTTGCTTAGCTTTGAGTAATGGTCTTTAATTATTGGTTCGCTTTACAAATCTCGTTGACCTTCACTAGAACTTGTTGTGAATCTCTACTATCGTAGGAGGTGGCTCAAGGCTGACTAGCGTTGCGTTTGTCTGTACTCTTTCAACACACCTACTAGTCACTGTCACGCAGTGCTCGGGGTAGTTAGAAACTCCTTTTCCATTGTATAAGTCGATGCGAATATCGTACGAGTGAATATCTTATTAATTATTACCGACCCTTTGTTTAGGCCAACCTCATGGGAATAACATTTCGTAGGCTTCTAGTATTTAGCCATTGGAACCAAGAGATCGCTGGGACCGATTCACGACCTAGTACTACGTCTCGTCAAGGAGAACCCAAGGCCTTCTTTGCATGATCCATGAGTTTATCTGGAGAAGCATTATTGATATAAGGTTCGTATCCGGATGCACTGACACCCTCTACCTCACTGGATGGTGAACCAGTGGTGATTGATGCATTCACTGTAAGTGAGATGACTTATGTACTGGACGATACTGTTAGTATCCCTAGTGCTTATTGGATTAGTGGTGGTCAGCTGTATGAAATCTGTGTCTTGATCTTCAAAATATTTGGAACTTAGCCTTCAAGGTGTTCACGAGATATCTTTCATGTTACTTCTACGCCTTTTCCAAGGCTAGGTTGAACAACTTTCTAGTCTCGTAATCAACTTGTCTTTGCCCAGAAGTAATGTCGGTGGACTCTTCAGCCTTTCTTCAGTATAATGCACCAACAACAGTTGCAATTGAATTTCTCTGTGGCCAGTCTAGCGAATTTCTGAAAACCTAAATTAGTAATTAATTATACTAATTTCTGTTAACTGAATTATGTGCCGATTTTCAGTCAGTGAAAAAGACCTTTCAGGTTTTTTTTTGTCACGTCTATCTTCTTGGATATCTGTTCGAGAGTGAATATCTGATTCTTCGTCTTCTGACCTTTGCTGGATACAGATCTTGGCTCAGCAGGGTTCATTAAACAAAATTGAAAATGGCTTAGTCCAATGAGAACTATTCAACTGGTTTTGTTGTAATGCTTGTGTCATTCATAAGGCTTCCTATATTTTGTAAGGCACCTATATTGAGAAATGGGCATAGTAGTCCTGAATTCCTTCAGTCAGGTATCCTTCCCACTCCCCAGATTAGAGGATTATCTTAAGAAGGTTTTTATGTAATGAGTATTTGTAATGTAAATTTCTATTTATTAATTAAACTAAAGGCCAAGTGAGATGGATCTAAATCATAATATCTCCATTATCTTGCGGAATTCTCAAATACCCTTTTCCTCAGCCTCTCGAGCCTCATTGTCTTCGATAGTACCCTCTAATTCTATGATGATTCTTTTTTTCATAGTGCCAGTAGAATTCTTACTCTAGTAGTGAGTTTAAAGTGCTTCGGTGATAATAGAAGCCGTTGGGTATTTTGAAGTTACCTGAGGTCAAACCCAATATTGAATTACTTTATAGTTCTTTCAACTGTTACTCTTAGCAATTTCATTGAGTTTGCGAGTTGGTATTGCTTCATTCTCAAAAATAATTTCACCGTGCACATTTGTTATGAGCGGTCCTGAATTCAAGATAGAGATGGTATATATATATTATCATCTGAGAGTACCAAAAAGGTTTATTCATTAATGGCGATATTACTCTAGTGCCCTTCCTATTATGTATTGCTACTAATAATTGAATATTTACTACAAAATAAATCTACTCTGTTACCCACAAACTTTGGTAACAAGACTGCCCAGCACAGTGGAGAAGAGTGTGGGTTTATAAATTAAATTTAACTAGCCTCATATCAATAGGCAGAAATTAAAATAATAAGGGCACCGCGTTGTTTGTTCTCAATGGTAACAACGAAACCAGTTTTCATAAAACAAATCAGTTTATTTACAATAATTACTCAACTATAATTTTCTCTTGAACAGTAAAAAGAAAATAGTAAACAAATAAATGATTGGACAAAACTTCCCATGGGGACTTTTACAATTAATAGGCCTTTTCTTTTTTAATTGTGTATACACATTAACTGCACTTAGGTACTTCTCGTACGATGAAATAACTGCTATTCTTCTGGCTGTATAACATTCTGATCCGCCTAAGCGTTTATCGGGGAGCCAAATCCTCACTAGAGCTCGAGGTGGACGCTGCTGTCTCCTGCTCGCTTGTCCCCGGCGATCGCTTCTTGTCTTCGGCTCTCGCGCAACCTGCCCCGCGCAGGAATCTCCCGCCTATCTTCTATCTCAATCACCCGTCTTTGGCGACAGTAAAAATGGGCCGTAATAACTCTTAGAACACAGGCTAATTCTATCAAATGTATACAATTAGAGTTCTATGCGCTTTCTAAAGCTGTGACTTATTTTTTTTTTTTGAGTCAATACTTTTTCCTGCTTAAGCCCCTTTGACTATTTTGGAGGTACAAATGTAAATTCTTTCAGGTCTAGTTGAACATTTTTGAATCTAATAAATCCTCAAAAGAACCTTATTACCAAATGCAGAAATAGAGTTGGATTAATAAATGGAAATTCTTTGATATAGCTCGGAAGATCTGTGAGTTTCTGATGGTGCTTTAAAGCTGGCTCAAATAAGCCCTTGATGAGTGGAGAAATGCACCATTATGTACACAGGCTGTCAACACTAATTTCAACCAGCTTGAACACCAAAATAGTATGCTCACACTTTAACAGGCATCTTCATCAACTGTTATTAAAGAGCACTTGGTGGAACTTTTGCTCAGGAATTAACTTGAATTGGAGTACGTGAGGCATTTTAGTAATGAGGCGGGGTATTTGTTCGGTTTGGAGAAACAGGAGTGTTGTTTCCAATCACCGGTTTTAGTACCTGAGCCGTTTCACATCTAAAGCCCAACTGCCGACCTGTGGAGAGACCCTTGCCCGTAAAGGTAACCGTAAAAACCAAGCATAAAACTACCTACTAGCTTCTCTCATACTTCCCTCTCCATCTCTCTTTCTCTCTCTATCTCCAACTTTCAAATCCCATTTCCCTCTTCTTTGCCTCTCTCTGATCACTCCATTTGGTTCCCTCTCGTTTACTCTCTTTTATATTGAGGAAGGTCTATTTGTTCACCATATAGGGTCATTGACTAATGACTATAGACGATTTATAACCAGTCAACATCAGAGGACGGATAGCCCTGTTTCCACATAAAATAAATTTCGCTTGAGACAATGTCTCAATTAGAAGAATTACTGGTTTAGAGTGGACATCACTTTCACAGCAGTGTTGTTGGAAGTAAAGAATATTGTGTACTTGGAGAGGGACGTCCAATTCTTCACACGTTTTTTATTTCAGCACTAAGCGCTTTCGAAGACCATTGTCCTCCATCTTCAAAGCTTCTTGCATGCGCTGAAAGGGAAATATCGCAAGGGACTCCTAAACACTTGCTGTGGTCGCTTGCTGCCTTTCCCTTTCAGCGCATGCATGAAGCTATGAAGATGGAGGACTATGGTCTTCGAAAGCGCTTAGTGCAGAAATAAAAAAACTTGTGAAGAATTGGACTTTCTTTTCTCTCTTCAAGGACATCTCTTTCAGTGTCTCAAGACATTGTACATTGAGCTCCATCGGATTAGGGGAAAAGACAAGTGCATCTGCATACGGTCCCTGTATGCAGATGTGTTTGTCTTGCACATTGCCCTGCAATCGTGTTTCATTCCACAAGTTTTCCTTATTTTCTTTTTTTTTTTAAACACAAATTAACACGAAACATGTAATTAATGGAATCTAGAATATTTATCAGTAGCTAGACGCCAGCTAGGTAAAGGGCCCTACACACGCTCAGCCACGACATCCCAACCCTGAGACCAGCTACCGTTGGACGTGTATAGGCAATTATATATTATACGAGTATATTCTGTCGGATCCAAAAATACAGCTATCCTCCAACTGCCCCACCACTAATCCTATCGGTTTGTATGAAGGTTGTTCGGACTTGCAAGCAACACGACATGGGATGACCTCCTCTAGCAATATAATGTTCAGACCTGTTGTTTACCTAAGAATGTAAGCAATGTACACATGCTATTCAACTAAACAACATATAATAAAATTTTTAAGAAAATTATTTATTATCATTCTTACAATACTAAGGTTATCATTAATCACAATATTGAAAAATGATAAACAAAATCATCTATTTATTATTTTTAACCTCTTTAACGTTCTTACTAGTCAGATTCCATAAAAAGTTGGCAATTTTTGGATCTTCAAAATCTTCAAGACCTCCAAATTAAGCTCAAGTGAGAGACGAGAGTAAGTTTCACTTAAAGTTTTGTGAAAAACAAATATTTTGCATTGGAGAAAAAAATAAAACAAATAATCATGTTTTTGGATATTTCTAGAAAAAAAATTAGGTTATATAAAAAAATGGTTTATTCAAAAGTTGTTCCTGTTTTTCTTGGCTACAAAATTTAAAAGTCCGTCACGCAGGCGCTGCGTAAACTAAGCAGATTTCCCACGTGAAGTTTTACAATAGAGAAATCTGCCTAATAACAACTGTAGTAGTAAGAAACCTCTAAACCTAAAACATTATTTAGGGCGTAATAACCCAGTAGTTTCTAGCCCCAAAAAACAGTTAACCTAACCTCTAAAGCTATTCACGAGGGACGAATAGTTATCGAAACAGCCGCCAAAGCTCTCGGCCGAAAGTCCGAACATAGCCTACTGGTGACCACACGCAGAATACAAATGCAAATATCTCGGTTAATATTCAAGATAGGGAATAAATGTATATAACAATATCTATAGTAAATTTAATTTGCAATAAGATTGAATCTGAACAATTTTTCGGTCCGACGTATAGTAACGGAGATTTCGGAATTTTCGAAAATCCTCCCCTTTAAACCCCCCCTCCCACTGGTCCGATTTCAGCCGTTAACGAACTTGATCTTTCTTTTTACATAAAACGACTAAATATCGAGTTTGGTAACGATCAAACAAAAATTGCGACCGCTAGAGCGGTAACAGACAAATATATATATATATATATATATATAAATATATATATATATATATATATATATATATATACAGTTTTGAACGGACCTAATTTTCGTCATCTACTAGGTAGGATCGATGGACATTTGAAGAAAAATTTCGAAAATTCCGTCATGAGTACAACCTCAATAGCTGATTTCCCTTAAGGGAAATCTGCTAAAAGTAAACATTTTTCGATAAAAAGTTTAATTTCGTTAAAATTTAAATCTGTACCCCATTTTATCCCTCTTAACTGAAATTGACTCCTAACTTTCTTCCGTTATAAGGAAGCTATTTACACATCATTCCAAAAATTTTAATTCTCTAATTATTTCATTTTTTCAGAACTTATTTGCATTTACCAAGATTTATCTTAGCTTTAGTTTTCTAAATTATAAACACAAACTCCAGTTTATCTTTGCTTACGTTAAATCATTTCTAGCTTTATAGAACTAGAAACCATGGTTTTTAAATTTAAACCATTCAATTATGAAACGATGTTTTGCATTGATAGTGCTATAATTAAAACATATAATTATATAAAAAATAAATTGTTTCCAAATCATTAAGAACATTAATAAACATTTAAAAGATAAACCTGAATGCCTTAGGGTGAAACTTAGTTTTAACTAAGCTCACCTAGAATGGAGACCAAAGCCACGGATTGGATTGCTTCCTATACTTTAATTTGTCTCTAGCGGCAAATATCCTTGGTCTATTTATTTGCGGTCTATCTTTAATGTCATGTTTGTATATGAGTATGGTTTACATAGAACACCATATAAAATAACGTCATTGCGGCCATTCTAACACCTGGAAAACCTACTTAGTTCAGACAGCGGACTTATTTTATTTAATACAGATAGATAGGATCCGAGGGCAATAGAAGTCGATTTTCACAAATCGCGACAAGGTAACAATCACAAAAACTAATTTCCCTTTCGAATACCTGGTAAATGCCCGTTTTAAAAAAAAAGGCGCTCACGAACGGCTAAAAACTACAAAATTCAACTAACACCTTAGCTACCAAATAATAATTCTTTATCCCTTATTAGCAGATTTCCCTTAAGGGAAATCAGCTATTGAGGTTGTACTCATGACGGAATTTTCGAAATTTTTCTTCAAATGTCCATCGATCCTACCTAGTAGATGACGAAAATGAGGTCCGTTCGAAACTGTATATATATATCTATATATATATATATATATATATATATATATATATATATATATATATATATATATATATATATTTGTCTGTTACCGCTCTAGCGGTCGCAATTTTTGTTTAATCGTTACGAAACTTGATATTTAACCGTTTTATGTAAAAAGACAGATCAAGTTCGTTAATGGCTGAAATCGGACCAGAGGAAGGGGGGGTTTAAAGGGGGGGATTTTCGAAAATTCCCAATATCTCCGTTATTATGCATCGGATCAAAACCTTGTATAGAACCAATCTTATTGCAAATTAAATTTACTATAAATTTTGTCATATACGTTTATTCTCTATCTTGAATATTAACCGAGATATTTGCATTTTTCAGTTTTTAGCAAACCGCCACTTCTACTCATGTTACGTAAACAATACTCTGCTACATAATAAATCACATTATTGGAAGTTTAAATACCAAAAATCGTATTCAAGAGACCTTTATTATACGAGATACATGCAAATATGCCCTGGTGACCCCCCCCCATCTTAAAGTTTTGGACTTCTAAATTTTTATTGATTGAGATAACAATTATTCTGACTCATTATTAATTACAGTACTAGATATAGTAAATAGTTCTCAATAAAATAATGTGTTATATTCTGATATATTTCAGTAATTGTTTTTGTTTCCGGTGTGAGCCGGGCCGGGCCCGTTTGTTTACATTTCTAACCTAACGCTTCCTGTCGGCAGGATATTGAAATTGGATGAAACATTTCTTATTTCCGTTTGTATTTATTCACGGTGTTGTTGTGTTAGCAGTATGTATATTTATCTATTACTAAACTTCCCGAAGGAAATCTGCTTAGTTTACGCAGCCCCTGCGTGACGGACTTTTTTTATTTTGGCTTTGCACGGATAAATTGAATATATATATATTCAATATCACAATATAACTTTATAGATCTTCTTTGACGATCTGCTGGATTTCTAGTTCGTTATAAAACACTGTAATTAATTTCTTTATTATAAAGTTTCATAAACCAAATTTCATAATGAGCCTGTCCTGAACGTGTCCATTCATTCCGACAACTGGCAACTCATGCCCAGGTGGCGCTTCCGCATGTTATCTTCATCCCAGTTTTCAGTTTCCTCTTATGTCCTCTTGAGGTACAATCTATTAGTCTCATGGTCCAACTGTCTTCACTCATAAAATGGACAGTACAATGCCCTTTTCAGGTCAGGTTATGAATCCACACATTTGAGGGTGGAGGGTGTTATCACCCCAAGGCTTATGGCATCATATCTATTCAATACATAATAAAATGTTAAAACTATACGCTATAGCTAATAAAACAAAAATATGTGCATCTTTAATTTCTTGTAGCTTAATTATATGTTCCTCTACAGTTGCTGACTGGAATTAAACCTTAAAGGGAGAGAAATTGTCAAATATAGGCAAGATTATTATAAATTACAAAAAACCAAAAACGGAGTAGGTGTGTGACAGAAATGTCTTTAATTTTAAAGGTTCCATAAAATTTTAAAGAATATTCATATAAATATAATATTTCCTACTGATATTAGATCAAATCTCCATGAAGACAGTCATTAGTAGCAGTACACTATACCGCTTAACATAATTAGAAATATTCTTGTACTAAAAAATTGAGGCTGTTAAGTAAATATTTGGATAAATTAAAGGAGACACTAGAATGAAATCGCAGATTTTAAATCTAAAGTAGCACCAAGAAGTCAGAAACCGATACGCTTCTCACTCATTCCTTTGGACTTTGTTTAAAGTGTGATTCAGAAAAGTAAGTTGTTAAGTGTTTTTTGAAAAAAAAAAAAAAAAAAAAAAAAAAAAAAATAAAAAAAAAAAAAAAAACTTACTGAAACTGACGAAACAAGATGACCAAGAGACTCTACTGCATAAATTGAAATTATACTTCAACAAATAATTTAAAACAAAGATGAAACTTAAATTGTCACTGACTGATTAAAGATAAATCTTGCGCTACTTAAAAAGATTTGGGATAAATGACACTTGGCCATGTGAAAGAGTAGTCATTCAAGCGTATAGACGGACACATTTATAATTTAACATTACTAAGCAACAAAAAAAATGGCTACAAAAACTTTGTTTTATACGTTTTTAAAATGACTTGATCTACTTGTCAACAATGGAAATTTTGTTAGTTGAAATAACCCAGTGATCTACAACTTTTCCGCCGGTTCACCTCAGGCCAAAGTGTAGTTAGCAGTTAGAAACAAAAGTGTAGATAGTTAATGGTTTACAGACATGGGAAAAATAACCAAAAGAATCCGAATGGATGATGAGGGTGAGGAACTATCCACATTGTAATCCTAACCATCATGCGCATTTCCTTGGGTCGGTTACGCAAATCACAAGAGAAATAGTTACGAGCTAACATCAAAGAGTCGCATTTATTGTCCCACATTTCCAGTCTGGGGATATTTTGTCTGGTAGTTATGTAAATTATTTTGCTCCAACGAGCATCTACCAAGTAGAGCTAGCTATAGTTTACAATTCAACGAGAAATCTTGTAGGGCTCTCGCCAGTGTTTCATACGGCATGCTAAGTGATCTCCATTTCCGGTATGTGTAGATTTCGTAATCAAGTTACGTAAATTTTGATACTTGTGCCTACCAAAGTTCCGAAATGGAAGGGGAATCATTTCTGGTGCGGTTATATGTAGACCACAAAACTCTATTAGGATTCTCTGATAGTTTAGACTTTTTGTAACGGATTCTAATGTCTTGTAATCCATAAATTGTTTATTGGTGGTAAATGCTGTGTTATAGTTGTACTAACAAATGGCACCTAAATGCTCGAAGATTAAGATATGGGGACCAATATCAGGATTAGTAAAAACCGATACATTTACTTCCTGTGCGTTAAAATGGAAGAAAATAGTATCATGTTTAGTTTTGTCATTTAGTTACGTAGATTTTGAAGGCTGTGATTAGGAGTCTAATATTGGTATTTAGCAGTGCAAGAATGCTACGCTGATGATATCACAAATTCAGTTCTCTTTCATAAGTCATTAAAAGCTTATGTAATTACAACTTCAAATTTAAGTTAGATATGAGTAGTTTCGTAGGTACAGTTGGTAACAGTCTAACCAAAAATTGCGACCGCTAGAGCGTTAACTTAGAAAATATGTTTATATAACATTTTCAACAAAGCACATTTTCGACATGACCTACGACGGATTGATGGGTTTTTGAAGACATTTATCTAAAATCACGTCATGAAGCAACATCAATAGGTGATTTCCCAAGGAAAATCTGCTAAAAGTGGAGCTAGTTTAGGCAAAGTTCCCTGCCGAACCTGTTCCGAGTAATAGTTGCTATTTCTAATGCTGCTAAATAGTGCTATAGGTTCAATGAAGTAAAAATAGATCATCAAAAATCAATGAATGCGTTTTACCTCTCAATGGTTTTGAACTAATTATTGTCACTCTAATTACTAAATGTCCAACACTCCGAAGCTGCATAAACTACCTGATATATCCATTTTTGAGGTGCTGGATGATTAAGAAATTATTATCTCAGGTAAGAAAAAACGCCTCGTTCCTTCACTGTTGTTTATTCGTTTCGAAAGAGCGCTTTCAGAGCAAAGCTCCATCATCAGTGCCCTGCTCTTCACAATGATGATACTGGAACCAAGGATTCCCTGAGACTGAAGGAGTCACAGGGAATCCTTGGTTCCAGTTACATCTTTGTGAAGAAGGCACTGATGATGGAGCGTATGCTCTGAAAGCGCTCTGTCACAACGAATAAACAACAGTGAAGGAACGAGTCGTTTTTTCTTATCTGACATAGTTTTTTTTTGCCTTTTTAGCAGATTTCCCTTAAGGGAAATCAGCTATTGAGGTCGTACTCATGATGCGAGTTTCGAAAAATTTCTTCAAATGTCCATCGATCCTACCCAGGAGATGACGAAAATGAGGTCCGTTCAAAATTATATATATATATATATATATATATATATATATATATCTATATATATCTATATATATATATATATATATATATATATATATATATATATATATATATATATATTTGTCTGTTAACGCTCTAGCGGTCGCAATTCTTGTTTGATCTTTACCAAACTCGGAATTTAATCGTTTTATGTAAAAAGGAAGATCAAGTTCGTTAATGGCTGAAATCGGACCAGTGGGAGGGGGGGTTTAGAGGGGGGATTTTTGAAAATTCAAAATATCTCCGTTATTATGCGTCGGATCGAAAAATTGCATAGAATAAATCTTATTGCAAATTAAATGTACTATAAATATTGTTCTATACATTTATTCTGTATCTTGAATATTAACCGAGATATTTGCATTTGTATTCTACGTGTGGTCACCAGTAGGCTATGTTCGAACTTTCCGGCGAGAGCTCTGGCGGCCGTTTCAATAACTATTCGTCCCTCGTGAATAGTTTTAGAGGTTAGGTCAACTGTTTTTTGGGGCTAGAAACTACTGGGTTATTACGCCCTAAATAATGTTTTAGGTTTAGAGGTTTCTTACTACTACAGTTGTTATTAGGCAGATTTCCATATTGTAAAACTTCACGTGGGAAATCTGCTTAGTTTACGCAGCCCCTGCGTGTCGGACTTTTTACTTCCATGTACCTAGGAAATGAAGGATCGTATTCACGTTAATATCAGATTTCAACCAAATTATCCGTTTTGACTAGATTTGGTGTGATATCTGTACTGCGAACGGTTGTTGTCCTTTTGCATAACTCAAAAACGACTTCGCCTAGAATACTGAAATTTCAAATTTAGAGCTCTCGATCCATCTGGTTGACACCTTCCCTTTTGGTCAAAATCAAATCGGAGGGGTTGTTTATAGGAGAGCGGCAATAAAACGGCAAACCTCCTACATATTAGAAATATAAAAAGTTCGTCTCGCAGGAGCTGTGAAAACTAAGTAGATTTTCCTGGTGCTGGTATGACACACTAGTGATCTCATCCCACCACATATTCTCTCATTCTATCTAAAAATCCGTTGAGTAAAAAAGGGGGTTTTATCAAGACAGAAAATTAGAAAGCACGAATAACTCTCATATTACTGGGGTTACACAAAAAAATCATTGATCTGACTCATAATAACGGGGATATATTGGATTTTCAAATTTCCTCTCTCTCCCCTATTCCGGAATTTCATCAAATAACAATTTTAGCAGATTTCCCATATGGGAAATCAACTATTGAGGCTGTACACGTAATGCGACTTTCGAAAAATTTCCATCGATCTTACTTAGGAGATGACGAAAAATGGGTTCCGTTCAAAATGATATATATTCATTTTGACATATTTGTCTGTTACCGCTTCTGCGGTCGTAATTTTTGTTTGATCATTCAGAAACTGGATATTTAAACGTTTTATGTAAAAATAAAGTTCAAGTATGTTAACGGTTGAAATCGGACTGGAGAGAAGGGGGTATAGAGGGGGAATTTTAAAAATTCATTACTTCTCCAAAATTCTCCATTACTATGCGTCGAGTAAAAAAAGTATAGAACAAATTTTATTGCGAATAAATAATACTTTGTCTTCATTAATAGCCGAGATATTTGCTTTCTTTAGTTGTCGGCCATCGCTAAACCCCCAATCTTACTCATGTAATACTAACAATAAGCTGTTATACTATGAAAAACTTTGTTTGAAGGTTAAATACAAAATATTGTTCTCATTGAACTTTGAACAGGTAAATGCAAATACGTGGTACACGAGGAAAATCTGCTTAGTTGTCAGATCAAATAAACAACAAGAACCTAATATCTTAATGTATGACGCCATCACACAACGAACTTGCATGTATCTCGCAAAATAAATGTGAAACACTATTTTGTATTTCAGATTAGAATGTAGTGTTTCACAATACAACAGATTATTATTAATATGACATCAGTAGGAGTGTTTTTGTTACTCAAGGCTGAAAACTAAAAAAATCTAACTATCTCAGTTAATATTCATCATAGGGAAAATAGACATAGCAGGGTTTATAGAAAAATAAATTAAATTTTCAAAATTCCCTTTTCTAAACCCCTTTTTGCTCCAGTCTGATTTCAGCTGTTAATGAAGTTGATCTTTAGTTTGGAATGAAATGCTTATGTCAGTGTGGTAGTGATTATACAAACATTTCTACCACTAAAGCGGTAACAGACAAGTGTGTTTGTGTGTATATATATATATATATATATATATATATATATATATATATATATCTATATACACATATGTGATGTATATTCAGTCCGGGGTCAATTATTGTAATGATTTATGCAAATTTTTTTAGCACTATTAGATATGAACTTATGATGAAAATCATGACATCCAAGACTATGACTCAGGATTTGGCAATTATTAATTATTTAAATACACTTCAGACTAGATAATTAAACAACAACCACAAAACAACGACTCCGGGAATACTTTAAAGTATCCATTTCCAGCCTAATGCAATCATAATTGTCATTGCATTGAATTAAAGTCGGACAGACGAATTCCTTCCTCTCTGGATAGAAAGGACTCACTTGCACACACGACTCACATTCAAAAAATGCAATACAAGAATGTACCCTTATGTTCTCAATTAACATCAGATAGACAAAATAAGAATAGTCAAGTTCATTTATGAGACGAAAGATTTCCTGGTATTGATAAAATTAAAAATAAAAAGAGAGAGAAAAGAAACGTAAATTGCTCAGAAAACTACCAAGTACGATACGATTCAGGGCTACATTACTAATTTATTCATTGCCTGCTGCAGTTGAGGTCGCTGCATCCGGAAGGAGGAAATTGGATACTTTTAGTAATGGAAATAAGACAGTTCTGGTATAGTGTAGTGTGCCTTTGCTAATTTATTTCTTTTATTCATCAATATTCAAGTTATATATGAAAAATATATGTTCTTAGTTGTGGTTAAGTAATTTTTTACTTATCACATTGGAGGAATTCGTGATAAAATTCCCTCATGCATTCCCCAGTGGTGAGACGCTGAGTGGATTTCGTGCGACGCCTACTTTAGCTAGGTTAGGTAGAACCAAGAATGTCATTGATTATTCACATACTAGTTAAGGTACCCGGCGATGTCCGTTAAATAATTGTTATTACACTTCCGTCTCATACTGTTTCTCGTAATGACCAGGTAACTGTTACGGACTTATAGAATAGAAATTTTAGTTTACACGAATAAATGGAAATTAGTTCCTAATCAATAGCTCTCCAGTGTTTGGTACACCTTGAGAAGTAGTAGACATAACATAAATTATAGACTTCAATTGTTAAATTAATTCAATAACATGAAAGCATATATAGGAACCTCATCACTATAATTATCCAAGACACTTCCACTTTAGTAACATTCAATTTTATTTAAAAAAAAAAAAAGAAAAAGAAAAAAGGAATTTCAGGTGGTTTATGAATCGTTATCACAGATATTAAAAACTAATAATCAATTTAATACGAGTAGCAGTAAATGACATCCAACGGGAGCCGGTATTTTTGACGTTCACCAGAATATTTGTGACTTAATAAAAATTACTGAGAGCTCAATGCAGCTATTAATATAATAATTATTGTTATTATAGTGAAGACTTTGTCAATAAGCGCAAATAAGATAGTTGACGAATTTTTTTTTTATCCAGTCATTTTACTATTTTCGTAAACTTCCAAAATATTGACAGCGTTAAAGTACAATGATTTAAAACAAAAAAAAAAAAAAAAAAAAGCTTCTGATTAGCTAATTATGCAGTTCTTGGGTGAATGATCTCTTCTTTATAAGATGGAAGTAGTTTGAGAGTTTTTAAGGCCATAATAAGGTCGTCTTTTTCATATGTTATAACCATTACTCGTCTAAGTTGATACCTGTAGGCATGAATTTTTAAATTCTGATCCTTGAATATTGAAGACATGAAGTACAATTAAATGGAACATTTTATGTAAAATTGTTTTCCCCTGCTATCAAGACATGATATTTTTGAGGCCTACTAGGATACAATAAGACACTTACCAGAGATATCTATAATAAAAATAATTTGCCTAGAGAGTTGGTTCGTGCCTACTGAAAAGGACTTCTCTTTCTCATTTAATTAATGTTAGAAATACTTAATCCAAAAAGTATGGTACGAGTTGATTATTGAGAAATATATGTTTTAGTATCATAAGCAAAAGTAATATTTCTGAAAACAATGCTCATACGCATAACCATTATACGAAATTTATGTTTTAATATTTCAGAAGAGGTAGAAAATCCCTGGAAGTGTCAATTCTGTTAATGCTTTGTTATAATTATTAATTAAATGTATTTTCATTATTAGCCCCACGTGGAATATTAGAAGGTAAAAAGTATTACAAATTTAATAGGATGCATTTTAACAAAGTTCACCCAAGGGAAATCATCTATTGAGGTTATTATCATGACGAGTCTCTAAATTTCCATCGATCCTACTTAGAAGATGACGAAAATGAGGTCCGTTCAAAATTATAAATATACTCGTCTTTTATCACTCTAGCAATCGTAATTTTTGTTCAATCGTTCCTAATTTGGCAGAAAAACCATTCATGTAAAACGAAAGGTCAAGTTCGTTAACAAAGAGGAAAATCGAAAGTTCAGAATGCCTCCGATAGTACGAGTTGGATAGAAAAATGATGTATAACCAATATTGTTGTAAATTTAGTTGTGTATAAATGGTGCCCTGCTTACAAATATATACTTTTGCTCTATCTTAACCGAAAATCATATTTGCATTTTTTTAATTTTCAATCGTCAATTAAGTTTTTTTTTTTGACCGCCCACTTCTACCTTTTGGATTTTTGTTTGGAAATAGAGAATATATAGTGAGATCATAAGAGAGCTTAGTACTGTGCCCTACCAGTACGTACGTGGTAAAACTGCTTCGTTTACGCAGCCCTTGTGTAACGACCTTGAATCATCGCTTTTTATCAAGAAGCCAATATATCACGAACCATCTTATTCCAATAGTTCAATTCAACCGACTTTTATTTTGAAAGATACATGCAAATACGAAGTGTGGTGACGTCGTATATTAAAAATTTTACTTTTTTTTTACACGAAAATATTTACCCTTTTGTGATGTGCTTGCCGGCGTATCGATAAATATTATTACCCTTGTCAAGGCTTTCCAGACTTCCTGTTCACGTCCACACTGTTCTCGACGAATATCCTTAGTGATGACCTGTCCTTACGTGATCTGGTTGTTGGTGACTTAGGTTTTATTTCAATCTAAGTAAATTATTGTAATCCTGTAAGAAAGAACTTAGCATATGGTTAATCAAATTAGGGGTATAGGGTTAGAACCGCCAGTATAGATGCTACTGTCCTGTCGGTGGAGACCGTCGTTACTGGCTGATGGTCGAGTACGGCTGGCAAGCGCTTTCGATACCAAGGCACCATCTTCAAGCCGTCAAACGGAGTACAACTTTACAAAAATAAAAGCTCATCTTGTTTACTGTTTGCGTTTAAACGAATGTTATCCATAGAGTACAATGTACAAACATGAGACTTAACTAACCAGAAGTAGTGCATACAGAATATTGTATAGAATATTATAGAAAATAGTTGGCATATGTGGTTTAGGCACGTCACCAATCAGGTATGTGGAAAGGGGAGTGAAGAGGGGTAATTTCGAAAATTCAAAATATCTCCGTTATTACATGTTGGATTTTATAGAGTAAACTTAATGTGCTATAAATGTTGTTATACTCATTTTTTGTCTATCTGGAATATTAACCGAGATTTTATATTTCTTTATTTTCCAGCGTAAGTGAACCCCCCCCCCTGCTCAACGACAACAATAAATTAACACAAAATATATATATATATATATATATATATATATATATATATTATTATTATTATTATTATTATTATTATTATTTATTAGCGTACACCTTTTACTACTATTTCTAATTGGGAAGCGTTACATACAGGTTACCACCCTTTTATAGCCAGGGCGGGACTAAGTATTTTATTTAATTTGTTCATCACTAAATAGATTCCTTCTTCTCCAGGCGGAAATCGAACTCGCCACTCTGGGCTTGCAATGTTGTGGATCACAACATTATCAACTTGACATGTGTTAGAAAGGGCAAATAATTTATGGTGCGACGTCATTGCGTTTATGATTATAAGTACTTCATGATTGACTCTACCATCATTTACTTGATTTTATTCGACTAACCGATATTTAATAGTCTCATGGAAAACTAAAGATTATATTAAGTATTTGAGAGAGAGGGTTTAGAGATGGTTATAATTGAAAATTCCAAATATCTCAGTGAACCAGGATGTACAAAGTCGGTCTCTTTTCTTCTACAATACGTTTATTAAGTCATAGAGCACCTTCAGAGCTGCAGCTCCGTAATCTGTACCAGTTACCACAAACAATAAACCCTATAAAAAGTCCGTCACGCAGGCGCTGCGTAAACTAAGCAGATTTCCCACGTGAAGTTATACAATAGAGAAATCTGCCTAATAACAACTGTAGTAGTAAGAAACCTCTAAACCTAAAACATTATTTAGGGCGTAATAACCCAGTAGTTTCTAGCCCCAAAAAACAGTTAACCTAACCTCTAAACCTATTCACGAGGGACGAATAGTTATGGAAACGGCCGCCAGAGCTCTTGGCGGAAAGTCCGAACAGCCTACTGGTGACCACACGCAGAATACAAATGCAAATATCTCGGTTAATATTCAAGATAGAGAATAAATGTATATAACAATATTTATAGTAAATTTAATTTGCAATAAGATTGATTCTGTACAATTTTTCGATCCGACGTATAGTAACGGAGATATTTCGAATTTTCGTAAATCCTCCCCTCTAAACCAAGTAAGTAAACAGATCTGGACTAAACGTAAACAACTAATACGGTGAACAGAGCATAAAACCCACTGACTGACGGACAAGCAACTCAGTACACTATCAACAGGCTTGAAGATGATGCCATCGCATCGAAAGCGCTTGCCAGCGGTACTCAACCATCAGCCAATGACGACGGTCTCCACCGAGAGGTATGACAATAATATCATTTATATTGGCGGTTCTAACCCTTTATTTGAATTACCATATATATATATATATATATATATATATATATATATATATATATAGATATATATATATACAGTTTTGAACGGACATCATTTTCGTCATCTCCTGGGTAGGATCGATGGACATTTGAAGAAAAATGTCGAAAATTCTGTCATGAGTACAACCTCAATAGCTGATTTTCCTTAAGGGAAATCTGCTAAAATCAAGCAGCCAAGCACCCTATTTATATTAATCAGCACTTACAAAAACAACTTTATCATAAAAAAAAGAAAAGAAAAACCAAATTAAAATACACGTTAAATAATTTATATAGTATGGTTGGAGAACCAATCCAAAGGATATCCAAAGGAAGAAAGGATATCTTACAAGCAATCTTCTGGTAATTTTAATTATCTATAACTCTTGTTCTAAACATGTTTTCTTTAACTCCAATATTTACTGACTGAGTTATAAGTATTGTATTGTTTTCATCCTTATTTAAACCTCTACTTTTACTCTTCTCATTTTCACTTCAAGTAATTCAGCCAATAAACTCATCATGGGCAGCTTCCGTTTTAATTCCAATTTAACTTGGCTTTTTAGGGGGGGGGATACAGAATAGATAGTATGATGAGATAATAAGCGTGCCATATTTTAGAACGAGGGAGTCTGTTTAATTTAATTTAGTTTTGTTTTAAGTTATGATTGCAAATAACTTAATTGAAATAGAATAGACACTTTCTACTTTTAACCATAAACTTTATATTAACATCATGTTCTCATACATCTATCAACCTACAACCATCTCAACAACTGAACTACTAAACATCTCCCCCCTTAGATGATCCCCTTCTTCTGCCAGTACCTTCCTAATTAGCTGATCCACGTATTTCTTCATGAGCCCTCCTTCTACTTCTACCAGCCAAGTGTTCTGTCCGAGATAGCTTCTGGATCACCTCACGATTCCAGAGTGCCTTCCCTTGCCTGTAGTACCGTAAATATTTTACGGCATTTGGTCTTCCTTCTTACACAGATTTCCTCTTGTTCTCATTCATATTCTGGTTTGCTTCTTTTAGTTCCAGGCATAGAAAATCCATCTGACACCTGAGTCTCCTCCCAATAACTATTTCTGCTGGAGAAAGACCCTTGGACAAGTGAGGTGTTACTCTGTATTTAAAAAGAAAATTATTCAAATTGTCCTCTAAAGATATATCCGACTTTTCAGAAGACATCATTTTCAGGCTACTTTTCATTTTCCATGCATATTTTTCGACTTGTCCATTCTATTGCGGATGATAAGCTGGAGTGGTCACTTAATTAATAAATTAATTGTAATAGAATAGACACTTCCTACTTTTAAGCACAAACTTTATATTAACATCATGTTCTCATCTATCAACCTACAACCACCTCATCTCTCCAAACAACTGAACTACTAAACATCTGATCTACAACATTTACGCAGCTATTTTTTAATACCGTAACTAGATAAACGTATCCCTTTACACAAAGTTCAGGCGGAACATGTTGAAATACTTATTAAAGAGTAGATCACTTTTATTTTGAATGGGCAACTATAAGAAAACCCTTTGTTGATGGCGAAACAGGACTTTTTGGCAGTGTCACTCGTGAGGCAGTGACTGCAAATCTCGTTGGTTGGAGAGAGCCCAGCTGATAGTTGACAATAGGAGCAGGAGCTTGGCGAGCATGCGTCAGGCTGTCCTCCAGCCTTTGGCTCAGTGCCCGCCCGCCCTCTCTCTCGCGAGTACCAACCCCGCTTCCATGCTCCGCTCCGCTCAAAGACATCGCTAACTTATCGTCTCTTATCAAAGGGTGGTCAAAACTCTCCCCTATCCCCAAAATAAGTAGGCATTTTTTATCTAGGTCATATGGAATTTTGCTAAAATGTACTTGTATATATATATATATATATATATATATATATATATATATACTAATATTTAATCATAGAATATGAAGTCAACAGTTATTTGAGAATCTCTCTTATATAAATTTACCATTCGAACTCTCTCATACCAATCTCAAATATGGAATATTTGCAAAACCTAAGCAATATTCAAGTAGTCCTACACGACTAATATAATTTTTTTTAATGTGCACTGTTTTATTGCTAAACTCGCTATGATTTTTAACAAACCGGTCTCAGGGGCAAATTTTACAAAACCATTAGACAAGCTCAAAATAATGGAAGTTGACAGCTAGTATAGATTACACGGTCCGAATAGCCTTAGCAGATAATACGTAACAAATTCGTATAAGACAAAAATTAAAAATAGCTGCAAGGAATATTTATAAAATTAAGGCTTAATTCAAATTCAATGATCGGATTGTCTGCGATGGAAGGTGGTCTTTTAAAATTTAGTACATATACTAGGCTCTTATTTCTATTATATAAGTAAATCACATTTTTGTAAGTAATGGAATTCATTAAAAAGATTTATTTATCTAAGAAGTTAAACTATCTATAATCAAATAATAATAATAATTCGTATTTGAGACTTATTGCAATAAATATTTACTTCAATTATAGATTATATATGAATATATAAGTAAATCCTCTCTTCTGTATCCCTGCTGAGAAACCTTTTATTATTTTATTTTTATTTATTTTTTATAAAAAAAGTAAACTAAATTTTGGAACACATGCACACATACATCTGTATAAGAAACAAAAAACGAATCTACCAACGATTTTTGTAATGGTTTCATGTTTTTTTTCCGGACCACCTGTTTGACCAAGCTATTTGCTAACTATAACTATGAATGGTTTGTTATTGATTCTATTTAAACCTCACATTTGGCAAGTGCGGCTAATCGGTGTGTGTTACTGGGGGACACCAATACGTGGGAATGAAGCACATGTCTCAGTCAACCAAGGGACATTTGCTTCAACTCACATTGCTACCTAATGCCCCTCTAATTTGCCGTGTAATGTAGTATAAATTCTATTTTATTTTATTTATATTTTCAGAAACTAAAAGCTATAAAAAATATTTTACGTTTCCTATATTAATTAATTCTATTCCTGTTTTTCTAAATCATCTTTTTTTACACCACATTCCATCAACCAGAGAATTGGAGAATCAATGTGAACCAATTCCACTCATTCAATTTATATCTACTCCCTTTATTACATTGTTCAGTTTTCATTAACTTATAAATCTTTGTTTTCCCATCAAAATTTAATTTAAACATTCATATTGTCCCGTAAGTTTTCAACAAATTTTTTTATAGATTCTGTCGAAATAAAGATTGGAACATAATTTATTAATTCATTTCATTTTTTTTAATTGAAGTTGACAATTATAAAATTATATTTATCTTGTTTCTAAGATTATATCATTAAATATTCTCATACTTTTATATATATGTTCTCTCACTTATGAGCGGGGCATACTAAAATCTCCCGTGGATTGATCCCCTGCTTTAATAGGAGGTATTTCTGTTAAACTCTAAATGGTGCGGATGAATTTTTCTTGATACTAAATCAGATTTAGGTTATGCGACGACAAAATGAAATAACCTTATTCTTTGCCTCAAGGAAATTTTATAAAATTAAAAATTTACCATAGTTTAAAATGAATGCTAACGATTTTCTGTGGCTATAGTTAGTCCATTATTGTTCAAATGAGAGTTTTTATGTACATGGATAACGAGTCCTGGGTACTTTTCTCGCTCAGCAAAGGGGAACTATTTATTTATTAGAAGGATAATTAAAGTATGTTAATTTGTAAATAGATAACCCATCTCGAGTAGCCTAACTGCAAAAAATTGATGCTAATTTATAAACAAAAAATTTCCTCTGATTTATTGTATTTAAAGCATCTATAGACAATTGAAGAAACCATTTTAAATGTTTTTAAAGAATCGAAAATACATTTTTAAGATTAACAATTTTAATTTATTAAATATTTTATCAATATAAATATTTTATAAATTAGGGATTATTTAAATCAGGAATATATAAACTCAGATGCAGGTATTTGATAGAAAATATTCCCAAATATTTGAAAATCCCAATGTGTGGGGATGACAGCCGTAACGTATTTGAATTAACCAATTTACGAGTTGCAATGCTGCATTTCCAGAAACTCGCCTCCACCAAATGCCAAGGCCTCGAGTGCTAAACGTCAGCTTTACTGCGGATTGCTCTAACAATTATAACTTGACATACAGCCAACTTTAACATATCGTACCAATCCAGCAACTAAAACCCGGTGTTAAAAATGTATTTTGGACGTCATTCAACAGCTTAATTATTAGGAATCTGTCGGCATTCTGGATTGTATTATAGCAGCTAAAGGAAAGTAATAACTAATGTAAAGTACATGGCTGTACAGCATATAGTTATGGTGTTTTATCATACATGTCAGCTAATAAGTCAAACTAATTAAATAAATAAATTATCAAGCGTAATTCTGTCCCTCGTTGCTATGAAATTATATATACAATTTTATAAATAAGTGATATCATTTTAAATTAAGAATCAATAATAATTTTGAACTCTTATGAATCATTTTTGAGACACATTGAGCGATTTTGCAGAGGCAAAGAGAGGTGATCGGTAAATAAATTAGCACATCTTCTTCACGAATTAAATATAAGAGACAATAATCTTATCATATATAACAATTTGAATGGTGCATTTGATAATAAATGGAATTCAATTTACACTTTGGACCTTAAACATAAACATATTCGAACTGTAATTTATTTATTATAAGAAGTTGGTTCGTATGGCTTTAGTTATTTTCATCAGATGATGCAGAATTTAATAAGTACAAAGAATACCAAGAGTCTTTGTAAATATAAATAATTTATTTTACGAGGATTAAATACCATTAGCTTAATATGTAAATGAAATTGTAAGGAAAATAAAAATAAAATAATATTTAACAATCTATCCTCTCAAATGTTTATAAATTTGGATATCTAAATAGTATGTAAGAGAATTCAGAAAAAGATACTGCAATACTAATTTTTTTATGGAGAGAGAGTGACAAATACCTCAAAACGATTCAATAGGAGGAAAAATGAAAATTTTCTAAAAGTACTTTACAATTTTAAACGTTTTTATTTATTCTGCCTTTTTTGTGTTATGCAAGGAAAAATATTAACCTAAAAAGTCAGTCATGCAGGGCTGCGTAAACTAAGCAGATTTTCCACGGTCAGGAAAGGCACACTAGTCATCTCATCTTACCAATTATTCTGAACTTCTCACAAAGTAAGAAGCTTATGTATACAGAAATTGAAATGTATGCAAGGTACGAGATTTTTAGTTAATCAGTTACTAAAGCAAAAATCAGATGAATAGAACTGTGAGTTTACAGACGTTCAAAAACATAAAATACCAATAACTCAATATTCAAGGCAACAAAAAAGATAAGAAGAACAGAAATTTTAGAAAAGCAAATGTTTAACTAGATTTTATAACATTGTTCAATTCGACTCAGTATAACGGGGATATTTATAATATCCATCTATTATTTTACATGATAACATACGATATAATGTATATATATAAAATTACAACAGTCGTGTGTAAATATATATTATGTTATATGCATGGGCATTTCAATAAATTGTTTTCGCCATGAGTACAATTACAATACCTGATTTCTCTTAGGAGAAATATGTTATAAATGAAATCAGTTCATGGCCGAGAGAGCCATTTGTAATCTAAACTAGTTTCATCAAAGCTCATATAAATATTTGTTAATACTACAAAAACTTTGAGTTTCATACCTCCTTTATTTGGTCTGATCAGTCGAAGTACAGGAAACTGCTTTGCGGTAGGCAAAGAAGAAGGAATTTAGGATCTGAAACGTCAAGTTATCTTGTTGCTACTTGTTTTTCTCTAGTTGCCGTTTCTATTTATTTTTTTTAATATTTTGAGTATAACTTTTCTAATTGTTGTTAATCTTATTCCTTTGGGGATATTTTTGTGGGGATGATTTTTGTTTTAGATAAATCTCAGTTATATACAATTCAATAATGATTTGTCATTGTTGTTGCCCCAGCAGCTCAACTTCATTATATTGATCTCACACAGCACACAGTGGTTTCAAGAGGACTTATTTTGTGGCAAAAATCTGCTGTTTGCAAGAAATACGTACTTTGCACTGTTTTTCCCGAAACAACCTATTTAAGCGTAGTCACATTTTATTATTTTTTTCACCTGACTTGGCTTATATAAGATGTCTCCACGTTATGGTTCCTAATGGTCATAAATAAAATGAGTACATATTATAGAGTGAGAAACTGTGCTTCTAAAGAATAGACCAGAATACTCACGAAACCTATAGGAACAAAAAAATTAGCTAATTCAGAAAGTAGTTTCATTTAACTACATTTATTCAAATTTTTAAAGTGTTTCTTTGTACTTACGACGGGATTTTCGAAATACATCCACTAATGTCCGTCCATTAATTCTACTTAGGAGATCAATTAAGATATTCTGTCTTAGGTTAAATGTTATTTATATATTCATCTATCAAGAATTGTTTTCGAAGCACTGATAATATTTATTAAAGTCCACTTTATGTAACTAAGGCAATTCGGGACGGGTTATCTACAGGTTACCACCCCTTTCTAGACTGGCGGAACTAATGATTTTGTATAATGAGATCGACACAAACTACATTCCTTTTGCTAAGTTAATAATAGAACACAATTTTCAACAAAAGAATATTTTTGAGATTTTTTAATTTTTTTTTTCAAAATAGATTTCTCACTAGTTTTTTAACTTATAATAGTATACTGACTGTTGGGTTTATTTAACTTTTATATGTTTATCTTATTATATATAGTTGTTATTTTTTTTATGCCACTGATGATGGAGTTGTAGTCTTCGAAAGAAAATTTATTTATTTATTTTAATAAATTGTCTTTGTGGTGGTGACCTCATTTGAGTTGTAATATGGGATAATATATCGTTATTTTTTTTTTTTTAGAAGAAGGAAATGTTTGTACGAATAGACAAAATAATATTCAAAATTTGATAGAAATTAGTTACTGAAGTAAACATTTTATTTGTAATCCATGATTCCACTATAGGAATAACGCTGGAAACTCTCTTACCCAAACAAATATCTGCGGGCTAGAGATAAAGGGACTTAAGTTAATTCGAAGCATTTTCCAGTCGAGGAGTTTAAAGGTTTAGGGAACGCACAAATGGAGGAAGCTTAAGCCGTTTTGGCACCGGTTATTGTTATGTACTCAAGGAAGGTTTTTATACCAAGAGATTAATTCTTCGGGAACCATTTTTATCCTTTCTATTTACTTGAGCTGAGCGTACAATTTTTATTTCCAAAGAAACTCTTTTACGCTAAATTTCTCTCATTTTGTACGATAGCCATTGCGGATAACTCATTGATTTGGATGAATTATTACACTTAAATTGAGACAGGGAATAACAGATTATGACTGTGATATAATCAGTAATTAAAAGATTTCTCATTATGTCCAATAAATGAATTTGCACGTTTTTTCACCGAGACTAATTGAGAGCTTCTGTAAGGTGTATTTTATAAATTTAATTTAATTGTTTACGTCAATCCAAGTCACTTCCATTCATATCCATGGTATTTTTAAATCAAATATATAACAAAATATGGAAAATATATGAATGAAATGTAACTCTTATGGGTGTATATGCTTGCTTAGCCCCTCTAAATACATAAAAAGGATTACGTAGATTACTAGATTATTTTGTTCTCTGTAATATTGTATTCTTATGAAACTACTTACTACCTGTAAGATTAATAGATCTCTCATCGCATCAAACGTCAATTTCAGATTGCATTCAACACTTGCAATATATCAATATTTTAGTGGCAATTGGATAATAGTAGCTCTTAAATTTGAAGAGCGTTTCCAGTGAACAGAAACTCTTGGTGTTAACGAGAATTATTAATTTATTCGCTGGTTACGCCATCAATATCCATTTCAACTTTCGATTTCAGTAATAAAAAAATAATTTATTTTAATTATTTTCTAAATATTATTTTGTCGTTACTTTTGTTACACATTTTCTTACGCATGCATTAGGATACACGCAAACATACTACTGGCACAAATCACTCTATACGATCCAGTATTATTTCTAAATAGAACTAATAAAACGTTTTTTTTTTACAATTCTATATTAAAAAAATCAAAACAGAATGATTCTGAGTTCACCCTAAAATGGAAACACTTATGATGTTTTTAATTCACCTTTTCCGTACTTTCTAAACATTGGTTGGGATGCTAAACGTATTTACTGGTTTACGAAAAACAGAAAAATAAAAATAAAAAATCTAATCAAACTTCTTTAAAATTTTAGTAATCTGAAATATTTTATAATAGAAATATATTACAATTTTTAGCAGATTTCCCTTAAGGGAAATCAGCTATTGAGGTCGTACTCATGACGCGAGTTTCGAAAAATTTCTTCAAATGTCCATCGATCCTACCCAGGAGATGACGAAAATGAGGTCCGTTCAAAATTATATATATATATATATATATATATATATATATATATATATATATTTGTCTGTTAACGCTCTAGCGGTCGCAATATACCCAAGAGCATATAAAACAATATTCACTTATTTTGCTTTTATCTTCTTTTTAATGCGAGTCTTATTTGTCATAAATTATTTTCAATATCAAAATGAATGATTAAAAAAAGGATTCATTCATAATAACAAAATTAAAACACCTGAAATCTACAGTTAATTATGCGTGGACAATAAATGTTCTTATAAAATGAAAGATCTCCGTTCGCCACTAATTAGAAAGAGAAGCGTTATTGATCAGAAGGAAAGCTGTCGTTATTACCTCGCCAAATGAACCTCTTTTCAAATTTTCATCAACTCCCTTTTCAAATATTCTTTCCGTTATAACACCCCCTCCCTTCTAGCTCATACCTCTGCGTTTATTATTAAAACCAAATTATTAATTCTCCTGTTGATAAAAAAAAAAAAAAAAGAAGAAATTTAAGAAGAAGAAGAATTTAAACATAATGTAATATTAACAGTCATATCATTTAAGAAATTACATTTTTTACAAACATTTTGTTCATACATTTTCCTTGATTCAATGTCGCCATTTCGTTTACATAAATTTAAGCTGTTTTTGCTGATATTTAATTTCAGTGAAACAACCTAAAGATCCGGTTTCGCTTAAGAACCCTTTCCTCTTTCTAAATAGAAATTTATTTAGTGACTCATAAAATCCTTAGTCGTCCTCCATAGGATTGTCACTAGTCTCGATTTTCAAAAGTAGTTTAAATTACACATTAATAAATTAAAGCCATAGTTTAATTTAAATTATTTAATAAATTACATAATGAGAGATCCCGGGATTCATGGATTGCGAAACGTCTTGAATATTTATTTTATAAACTTGATTACTATCATAATCAAGCTCCTCAACAGTACATTGGTGTTTTATACATCAGAAAAGAGAATAGAGGAGAGATAAAATCGAAAATTGGATCGGTAAATTAAAACTATAATAACAAGTGTTAGAAAAGCCATACTGTTAATTAATGTACAGTTGTCACTTTCGGCGTATCTTCAGCGGTGTCATTTCTGATGTATTCCACGATATGTCGCCGATTTTCCAATCTGCTTCTTCATGTGGTCATGTTGCGTGTTGGCTTGTGGTAGCTCCTAATGCCGAGCCTTTTTCTTTTTCTATCTAATACGAAACTGTGTTGATTTGTGTTGTCATATTTGAAGCCAGGTGACTGCCTGGGGATCATGAAGCATAGGCTAAACCTAAGTTGTACTTGAAGGAGAGATGGTTCAGACTCGGCTTGTACACTTGTATGAAATTTCGGATGTATGTTTGCTGGTGGTGGGTGACAACCAGCTTACAATGCTGGGGTGACGAGTCGCGGTCTTTATATAATTTCTTCCCTCTGCTGGTAGGGGAATTTTCCACCATTGGTTGGTTCTGCTCTCCTTGGTGTTGTGGGTTGTCACCATGCCTTTTTAGCAGATTTCTCTTAAGGGAAATTAGATATTGAGGTTGTTCTCATGAAGCGATTTTCCAAATATTTCTTCAAATGTCCATCGATTACCTTCCTAGATGATGAAGAAAATGAGGTTCTTTAAAAATTTATATATATATATATATATATATATATATATATATGCCTGTTACCGCTCTAGCGGTCGCAATTTTAGCTTAACTGTTACCGATCGATATTTAATCGTTTTATGTAAAAAGAATGTCAAGTTCGTTAATGGCTGAAATCCAACAAGTGGGAGGGGGGAGGGGGGGTTAGAGGGAAGGAATTTCGAAATTTCATATCTCCGTTATAACGCGTCGGATCGAAAAAGCGTATTGAATCAATCTTATTGAAAATGTAATGTTCTATAATTATTGTTATGGTAAGTGTTTTCATTATCTTGATAATTAACGGATATATTTGCATTTAAAAGTTTTCGGCATTCAGTAAACCCCCCTCCTATTCATTTCATATTAACAATAAGCTGACATATTATAAAGCACGTTATTTAAAGCATAAATGCCATACAATGCCCTCATTGAGCTCTTACTTTTTAAGATAAATGCAAATACGTGGCACACGTTTGAAATCTACTTAGTATACGCAGCCCCTCCATGAAGGACTTTAGAGGTTAGTTTAGGCCTGCAGACCGCAGGCAGGGAAAACCATTTTTCTTGACCAAACACATGACATGACCACTGGAAGGAGCTGACTGGAAAATATCGTGGAATACAACTGAAATGACTCCGCAGGAGATACGCCGCACTTGAGAACTGTAATAAGTTCCCAGCGACGAAGTTTAAAACAATGTAATAATTAATGCATTCAAATATCTGTAATCTACTATTCATTTTTACTAACAGTCCAATGAATTGGAATTTGAATCATAAAATTATAAGAATTACATTTATTTCATAACCAGCTGGTCAAGCATTTTCTTCCTATGTATTAGCAGATTTCCCTTAAGGGAAATCAGCTATTGAGGTCGTACTCATGACGCGATTTTCGAAACATTTCTTCAAATGTCCATCGACCTCCCCAGGAGATGACGAAAATGAGGTCCGTTCAAAATTATATATATATATGTCTGTTAACGCTCTAGCGGTCACAATTTTTGTTTGTTCGTAAAAACGAACATCGTTACGAAATTCGATATTTAACTGTTTTATGTAAAAAGACAGATCAAGTTCGTTAATGGCTGAAATCGGACTAGAGGGAGGGGGGGGGGAGTTTAGAGGCGGGATTTTCGAAAATTCGAAATATCTCCGTTATTATGCATGGGATCGAACAATTGTATAGAATAAATCTTATTGCAAATTAAATTACTATAAATATTGTTATATACATTTATTCTCTATCTTGAATATTAACCGAGATGTTTTCATTTTTATGAAGTCGTGCGACACGTGGTCGGGTATCGTTCGGATTAGTTCGGCCATTTTCGTAACTGATCGGCTCAGGTGGAAGGTCCTTCTAACCTTACCTGTTGTTTCTAACCTTGCTTTACCTTCGTGTTATATTGTGAGATTTATGCAAATACGTTCTGTTCATCCACCCCCCCCCCCTTCTTTAGTTCTTGGACTACTAAAATTTGAGTTATTAAAATATAAATTATTCTTACAATTCACAAGCCGTTCCAGTTGGGAATTTACTCAAATTAACAAAAATATTTCTCATTATCGTTCCTATTTACTCATGGTGGTGTTGTGTTACCATTGTGCCGATTTCTCAATTGCTAAACTTCACATGGGAAATCTGCTTAGTTTACGCAGCCCCTGCGTGATGGACTTTTTTTTCCTCGTGATGGATTGACTCGAAGGTGGTGTCACTTTTATAGTAATCACTATTTAGGTAACAATAAGGATCTTTTTTAAGCTGAGCATTAAACATATTCTGCACACGAGGTGATTAGTGATGAAATTGTTTTAAGAAATAATCACATTATTAGGAGTGTGGTTTAATTTGTGAGTTAAAATAAAAAAATTCTTATAGCACCCACTCTACTTGTTAACATAACAGCCATACTCATACCGAACTTATGCGTAACAATTAAATATTGAGAGTGTCAAGAACATAGAATGTCAGTAACAGCAGCAAATGTTATTTATACGCTTTTTACATATTATAACTTTCGGCACTGAAAGCAAAGTTCTTTGCTCAATAAACTCCCCTTGGAGATCGTGTTTTTTATTTTTGATACGCAATGAAGAGATCTCTACTCACTAACTAAATAATTACTATTATTATTTATTAACGTGTACTTTTTGCAACTTAGGCTAATTGGGGCGGGTTATCTACAGGTTACCATCCTTTTCTAGACAGGGTGGGATTTTAGGATGTCATTTAATGAATTTCGTCATATATAATTACACTAAATAATTACACAATCCTGGAATGTTCTAGGGAGAGTAAGATCATGCTAAAGTAACCAGGAATGTACCATAATGAATAAGATAGTGCTATGATACCCTGGAATGTACTTGAATGAACTTAGGCAGATGAATTGAGGGTGCACTGAAATGTTTAATTTCCTTGGTTGGGATTTTCTTGGTACCACAATTTCGACTTAAATAAGGACGAATCTTTTTAATTTTCTTATCCTCTAATTTAAATGAATCTTAGAGGGATTAAGTTAAAATAGAAAAAGAAAAAAAAAAAGGACGTCTGGCAGGTGCTGCGTAAACTAAGCAGATTTCACACCTGCAATGCCAAGTTGATGGTGCCATTTCACATTATCTTCTCTATTTGTTCCCTAATCCTTAACAGGTGACTTACGTGTCAAATTGCCTTTCAGGATCAGACATTTTCAGTGATAATGCTGTTATTCCCAATACCTTCCAGAATTCTTACACCCTCTTACTTCAGTGTGCTCTTGGCCTTGTAATAGCTAATAGATTTTAGTTATCCATCCTTTCGGGTCATTCAGAGCCAACCTCACCGTTTGTGAAACTGTTTTTTTGTACAACATATTTGAAATGGGTCGGCATATTAGTGATTCCCGTTGTTGTGTGGAGACCCAGAGTTCCCTAACTTGTGCCCTAGAGAACCCATTCTTCCCCAGCTAAAGAGGAGTGTCTACAATGAAAGGTTTAACTGAAGGCTGGAATAAAACAATACAAATGTAATACCCGTAGTAGAAGGACCGTCGACATATATACCTACTAGTAGTACTAGTCCTTTATTTGAGAGACCAGAAACAATATAAACAACTAGGTTAAAATTCGAGTTAGACGAATCATATATATACAAATTTTAGAATATTATATTTTTACCAAGATTGATCATATAAAATGTTTTGATTCATTTTATAAAATAAGAGTTATTTCAATTTATTTTTCAACTTCCCTCAACCTCCACTAATTGTTAAATCAAATTAATAACAAGTGAAACGTTGAATGTTGCATGTAATGGTTAAATGACGACAACTGTATCTATCAACTGAAACCTAGGTCATCTGAGTAGTGACAATGTTCATACGTGTTGTTACGTCGAGAATTTATCCATTATAACATTGGAAAAATCCGAAAATATTTCGCTATTGAAGCTTGAAATAAGACGGATTGGGGATTTACCGAAGGCTGAAAAGTAAAAATTAGAAATATCTCTGTTTTAAATATGGTATATTATATTATATATTGTTTTTTGGAAATTGTATAAATTTGTAGAAATTAGGTTTTTTTTTTAGTTTTCTAGTAAACATATTATAGTAAAAAATGCCACGATGATTTATAATATCCCCATAATTAATTAATTTATGTTTTAATTATTTACAAAATTAACTATATTCGACTAAATTTTGGGGATTACGCTATATAACTTATCCATATAGTATGTTTTTTTTTTTTTTGTTTTTTTGAATATATCGGTATATGGGAAAAAGGCCTTAATAACAAGATGTCTTCCCACCAATTTCTTTATCAAAGCACAAGGCCTTTCGTCACTGACGTGCCATCTTCCGGCACATCACTACGATGAATATTTTATTATTATTATTTATTTGAGATTCCGCTACAATGGCGATTAGTCTTTTTACATATTTGAATATAATTTTACAAAATTAAATAAATATTAAAAAGTTTACAAATGTACAATATAAATAGAACCATGCCGCTTCAATGGCGATTAGTCTTTTAACATGTTAGAATATAATTTCACAAAGTTAAATAAATATTAAAAGTTTTACAAAGCTAAGTTTTAAAAATATAAAAAATAAATAGAGTGGTCAAAACTAAATATAAATTGTTATTATATTTACAACATGAGGAAAAACAAATAAAAGAAAAACTATAAATATTTAAACTGGAAGGTGGCAAAACTTATATCCCACGTACAGTGCTT